>NW_024121166.1:16129292-16459537 GCF_016745375.1 Pimephales promelas | reverse complement strand
TTTCGCCCACAGGACTTCCGCATACCGATGTTTTCCCTTTTCACACTATTCTTTGTAAACCCTAGAAATGGTTGTGAATGAAAATCCCAGTAACTGAGAAGGTTGTGATATACTCAGACCCGCCCATCTGGCACCAACAAACATGCCAAGCTCAAAAATGCTTAAATCACCTTTCTTTCCCATTCTGACATTCAGTTTGGAGTTCAGGAGATTCTCTTGTCAGAACATCACTATACATCTGTAATGGTGCCGTGCCAAACCAGGCTCAAGAGCAAATATAACTGGATTCGCTCTTTAACATAGAATTGTTCGGCCTGACGGTGAAAAAGCGGCTAAGTCAAATTCTCAGCCAACCAGATTGACTGTCCGATACTACCCTTCCGTCGGTTGAATCTGTCAGCCTGCGTTTTCATTGGCTGCCATTCCAGTCAGTCCATTGTAATACCTTGATGTCAGGCCTCCCTGCACCGTTTATCTGTCGACTCATTGAAGTGCAGAGACATTTCCAGTATTCATAACTTCTAAGACTTCTAAGAAATCATTGCAATCTGACGAGAAATTTTGACGAATAAAAACAAGCAGACGTTTTCGCTGACAGCGCCTCTTTGAAATCCGTGCCAAACCAATGACGTCCCCACTCCCACAGATGATACATCAAAACTGCACACCTCCTGCCAGTTTAAAGTGTTTTAGAGAGGCACCAATCTCTCCCACCAGTATCTGATTTAATTCCACATATTTTATTCAGTGTCTAAACGGCAGGATTCTCAGGAGAGGATCGTGTGAAGCGTCCGTTTTGCAGAACGGTCTAATGAGAGATTCCTCCTCCTCATCACGGTGACACAGACGTTGACCCTTCCGTCATTATGATTATCAGCTCGAAGTCAGAAATGCTCTTGGGGAGCGGAGACAGGGAAGGTGACGGTAGTTTGGGGGAAAGGGTTACACTTTCCTTTAATATTTAGACGCGGCGCTGCGTCGGCTCTCTTTATTACAGGAATCTCTTTCTCTCTTTTGATCATTTGTGCAGCTTCTTCCTTTCTCTCTCTCTCTCTCTCGCTGCTTTTCCCATGATCCTTCAGCTCATTCCACTGCTAAAGGAGTTTTTGCCACTAATTAGATTTTATTTACTTTCTTTAGCTTTGACTTTCCCTCTCTTCCCTTTACAGTGATCAGCAACACCTGCCGCAGCACACAGAATAATGCCGCCTGTGCGAAACCCATTAGCGCGCAGTGTATCTAAAAATAAGACCATGTGCATTCCCTCAAACACTAACAGCGTTCAAAGTTTTATTTGTTCTGAGGCCAGAAACATACTCTACGCAAGTACGCAAACACAGATGCGAAATCTTGGACACGTTGAAAGCACATTGTACATACATGCATGGGCAACAGAAAAGGAAAAATGATGTCTAACAAAACAAACACCTCACTTCAAAGTTGAGAACGCATTTTAGTTTGGGCATTTCTCCATGAACTTGAGAAGCTATACTAGTAATATGATGAAGTGGACAGCTCACATTTTTAAAGGTCAAAGGAGTCTAATGTGGCTTTGGACTTGTTTGACTTTCATCGTAAAACATTTTGTTTGAAATAGAAGAAAGTTATACAGGTTTGAATGACAGGAGAGTGACACATTTATCTTTTTTTTTTTGGTAGATGGTCATTACAAATCACACTGAATGACATGGATCTAATAAACTTGGGTACGAAATGTTAGTAGAACTGCACGATGATGACATCAATTGAATTGTTGGCTATGACGCAAGTTAGTATAAAAGAAGGAAATGCCATCAACATGTGCTAGTGGTAAACAAACAGAGCAAGATGAAGCACACTTTGGCAGTTGTGATTTTTATATGCATTGGGAAAAAGAAATGGAAGCGAAAGAGGAGAATATGGATGTGGTCATTGCTAAAGGGAAATGAGGCCAACTTGGCATGCCAATTTTGCAAATGGAGGTTGAGGAGTACGTTTTAGCTCCATGCTATTCCATGTTGCATTTTTATTGGCGTAATTTCTAACACTGTCTGAAAATTATCGCAGGCTATCTTTGCTCACAAGACTGTGAGAACGGCCGACTTTTAACCTCCCACTTTTCGTCGTACAATGTGTACCGGCATAAGTTATTGTCATATGCACGCTCATCTGAAGCAAGACAGTACAGCATGGCTCTAGCCAAGCCAAGGTCCTGGGTTCGATACAGGGAACGCATAAACTGAGAAAAACTGTGTATCTTGAATTCAATGGTCGTTTTGGATAAAAGCGTCTGCCAAATGTGCAAATTTACTGTCTTAATAGCGGTCTAATCTCTCTACAGGTCTCAGGGAAAAGTCCCTTTGTCCCCACAGCAGTGTGTGTGTGTGTGTGTGTGGTCCAGTCTGAAGGGGTGAAAGAGAAGCATTCTGCCCTTCTGCTGTCCGTTCTCTATGCCAAGATTTAGACATGCCACCTCTCACACACAACGGCACAGGAGCGACGCGCTAACTAATGAGGTCAGAGCTTTGCGCTCACAGACAGACACAAGGTGCTCAAACGCCAACACATTCAGCAGGCAGCTGGAACACACACATTCATGTTTGCTTTTCTATTACAGTGGGACTTACCATTGATTGAACTGAGCTAACGATACTTTCATGTATTGATTAATGTATTATATAATAAGTTTTTCTAAGTGGAGATGCTGGCTGCCTCACAATGTAGGTGATTTCAAGATTTACTGTGGGGAATGTCAGTTCATGATGGATATAAATCAAAAAGATTATAACAAATAATTAGAAATTATTATAGGGAGTTTAGTATAGATTTCGGCATAAAAGGCTTAGGAAAAGGGTGTAAAGTACATAAGTAAACACAGACATATGGACATTTATAAACAAAAACACTTCAAATATGATGGTAATTCTACACTCTAAAAAAATGCTGGGTTGTTTTAACCCAATTTTGGGTAAAATATGGACAAACCCAGCCATTGGGTTACATTTTTAAATTACATTTTTTACCCAATGGCTGGGTTTGTCCATATTTTACCCAAAATTGGGTTAAAACAACCCAGCATTTTTTAGAATGTAAATAAACAATGCATTTTTAGAAAATTATTTTATCAGTTGATAGAGGGCATTCCCAAAAGGAGGTTTTGTTAGATTCAGCTTATTTCTGGGAACATTTGTGCCCAAAGTATGGTTAAGTAAACCCACACAGACACAGATAAACACACAACTCTCTTCAGGCTCGCTGTGGTTTCAAACTGTACATGAGGCACCTGCAGGGGATTTCTCCAGGACTCCCTCTGAGTTTTCCTTCTCTCATGATGGAAGTTAGAAGGGTGCGTGTGAGAGTCTTTCTTTATATTTTCTTTTTTGTGTATGTTTTTCTCTATTCCTGACCGTGATACTTTATTGTTTGTAAAGATTAATATAGGCTGCGTCACAAATTGAATACTTCCCTACTATATAGTATGCGAAAAACAGTACGCGAGCAGAGTAGTAGGTCCGAAATCATAGAATTCGAAAAACAGTAGGCAAAAAGTACCCGGATGACCTACTACTTCCGGCGAGATTCTGAAGATCTCATGATGCCACGGGAGAGGAGTTGTTGTCGTTATTTTGAAAATGGCGGAAACCAAAGATGCGGCTGTAACGTTAGGAGATAAACACAGACACATGCGTATCTCTACTGACGACGTAGAACCGCAGATGAAAACAGAAAGAAGAACTAAAAACAGGGCCAAGTTGGTGCGGTCACTGGAATGGGCTCCTTAAATTTTCACACTGTTGTGACAGCGTATGTCATGCGACAACAACATGGCGCATGTAGTACGTCCGGACTCATTCATACTACCTGTATTCATACCCATATTTGTAACGGTCGCGAAGTACGTTCTTATTTAAAAATAATACCTACGCACATAGAACGCAATTTCGGACGCAGCCATAGTGTTCTAGTAAGACCTGGTGTTAGGTATGGCGTCCACAGTTGGAAGGATGCCATTATCTCTCCGCCATGGTTTCAGGTGTGTGCCAGAGGCGAGTGCTACAGCTGGAGATGTCAAATTATTTTTAAATTTAGAATGAAAGACTAATCAAGGACAATTGAGGGTGGGTTTTAAAAAAATGATGAACGTGTTGTTACCTATAACTCTTATGAAATTAGAAGCATTGCTGTTGACTTTTATTGGCCTTATCCACAGCCAATGTCACAGATCCTAAATGTAAAGATGGATTATTATGTCTGAAGAAGTTGATGACTGAGCAACAGGGGGTTATTGATCCACCAAATACAAGTGACACAACTGTAAAAGATCTTTCATCAGAGAAGGCTCCTGTTCTAGGAATTTTGTAAACATTTCTGGCATGTGATTGGAACGGACTATTTTGAAATGCGTTTAAAAACTGGGTCTTTACCTAATTGTTTCCGAAGAATGGTGATTTGTATTGCTTGAAGAATTTGCGACCTGTGGCATTAATGTGTATGGATTATAATCCATTTTCTTCAAATGCATTGCCAATAGACTAAACAATTATATGAGTGTATATCAATCATGAAAGAACAATCATATTGTGTAAAGGGGTGATGTATTAGGGGTAATTTATTTTTAATGAGAGACATAATAGATTATGTAATGTTTAATGAAAATGATTTGATCTCTTGATCAAGAAAAAGCATTTGAGCGAGTTAACCATGCTTATTTGTTTGATTTACTGAAGGCTTTTGGTTTTGGAGATGTTTTTATCTCATGGGTTAATTTCTTGGCTGAATTTATGATCAAAGTAGCTGGAGGTTTAAGTATTCCTATTAAGGTACAGAGGGAAATGAGACAAGGATGTCCTCTTTCACAGCAACTTTATAGTCATGCAATTGCACTTTACTGTGCAAATTAAGAGAGCAGTTGACTGGCTTATAAATTACAAAGGGGTCAAGCATTTGAAATCATGTAAAATTATCCTCCTATGCTGATTTTGTAAGGAACTATGGAAGGAACTTTTGTAAGTTGTTATGGAAGAGCGTCATCAGCGAAAATAAAAGGACAAAAAGCAAGGCATTATGGTGTGGTTCAGAGAGGTTGAATGTCCCAATATGGAAAAAAGATGGTTTTAAGGTTTTAGTAGTGTTTTTAGGTTCTGAGACACACACGAAAAATAACTGGGGAGAACTACTGGAAAAAGTGTGTCTCCGGACCGGTTTACTAAATGGAAATGGCTAATTCCTCTGCTGTCCTATAGTATATAGGGGAAGGATCTTAATAGTCAAAAATCTTGTTGCTTCAACTGTGGAATACGATGACTGTATTTGAGTTCAGCCTCATGACTAATGCAGTAGATAAACGAAGACGCAGAAAGCACAATGCCTTAACAACATCTATAACAACATCTAGCCAGTTTGTGTATGACACCTGTGGCCGGCCATGTGCTTCAAGGATCGGCCTCTATTCGCATCGTAGGACGCACCAACAACAACAACTGTGACGAGATCTGTCGTGTCGACAGATCAGACCAAGATTTATCCCCCTCCTCCTCCCTTTGCGCCGGGCATAGAAATTGAATCAGGAAAGACAGCACATTAGGAGGCACATTGTGTAGTCTATGGTTCTCACCACGGCTCTGAAGTATCTCCTGTAACTCTGCGTAGACTGACGTCAATTGACTCCAGGGTGAGAAATACGGTGCTAAATCTGGTTTCTGCCATCTGTTTGACAGTTTTTGACAACCGGCTTGTCAGACCTGACTGCTTTAAATATCAGACTAAAGCCTTGGCGGCCTGCAGGGTCTCTGCTACTTCTGGGACTGTTTCTGAAAGCTCATCGCAGTCCAAGGAATGCCGGAGGACAGTGTTGTACAGGTGGTCTTGACAGTCCAGGCGCCGGTATGGGCGAAGAGCGGCAACATAAATAGCGCCTTGATCGTTTACCCAGACAACAGAATTCATCACTGAAGCATTGAATCCAAGGACTGAGACTAATTGCTGCTGCAACTCTTTTCTAATGTTGTCTGCTGTTTTGGCCTCGTTTGGGAAGCTTGTTGTGGTGAGTACCCTGCTCTTCATGTCATATTGTGGTGTGACATAGTGACATGTGATTGACAAGTAGCTTATTTTACGGTGATCATCCGTCCACATGTCAGTTGTCATGCCCACATTTATTAACGACATGACCCCCTTGATTTCTTCAACCACGTCCCCTCTCTTAGCAGTCGCCAGTTCTTTGCACTTTCGGGAGATTGTGGTGGGGTCAGGGAGTAAACTTGTTGACAAACGTCCATGGGCTGCGCCTACATTTATTAGCTCTTGCGCTAACTGGATGAAACCGTTCCCTGCTACCGTTTCAAAAGACAGAATGTCCATAGAACAGAAATTCACGCATTCGAAAATTAAGTCATTAATTACTCACCCCCATGCTGTACCAACCCCGTAAGACCTTCGTTCATCTTCGGAACACAAATGAAGATATTTTTGATTAAATTTGAGAGCTGTATAACTACCACATAGACTTCCGGGACTGGCTCTTGACGGCCCAGAAAGTCAATGAAGAAAATGTTTAAATATTCCATGTGACTACAGTGGCTCAACTATAAGTTTATCAAGAGACGAGAATACTTTTTGTGCGAAAAAACAAACAAAAATAATGACTTTATTCGACTATTCCTTTTCTTCCTTGTTGGCCTGAAACGAGACTTCCATACGGTTTCCACGACGCACGACGGTAGTCGTTTAGATTAGTCGACTAATCGAATTTTTTTTCGAAAGATCAGTCATCAGGAAATTAAACGTTAGTGGCAGCACTACTTTTACCAGAGTGTTTTTTTTAAATAAACTTAATTCATGTAGTGACAATAGAGGGGCCTACCTACAACATCTGGCATATAGTTAATGAATTTGGGGCGTTCCCTATTTAGTCACAATAACGACAGTACATGTATATTTAAATTTTGTATATTGAGATATTTGGATTAAGTTGCAACTAATAATTGTTAAAAAAGACTAAAAATCAAACCCGAAAAGTGAACACAGAACAAAAGTGCACTACAGTCGGGACTACCTGCACTACCTCTCTCTCTCTCTCTCTCTCTCTCTCTCTCTCGGTTCCCTCATTTTCCCTCCATGTCCCCTCACGTCAAAATGAGGATAAAAAGGAGGAACATCATTCTCATCTCCCTCCCAACAGAAGCATTCTGTAATGGTTCCACTCCGGGTTTTCAACTCCCGACTCATTCACTGTCACAGACCCCCCACTGAATCTGCAGAGTTCTTCATAGAATCTTCCAGAGAAATTTAACAGCAGTTGTTGAACGGCAGTTTGTGAATGGCTTAGTCAAGCAAGCAGAAGCAGCAGCTGCACAGAAGAATCTGAAGGACTTGTATAACATCACCAAGAAGCGGTCTGGAAAGTTCCAGCAGACAGAGAGGCCAGTCAAGAACACACAAGGTCATCCCCTCACCACTTCAGATGACCAAAGAAAGAGACGGGCAGAGCATTTCAGTGAACTACTGAATAGACCAGCCCCGGAGGAGCTTGCAGACATTCCGCCAGCAGAGTCTATACTTCCAGTCAACTGCAACAAGCCCTGCAAAGAGGAGATCAAGAAAGCCATCAAGACCCTAAAGAGTGGAAACGTGGCAGGACCAGATGGAATCCCAGGAAAGGCCATCAAGGCAGACATCAACACAGCCACTAGAATTTTGCGAAGATCTAGGAGAAGGAGATTCCAGAAGAGTGGAGAGAAGGCCTTATAGTAAAACTGCCCAAGAAAGGAGACCTGAGAGATTGTGGCAAGTATGGAGGGATTGTGCTGCTGTCAGTACCAGGAAAACTGTTGAACAAAATCCTGCTAGAGAGAATGAAGACTGCAGTGGATGCTTGTTCTTGCTTGCTAACGACTGGATAATGAAGTCCATCACTGAGGGAACAAGAAACGGGATACAGTGGACCCCTTGGACACAGCTGGAAGACCTGGACTTTGCTAATGACTAAGCACTTCTCTCCCACAGACATATCCAGATGCAGAAGAAGACATCATGACTGACAGAAGTCTCCGCAAAGGTGGGCATTAAGATCAGCAGGAAGAAGACGCGGGTGATGAAGATCAACACTGCAAACAACAGTCATGTCATGCTAGATGGACAGTACTCCTTTGTCTACATTGGGAGAATAGTGGAAAAACAGGGTGGCACAGACAGTGATGTGGTTGCCAGGGTGGGCAAAGCAAGGGCAAGTGTTCATGCTCCAATATCTTAGCCTCCAAAGAGAAGCAACCAAAATGAAGATTTTCAACTCTAACGTGAAGTCTGTTCTCCTACATTGGTCGGAGACCTGGAGAATAACCAAGTGCACACTGCAGATGAGCCAGACTTTCACCAATGGATGCCTAAGATTCAATATCTGGTGGCCTTACTGTACCAACAACGATGAGCACTGGCAAAGAGCCAATCAAGAAGCCATCAACAAATAGATCGGGAGGAGGCAGTGGGACTGGATTGGAGACACTATGTAAACTAGTCCCTCACTTGGAACCCTCAAGGAAGACGAAAGAGGGGGCGGCCCAAGAACAACTTTGTTGTCGAAGGCCCATTGCTCCTCCTGGAGCATAGGTCAAAGTACTTTCTATAGGGTTAGGGTAGGACTTTGGTTTGTTTGAGGGTTTAGTTGCATGTAATTATGCATGTAACTAGGGCACTAAAATAAAGTGTTAGTCAAAAGCACTAAATCTAAGGCATAATATATATATTTAATCAGTTTATATGTTCCTGGATTGTACCCATGACCTTGACATTGCTAATGCAATGCTCTAGCGGTTGAGCTACTGGAGTTCTTTTGCGTCAAATCAAAATCAATGTGTTCAGTTTACTTTTGCGTCTATGGCACACTGTAGCCTACATTTCACATAATGTTTTAAGAACAAAAAAGCTGCATAATTTATTTGTTAAAGTGCTAACAGAGTGATCTAGCAGTGGGTTGCTCTGACTTTCAAAAAACCCGCTTCCTCGCTCTAGGCAAAATTACTCAACTCCTCGCTCAGCTTCCACTTCATACGCTCACATGCTCTGCTAATTTTCAACTGTACCCTTTGTGCCTCAATCAAAAGTCTCCTTCCTCTTGCTCTTTCTCCTTCACACTCCTCCGTGCATCTCCCATCCCCCCATATCTTCCTCTATCCATTTCAATATCAGTCTGACCCCTCTTAACCTCAACACCCTCTTTCTCCCCCTGTCTTGTTCTCTCTCTCTCTCTCTCTCTCTCTCTCTCTCTCTCTCTTTCATCCCTTGAGATCTGAAAATTCTCACACATCAAGCTTTCTGGAAGTAAAATGTCTTCCTCTCATTTATTGTCAGCATTATGGGTAATGGAATCTGTGCGCTCCTTTTCCTCACCATATTACATTTCATATTTCAATACTCTTCTCCCTCTCTGTCTGAGTGTGGTCATGCATTTAGTGTGTCTATAAGCATCTCTATGCCTGTTTTAGGCCATGAATGTATTTATTTCAGGCCTATATTACACTTTTGTTCTAAAGTATGAGGTCAATAAGATTTCTTCTTTAGAACATTAGATAAAAATCTAATGAAAATGACTTGTTTTATAGATCTGTAGTCTGTAATTCTTAGAAGAACCATTGTTGAAAACATAGCACAGAGCTACCTGGCAGATGTGTTGCTGCAGATAAGAGTTTTGCAAATGTGATCACATAAATGAGATTTCATATGTGACCCGGTGTTATAGTCACAACACCGGACACAGAACTAGAATTATAAAGGGTTTTTTTTTTTTTATTCCAGACTGCATTTTGAACCATGCAGCATTAATTAAACAGAATTCCAGGAACTTAAATCAGACAGGATTGTGTAAATTGAACTAAAACAATAAAGTTGGCTTTGCACCTCAAAAAGAGTCTCAGTGTCTCTTTTGTTCTCAGTCATAACATCAAATGAACCATTAAAGGCACACTATGCACTCTCTGGTTTTTTTGTAAAACAGTGACCTCTAGAGCCGCTGTGGTGTACTTGCACTGTCGTAAATAACCGTTATTCCCCTGTTACTGCATATCTACTGAACTACTGTCAAGTGCTAGACTGCTTTTTAATAATAAAGTTGCCTATCGCGTTTGCTGGCTTATAGCGTTTTTACATGATTTCTGCAAAATCAGAAGTAAATAGCCTATAGTGTATAGGCTACTGTATAATTTCAGTAAAATGTTTTTTGATTGTAATGTAAACATTACAAAATGTCAGATGACATCAATCAAGTTAAATGTACGTCGCATTATTTCATAACATTGGACGTTATGATTTAGACATGATTACAATTTATCATAATAGCAAATTGTGTTCAATTATTTACAACCTCTAGGCTTATATATGTCCTAATAATTATGTGAGATATTGACTATGTCCTCATGGTAATCGCAAGAATCAACATCAACAGCGTCAAGATTTGATTGATTCATAATCAACACAATTTGAAGTTACAGTCGGGAAGTGTACTGTTAGTCAGATAAACTTGATATAACAGTAACTACACACGTCATAAGAAATCCGAACCAGACACAGGACTAAAGATACGTGATAAATACACATCACAACACCTGAGTTCAGCTGGCAAACTAGCTCTTGTGGCAAGCTCGGCAATAAAACATAACGAAAAAAACAACAAGACTAAGAGAAACGACTGTTTTTAGGAAGTCTGCTTAAAGCTCTGGTAATCGAAAGCTATAGACATATGTGAGAATTATTGAACTGGTCTTATTATCAACAACAGATGAACAGCACCGTAAAAAATTACATACCACAAGCCAGTGCAGCAACATACAATATAGAAACAAGTATACAAATACAAACAAGTTTATAAATAAGAGATTTACTTACAAGTCCATCAACAAGATCGCCAGGTCAGCATCGCAGTTACAATCCAGTGCAGCTTTTAAGCTCGCGCCAACGAGTGAAAGCCCGACCGAGTGGACTCTTGTCCGGTTTCTAGCACGGTCCGATTCTCTTTCCCTTTTTCGAAAGTAGCTTCATACAGTATGATGTTGTTGATGCGTGTGACGTCGTTGCCGTAAACCATTTCGTGATTCTCACGCGCTGTGTCAGGGGCGCCACTCTCAAACTTGCATGGCTGGTTTTTCCGGCGGCGTCCCCCCCAAGCTTTCCTACCAGGATGATTCGCCCTACTATGACTTTGTTAACCACCAAAACGACTTTGAAGCTGTTATATTAAGGTACAGATCTTGCATAGAGTGCCTTTAACAAACTCAGTCTAACTGACATAGACAACAATCAGCCTTTCTCGCTAGAAAACCCACAAACAGTTATAGCATTTGTCATCACATATTGCCAGGAAAGCTGCTTTGTCACATGCAAAATACAGCACAATGAATATTAGAAATCACATTTCTAGTATTTGCATAAACCTTTCAAAAACGATTACACTTTTACACTCAATATCTCACATTTAACACTACATTCACATGAAATAAACAAAGTTCAAACTTACTCTTTATCACCACTTAAAGACCCATAAACAGCTTCACAGTGGAATATGCACTTTATATCCCTCTGATGTGTCACTGTCGGCGCAGTAACACGCGGAGGGTACTGCCCTACACCGATCAACCTTCTCCCCTGCTTCTAATGAATTGTGATGTTAGAATTTCCTCACACCGACATGATTCTCGACAGAAATCACCATCAATCGACACAATACACAACCATCCAGTCTCGCAAAGCACTTAAGAACACTTTACACACGCTTAAAAGTCTTTATTTCACTCTATTTCATTATATCATTGACTTTTGTCACCTTTAACTCAGTTCAGCGTCCGCATAAACATGACTGCGTTAGGAAAGCGCGCTGCTCACACACTCAGTTCTCGCGACACTTTCAGAAGTGGCGTTTCTTAAAGGGCCAGCGCAACATTACGTCCATAACTGAGAAAAGCACTAAAACATTTCACATATGCAGTTCACTAAAAAAAGGATTCTGTTAAACAGTTCAGGAACTAACTTTAGTGACTTTTGACCTGGTTATATAATCAAGTTTGTAAGAATTATTAATTGTGCTCTTTTTTTTTCAGTAGTCAATAAAGTAATAGCCTACAGAAGTCACAATTTCTGTGTCACAGTTAAAAGCAAAAGAATGGAGGAAAGATAGCAGAACCTAAAATGCACTGGGAATTTGCACATTTTCGACCCTATATAGTGCATTGTGGTCTAATTTTACCCTTAACCCGTTATACAACAGAAGAAAAGATTATGGTTCACTTTTGACTTTTGCAGATACAGTGCTCGCACCTTGTCATACTCTAGAGGATCCAATTTTGCATCACCAGTGAAGTACATACTTTTAGTGTGTAGCAGAAGTATGTGAATTGTGATTTGAAAAGTTTGAAGTCTCGTGTTTCTCTCCTGCACTTTCCCATTCTAATGGCCAGTCAAACACTCCTCACACAAGCTCAGGGCGACACTATTAGACAGGCTCTTCAGGAGATGGCTGTTCTTCAGTGCGTGTGTGCGTATGTGTGTGTATGTGAGTGCGAGTTTGTGTGTTGAGAGGTCCCCAGGGAAGATGATAGCAGGCTCTTAAGTGAATAGCTTTTCTGATGGTGGAAGTGTTCGATAACTCTCCAGAAGCCGAAAATCTCTGCGTCTCCCATCAGCGAAACATAACCAGCTAAGAGCAGAAATATACTTTAATACACTGTATATTGTTTCACAGTGCAAATCTACAGCTGTGTATTGTGTATTTTTAAGAAGTTTTACACCTAAAGAAATAAATATTAGCATAAAATGCTGTATAAGTCTCTTGGCCGATTAGTGGCCTAGAAAAACTGTTTTATTCTACATTTAGACTCATTTAGTGGTGAAATAAATCAGGTGTGTCAAATACGCCTGCATATAGTGCAGTTCTACAGTGATATTGGTAAGTTTTGCATGATTTTGCTCAAGTGTCAGTAGCTATGCATCAAGCCAAAGTTGTAAATTTAACTTATGCACAAAATTGGAATATCGCGTACAATTTTTGCGAATAAAGCAACGTTTACATTCCGTGTGTTTAAAATAATAAAAGCAGTACTTCCTGGGAAATATGTGCAAAATTACTAACTGTAATAAAAATGAAAGTGGCTGCAATTAGGGATGAATCTGTGGCTCTTTTTTCCCTCCATCACAAATGACTTTCGTCTCAACGTGCACAGACTAAACACGATAACGCTGTCATGTTATCTTGCGTTCAGATGCCTGCATGGTGTTTGGGATTGAAATTGTAATGGTTTTGCTGAGATGCTGTGCAATGTAATCAGTCATTTTGTTAGTCCAGTTATCCAAACACATCCTCTGTTGAAGCAAAATACTTTTTTTGTTGTGCATTTACGGATTTATTTAATAAATTTGTCTCCATTGTAGTGTATGTGCATGTCTTTTCTTGCCAATTATCAGCCAATTTATTAGTTTTGTTTTTTTTAGATCTTGGCGTTTTTTGGGCAATATTCCAAAATGCACATAAAAATAGTTGGCTGGAAACATAATCCACAATCACTCATATTCAGTCATATTAAACAATAGACTTTAAAGGGACATTAAAGATGCAGGAAGCCATGTGCTTGCACCAAACAGACAAAACACACCAAAGCAGAACCTAAGCACACCTAAGCATGGTCGTGCTCACAATAACACAGTCTCATCCCAAGTCGTAATATAACTGACGTCTTGGGACGTCGTTTGACCAAACGTCAACATCCGCCTTTTTAGGGTACCCTTAAACGTTGGTTAGTTGACGATCCCGGGCCGTCACACAACCGACGCTTTACCTTTAATGTCAATTAGGTGACAGGGTAGGTTTAGGGGTAGGTTTAGGTCTGGGGTAGACTTAGGATCCGATAACCTCATCTAACCAATGTTTAAGGGTACCCTAAAAAGGTGGATGTTGACGTATGGTCAAAAGACGTCCCAAGACGTCAGTTATATGACGTCTTGGGATGAGGCAAGCACTGTCAGAGTTCTGCCACCAAACCAAGAATAAACAGTCTGAATTGACAGAACCCTGACAAAAAAGAGAAAAACGATTCTGAACTGCCTGAAACGTCAGTTCTGCCAGCTTCTTTCTTCCTGCTTAACCAGTTAACCTTCGGGCAACCGACGGCGCTCTGAACCTGTCAGTAAACCAATCAGACTGGGAGCTCTCGTAAAAGAGGAGCTTAGGGAGAGCTAATACTTTAAATTGTTTCAGGTACTGTGAAATGTATATTATAAGAAAATTAAAGTGAACATTAAATTTTTGACCTTCGATGCAAGTAATACTTTTGTTGGAGACCTACAAAAAAATCTAATTTTTCAAACAAAATTAGAAACCTTTTAAATCATAATAGGGGCACTTTCATTTAAAAATGTTTTAATAAAAATTGCTATTAATAGACATGCTTTTTTCATCTGTGTTGGCATATTTACAAAACAAGATGCTTGGACAAGACATATTGAAGGACCCATCAGGTATGAAAGTCACTTTCAAATACGTTTGAATGCATATCTAGTCAAGTACTGAATTATGGCAATTAGTGCAACTGAGGAACATGATTACTTACTTGCTGTTGCTAATCAAAGACAGGTATTTGTGATCATTCTCACCATTTTATTGCATAACTTTTGCTGGAAGAGAAATATGGTTTACTGTAAGTTAATTTTGAGTTGTAGGAATATACTAGCAAATAATATAAGACTAAGACACAAATCTCCCATTTTGATGTAATAAGCATCTACATTTACAGTGGTAGCACACTAAAAACATTTTAAATGTTTACTCTTCACACATACACGGCTAGGCTCTAAAAAAAGCTCCACAAATGATGCCGCAGAGACCTTTAAGTCATTTAATGTAAAAAACATCTCACATTCTCTCTTTTCTTCCCTTACATTCTTCTCCCTGGCGATCATCAGTCTTTTTTTTAAACTTTCTTCCCTCTTTGTGTCTTTACCTCTTTTCCCCTCTCTTTCCTGTTCTTTCTTTCTCTAACTGTATGATTGCAGTGGACCCATGCTGAAAAGTCACATTACCCACAATGCCATGCTGGGAACATTCTCAGTCTGATAATTCACATGCTGTGAGTAAACATGTGTGTGTGCTAGCCTAGACAAGAAGATATGGGCCATTTTAGAAGGTTATGGATGATTATATGTTTAACCACAGTAGGGTACAAGTCATCGAGCTGCCGCACACACACACCCACACATGGCAGCACGGATATTCCCTGCGCACTTGTGCTTCACGCTGCGTGAGAGGAATTCTCACGGGGATCATAATGAGAGTAAAGGGAATGCTGGGAATGAACCTAAATCCCCCAGTTTATCACCCGCTGCACCCTGCGAACACCCTCCTTCCACTATCTATCTATCTATCTATCTATCTATCTATCTATCTATCTATCTATCTATCTATCTATCTATCTATCTATCTATCTATCTATCTATCTATCTATCTATCTATCTATCTATCTATCTATCTATCTATCTATCTATCTATCTATCTATCTATCTATCTATCTATCTGATTGGTCAATCAAGGCATCCAGCGGTAAGTTATTTCCATATATCAACCGCTCAAAGCAGAAAATGCAGTCTCATTAAGTCAGCAGCACTGCCTGGAACGTTTTTTTCTTTGCGGAAGTTTTGCGTTTGGTGAGCTAATAAAGTATTAAAAATTCAATCAATATTTTGTGCTGGAACAAAACAATATTGCTGGACATATTGGAACTGAACATACAACATACATATACTGTAAATCATTCATGCACATCCCTTATCATCGGTGAAAGCTGAGGTTCACCTGCAAGAAATTGATCAATTTAGGATAAAAAATGAGATACAAAATTGTAAAATTTGCTTGAAAGATTTTGACAACTAGTTCAACATTTTTGTATGTGATGACTCAAGCAATGAAATGAGGACTGTTAGTTTTATATGGAGCATTCACAAGTATAGTTAATTTGGACTGATATGACATAAGCAAATGACAATGTTATAAAACAGCAGAGAGTTGTATGAAAGCAATTGATGCATGTCCAAAAGCATTTGCAATTTGTTGGAAGGAATGAGAAACTGCAACTATGATGTGCACAAATGACTAAATGTTGTGGAAGTTGAACTAACTCTTGTGCAATTGTAAATCGTGATGTGAGAAATGCACCAAAGCGCCTGAGAAAAACTCTAAATACATTACAACACATAATTCTATATTAAATTAAAAACAAACAAAAAAAAAAAAAATCCAAAAAATAGTAAGAAAATATGCGTATTTGTTTGTACACACGCACACATGCACATTACAAAACCCCCAGAAAAATTTCCCACATATATAAATCTTGACATTCACGTCAAAACACACGTTCATGTACACTAGGATTTTCCTCTCATCTCCCTCTGCTTCAGAAGATCTCTCTCACCTCAACCCAAATAATGTGACTTTAATAGAACTCATAATGTGGGTCAGAATCAAATCACTGGTTATTAATGTAATTGAATCTTACACCGATACTCAACAGAGATGCCATGAAAGCAGAGGAGACATTTTATCCATTTTAAATAATTAAAACTTCATATTAACGACATTGTCAGAGCTCTCTGGGTGTGCTATCAGAAGTGTGTGTGTGTGTGTGTGTGTTATGTTATTGGGTATATGTGAGATTTAGTTGTCTGTCACCTTTCATCCTTGTCTATTTTAATATCAAGACTCGTCTGCTTCTCTATCTCTCCTTCTCAATCTTGTCTGCTGGTAATATATTTCAGCCCTGCCTCATTTCATTCTTTATCAGAAGAACTTCGCTGAGGTTTAGGCTGATATTTTCTAGTGCACATCCAGTATGGATGCCACACACTGATATTGACGTCTGGGATATCTGTTATATATATATATATATATATATATATATATATATATACACTGTATATTCACAGACAGTTGTGCTTCTATAGTTTAAACATTTTTATGTTATGAGAAATGTTCAGTTGCATGAAGGCTGAAGAACACTGCATCTCTGCAAAAATCAAACATTTCCGAATGAACAGAAGATGTTTATGCAAAAAAAGAAAAAAAAATTGTATCGTTAGTCGGTTTTGTTGTAGAACATTAATATTGAAGACTTTTTTTAATTTTAATGGCCAGAAATGTTGTGTCCCAGATATAATTTCAAAATGTTTATTTTGTTTTTGTTAGAAGAAAGAACAAAATCACCCAAATCATTTTTAAACCGTTTCAGTGACTTGCAAACCTGATATGAAATAAACATCAAAACACATGTAATATTTAGTTTGACCTCACTGATTCTTTGTTGAAAATGAATAAAAACGGAGTTAACAATTGAAGAGTTCAGATGCAAAAGCCTCTAAGTGCCATTTGAAATTTTCTTCTAGAATGATCATTTTTATCAAGCTTGTTTATTTAAGTTCAGTGATTTCACTTAAATGGCAATGATAATTACCTATTAATTGTTATTTAAGTGAAATTACTGAACTGAAATATACAAGTTTGATAAAAATCATCATTAAAGAAGAAAATTTCAAATGGCATTTAGAGGCTTTTGCATCTGAACTCTTCAATTATACATTGCAATTGAGTATGAATAATGAGTATTGTCTTAGATTTGGACCATTAAAGTGTAACTTTGCAGATTTTCTTCCTGCTTTGTATTGTTACAATATTGTATACCATGTAGGTGTTATGTGTAAATTAAATCTCCAAGTTACCAAGACTGAGACAGTCCTTCCAGAAAAACGCAGAGTTTTTTTTTTTCTGATTGTTACGGGCAAAAATCCTTGATTACGCGGCCCGTTTTCTTTAAAAATGCGATGGGATATGCAGGATATTTATGCAATTTTATGCGATGAAATTGCAGGAACTTGCAAAAATTGCGGTTTGATGAAAAAGAGAAAAAAAGTGATTTCCCCAACACCCTGTTCTCACTAGGCTACTACCTTAATGTAAAGAGTCATTTCTTATTACTTCCTTTGATAAGCAAGCATACTGCATCATAGAAAGTGCTGGGAAAATGTAATTTCTCATCTTGTTTTATTTCAGACTGTAACCAGTGTAAATAAGGTGAACTGTCTGCAGTGTCTTATGCGCCTCAAACACCCCATGGGTAATTTCTGTTTGATGCTAATTCTTTTATCTTATGTTGTTTATTAAGTAACAATGTGACGGTAGAACGTGTGACAGACAGTTATACGAGATAGATTTGTGAGATTTCAATCGTCTGTCTGGCCTCTGCAATAACTTCAGCTCAGCTGTGACCCATCCCGTCGCGCAATTGCGTCACTTTATAAGGTTCCCATGGAAACAGGGGGACATGGCTGCTCTTGCGTGAAGCAAACGCAACATTTTTCAACTTTCTGCTAAGATATATGTGACTTTTTTGCAACGAAAATGCGATGATTATGAAATCATTCAAACCCCGCATATTTTGCACGGAAATCGGCAATTTATCCGGCAAAAGTGCGGCGTATTTGAAAAAATGCGGCCCCCGCATAAATATGTGGACTTTGGCTGATTTTGCATCGAATTCAGCGTTCGCATAGTCGCGTTTTTCTGGAGGGACTGCTGAGAAATTCACGTTTATTTGTCAGCAGGATAATACAAAACACGTAAAAACTACAAACTATACTTATGAATTTGTGTATCCCCTCCAACGTATAGTCGGAATTGACAAAGGGTTGTCAACCAAGTTTTTTTTGAAAGCCCATTTTACGAACAGTTAATTACCCCTTTAAAGGGGTGGTTTACTGCTTTTTTATTTGCATCGTTGTGTTTATGGGGTGCAATATAACATGTATTCGTGGTTTTTCTTTTTTAAAAAGTCTTATTTTTCATAAACTTTACCTTTATCGTAAGCATCGACTTCCTGAGTCTATGAAACCACTCCCTCAGAAACAGGCAGTAGACTCAGATTGGTTAGTTTGGGCCGGTGTGTTGTGATTGGAGCCGAGTGGTGAATAAGTGGGTCAAGTACAAATGACAAACACCTGTCTCTGATTTCAGTGATTGGCGTGAGGAAACCACATGTAGTATAAGCGGGCCGTGTTGACAACAGTTTTGAGAGAGAAACTGGGAGCTCGTGCGCGTATCCTATCAGTGTTGTAGTCGAGACCACCTCACTCGAGTCCGAGTCGACACCGAGACCAGAGAGAGTCGAGTCCGAGTCAAGACTGAGTCCATAGAGAGTCGAGTCCGAGACTAGAGACAGTCGAGTCCGAGTCGAGACCGAGACGAGTGAGGGTTGATTACCTAATTTACATTTATTTACTTAGAGAAATCCTTTTTTTTAGTTTTTTACTGAATTTACTTAGAGTTTAAAAAATATGATCAGTTTAGGGTAAAAAGGCCACATAGTAGGTGGTGTTAAAAGTAATTTTATTACAATTTTTCATGTGCAGTTGCGCACTAGAAAATCACCAATCACTGGGCGTGTCAATCAATTTAAAGAAATATTTTATTAACATACATTAATAATCCTGAAAAATATTTTGAATTGAACTCGAGTGGACTCGGGAATAAGTCCGAGTCCTAAAAAAAAAAATGTTCGAGTACGAGTCAATTCCGAGTCCAAATGGACACGAGTCCATGACAAGACCAAGACCATTAAAATATGGTCTCGAGACCGAGACGAGTCCGAGTCTCGAGTACTACAACACTGTATCCTATGGACAGTGTTGCCAACTTAGCGACTTTGTCGCTATATTTAGCGAGTATTCAGACCTCCCTAGAGACAAATTTTCAAAAAAGCGACTAGCGACAAATCTAATGACTTTTTCTGGTGTTATTAGAGACTTTTGGAGACTCTCTGATGTGAAATTACATATCGTTTTTCCTTATCTCAATGAGCAGCGAGTGCTGCCGTGGGTCCCACCCAGTCCCGAATCACTCACAGGTGGCCCAGTCCTCGCGGAGCAGCCCCTCCCAGCTGTAGACAGACAGAGCAGGAGATGTTCTCATCCGTGTACAAACTGCAAAACAATCACGCAAATGAGTCGCTATTTTTAGCAACTTTTCAGACCCCGACTTTTTGCTTTTCTCCCTTTGCTTTCATTCACTCTACGTCTACCCTGTTTAGTGAATGGCTGAGAGGAGTAGATCATCTGTTGAACGCCACTGACAGAGGTGAATGAGCAGTGTTTTCCCACGGACCTATCACTTATCTGCTTTCTTTAAATAATAATGTTTTTTATTTAAACAATTTAGTTTCCTTTCTTTTCTTGTGCTTGCTGTATTACTTTTTTGTCATTCACTATATATCACTCGTTTTGTGTGACAAAAATATATAGGAAACGAGAACAGCTTTATTTTACATTCGTCTATATTATATTATAATATATTAAATACAATATGTGAGCTGAGCATTAATTTATATGGAAAACACATTAGGCAAGCGGAACGCAAGTATGACGCGATGACGTCACGAATATGCTACTTAACGTATGAGGTCATCTAGCGGCATTTAGGGAAGGCGTTAGCTACATTCATTTGAAAATAGTTGGCAACACTGCCTATGGAGTCCTGTTACCGAACACGTGACATTTGAAAGCTGTATTCAGCGGGAAGAGTTTTCACTGCAACGGAGTTCGGCAAAGCTGCTTCCAGTGGGAAGAGTATTATCACAACTGTGACCATTTGAAGCTGTGTTCAGTGGGAAGAGAATTATCGCCTATTATTTATTTTTGCCTTTGACATTCTGAGTTAACTTTATTTGAGCACGACCTCGAGCTGTGAAATGAGTTGTGTAAATAAAAGTGCACGAGTTCCAGTATTCGTCGACCCTGTGTCTCCTTCCATCACCCACACATAACGAACCTGTTCTTACATCACAACGCCCATTACTGTACCTTTACGGGCGAAAGTTGCATGTGTATTCCTGTACATAATGGTATCGATACAGCAGTATCAGTGTGTGCCATAATCAGACCCAGAAAGCGGCGATGAAGAGAGTCAAGTCGAACCTCACCACACACGGCTCTTACAAAACGCTTCTGAATGGTCATTTGCCTATATATATTGTTTTAACTTCATACACGTTTGTTTTACACAATAGCATTGAACTGAATGGCTATTACATACACAAACAGTGTTGGCTTTGGTTTACGTTTTTGATTAAATCGAAAAATAACGTCATAAAGTATATATATATACAGTATATATGAAAAATACACTTATAAAATGAGTACATGTACAAATTCAGGTCCAAAATGTTTGTTCGTGTTTGTCATAGACACAAAATAGCATAACTAAGTGGATATAAAGCCAGCGCTGGCATTTGATAAAACTAAACAAGGCTACGTCTGAAATTATGCACGCAAATACATTTAAAATGATTAAGTCTTACTTACAGGTTGTGTCCCAACAACTGCTGCCTTTGGTTTTAAAGTCGGAACTGCTTCATGTTTTAGTAACAGTTTGTTGTTGAATCCGGCATTGAATTCGTGGAGATTCTGGAAGCTGTCTTCCGTAAATGCGCGGCACAGAGAGCTAAGCTACGATCGTCATTTTCAGGAACATAATCAAACATAAATTGTATCCATTGTTGACGAAATGCGTCCGTGGGCAGCCGACAGCTGGGTGAACATAACACTGGACGAGCCGCAGAAATATGGCCATGCCCCTTTAATGTTTCTGGGATCAGAACATTTTGACTGTGAATCTGTTTGGATATTTGTCTGTTGAATAAGTTATAGCTCCAAACCATTTGGAATGATTTGTTTGGTAAACCAATTTGTGAAATGGAGTGCAGGGTCAGTCTTTGGAGAGCAGGTTTGTTGTTTTAGGGTTGTGTTTAAATGAGTTTGCCTCCAACAGCTGTTCCTCATGGCCCTTGTTGCTTTTGATCCGGGAGCGTCTGGATTTGTCTGATTGGAAAGGGAACATGATGGTCCAAACTGATTTATTCAAATCTAGTGGAAGTCTGGACTCGGATGTGGGCATGTTTTATCAAAGCAGATCCCACACAGGAGCCGCTATGAGAGCGAGTGCATGTGATTGAGAGTGTGTGAACGGTGCTAAAAAGCCTGAAGGGATTGTCAGTATAGATCAACAGGAAGCAGAGGAAACACTGCTGGCATTTTTGCCATGAAATGTGCACATGTAAATCAATTAAGAAAACAACAAATGAACTAAAAGATAGATCTCAGGGGATCAGTCCAGGAAATCAACCAAGCATAGCCATCAAAAAGCATGAGCCAAAGTGAGACGCATGAGCCAAACGTGTGTGTGATACTGAGCTACAGAACTATAATGAAAATGTAAAAGAGAAAGAACAGATTTTCCTAACAGATGAAGAGAACTGGAAGTTCCTCATTTCTTCAGGCCAGTTGGAGGCATGTAGAAGAGAAGCCAACACACATACACACGGTTGATTTTCTGTCATGCTGATGACTTCCCATTGACTTCTATTATAATGAGCTAATGGTATTTTGGTAACACTTTACAAGTTTTTTATAGGCTAATGTACAGTCAGATGATCATTATCGCAAAAAAAGCACTTGTATCAGTTCTTATGGTATCATAAAGGGGTTTCTTTTATGATAATGATTATGTGGCTGAACATTATCTGGCTTATTGAAGGACTATTTACTAAATAAATAAATAATGCACACATGTTCTTGTTATATTGGTTTGAGTTTAAGTTCTTCTATTATTTTACTCGTAGAGGATGAGAGAATATAAGCACAGTTATGAATAGGAAAACATGTTTTCAGGATAATTGGCGCATTATAGTGTTGCCATGGGCAACGATCATATATATATATATATATATATATATGTGCTGAATGATTGACTATCAGAATGAACAATAGTTTTGCAGCATTTAATAATCTTGATAGTGATCATTTCTGCATATACTGGGCCTAATAGATTTTAACAAAGAGCAACACATTTAATTTGGGATATAATTTGGGAACTGATAGTATTTTTTTGGTTGATATCAATTTTACCAAACAACAATTGGCCGTTTTCAATACTGAAACAGCCTTGTAGCGATGGGACGGTATGAAAATGTAATGTCACGATTATAGTGTCCAAAATTATTGTGATTATCAATATTATCATGGTTTTGTTCAAATTAGGTTTAAGAAATGATGCTCGCACTGAAAACTTTTCAACAAAATGTTATATTTGAAAATCAACAAACAACAAATAAAACAAGCAGCTCTATGAAGTTTTTTCATTATTACACAGTGCGCACATCCATGTATCACACAACGGATGCGCACGGCGCTCTTGTTTCATTCAAATGAAATGAAACGAGTTCGAAGAGTTTGATAATATTGGTGTGATCTTGTCTGGACGATTGTTTTGAATGCTGAACAAAATGAATTTATAAACAGGTAAGATTTAAAAAATTAGCTAATCTCATTATTAATTCAATATGTCCCTGTAATTATGTGGTAAAAATAAAATCAGTTTAATAAGTGTACAATGAATAGACATTACTAATATCCTTGAAAAAAAGCGTCACTCTTAATAATAGTCTTGTTTGAAGTTGTCCGTTCCTCTTTGGCTCAAAGCCACTTGCTGCGAACTTTTCTTCGCAGAAGCTTTACGTCTATTTCAAGTGAGTGACATAACATATTTCTACTCATAATAACATTTTGTGCCCAATTGTTTCACAGACATAGTTTTGGTATTGAGGTTGAGTTAAAGGAGTAGTTCACTTAAAAAAAAAAAAACTTTTGCTGATAATTTACTCACCTCCATGTCATCCAAGATGTCCACGTCTTTCTTTCTTCAGTCGAAAAGAAATGAAGGTTTTTGATGAAAACATTCCAGGATTTTCTCCATATAATGGACTTTACTGGGAACCAAACGGTTCAAGGTCCAAATGAGAGTTTCAGTGCAGCTTCAAATGGCTTTAAATGACACCAATCGATGAATAAGGGTCTTATCAAGTGAAACGATCTGTCATTTCAAAACTAAATAAAAAAGTTTAAGTTTTATAAGCACGAATGGTCATCTTGCTCTATTCTGTGATGAGCGTTTGTGACTCTCCTTTTCAAATTCGTTCATCAAAATGTCTTTTTTCGAGTAATGACTCGAAGGGTCTCGAAGACCCTCTCCTCATTGGCCAGTCCGTATGAGGTGTGTTGTTGCCAGGGTAAAACAAAGTGTTAAGCTGGCCCTGCATATGAAATAAACAGTGCTTGTCAGGTACGTCTAACAGTAGTATTTCAGGTACAAAAAGAATGTAATCACATGTCAAATATATTCTAGATTGTATAAATTAATCCTCATTAAAGTTATTTAGTCAAGAGATTTTTAAGTCTTTTGTTGTTTGATTAACATTAAGACAGCAGTGCAGAAGGACTATTAGGCTGTGGTCACTTTAAGAGCTGCACCGATCTAATATGATACTCACTCGTGTCTTATTTCTGAACTGTTCATGTTCATTTAAAACACAACTGACAAGGACACTCGCCAAGACAAGCATGCATGTGCTTTGGGTGTGTGAGCACAAAACTTCAGTGAGTAGAATTTAGTTCTTTTTCGTGTCTTCTTGTGCTTGAAGAAGCCTATTTAAATTGGCTTAAAACACATGCAAAAGATTCAGCACTGGTCCCATCAATTGACCCGAGCGTCATTCACTTTGGCACCGGGCAGTCCATATTGTCGAGCCCTGCTGTCATTTTTTACAGATTTCATTTTGAATTAGCAAGAATTTAATCACTTTACCCAATTATACATTTTGGATTCAATTAATAAAACATTTGCTATAACTATCCTGAAGGTTTTAAATTGTTCAATAATTGGCCGATAAATATTGGCGGCCGATACATCGGTGCATCTCTAATATCTAATGTGATATATAAATTTTATATATATATATATAGAGAGAGAGAGAGAGAGAGAGAGAGAGAGAGAGAGAGAGAGAGAGAGAGAGAGAGAGAGAATTCTTTCTGTCCTCTTCGCATACTATCCCTCACAAAAATCTTTTTGCATTTTTTAGATGATTATATGTTTATAAAGCCATTGTCCTCATGGGGACCATCGACTACTCAACAATTTAAAGTAAAACGATTTTACTGTCTTTGTGGGAACACAGTGAAGGCAAAACCTGAATGACAAACACACGTTGTGTTTTATATGTGCATTTGAGCTTGAAAGTGGAGAGAAATAAATTGTGTGTGTGTGTGTGTGTGTGTGTATTTGATCAAGTGAAAGGGAGAATTCATTATGGAGGAATCTTCTCCTGCAAATAAAGCTTTAATTGAGAAGTCTGATAAAATATTAATGCGCAGCATTATTAACCTCAGTAAGTCTCTGTAAGATCAAAACGAGCAGGAAAAGGACAGCCAGTGAGCAGAGAACATCATATCCGGCACAAAATGCATTAAGTGTTAATTACTCGAACTTCTCTGCTCAAACTCCTGAATGTCTGAAGAATTGGGAAAACTTTACTTTTAACTTTTAAGATCAAACGTTATTTTAAAAAAGGCCGGAGATTTCACAAAGTTAGATGTATGTATTGCCAGGTTATAGTTACAATAATTTTACATCTTCTGTGCAAATGCTATCATGCAAAATGAAGATATGCAATAATTGTATTGTCATGGTTGGCAGAGCATTGTTTTTTGGTTGCTAAGGTTTTATGAGGAATTTTTAGTGGTTGCTATTATTATTAGTACTAGTATTGAATGCATGTAAGTAAAAATAATAAATAAATATGTATCAAACAACCTGAATACTGGATTTCTAGGACTAACCCTCCACATGTGGGATGCAAGGTGACAGTGACAGGCTCAGGTAATTTCTTGAGACGTTTACGTCCTGCATTTGTTTCATTAGCATTCAAAAGCTGTAATGAAGTCTCGCCCGAAGGCCGGGTGCGTCCAGGCAGAAGCTCATTATACAGTACATACTATATGTACGTATGTGACAACATCAGTCGCCAGTGCATTCTAATGTGGATTATTCATTGAAAATTTAGAAGGGATAGCATGAAGTCATCAGCATAATTCATTTTTCAGATGACTGTATATGGGAAATTCATCTTTGAGGAGTTACATCTTTTTCCCACAAACCTTGTTCTTCAAATGAAAGCAGTTTATACACGTTGTTAACTCTATACATTTGCACTGTATGTTCATTGTTTTGGTACTTATATATATATATATATATATATGAAGAGTTCAGATGCAAAAGCCTCTAAATGCCATTTGAAATTTTCTTCTTTAATGATGATTTTTATCAAACTTGTATATTTAAGTTCAGTAATTTCACTTAAATAACAATTAATAGGTAAGTATCATTGCCATTTAAGTGAAATTACTGAACTTAAATATACAAGTTTGATAAAAATCATCATTAAAGAAGAAAATTTCAAATGTTATTTAGAGGCTTTTGCATCTGAACTCTTCATATATTCCTCACATATATCATTTGGGTTCTATTTAAGATTTTATCAGATGTTTTTGGCTAAAGATGTTTTTGCTGCTTGTTCTATTTTATATTTTATATTTTTTTCTATGTTTTATTTGTGGACTGGTTCTAATGTACGATTGATTTTACTGATTGTTGCAAATGTAGTTTTTAGTCATAGTTATATACTATATATATATATATATATATATATATAGAACTGTCATGTGGAAGCATACGGTTATGTTTCTGTAAAAGTAAGTGGTATGATATTGTTTTTATAATATTTTGTATGTTATTTTGGCAGGTTCTTCTTGGGTTTTATATAATTATATATTATTGTAATTGTATATGAGGTATTTTGTGATCTTTTGTTGCTGCTAAAACGCCCTAGCAGTCAAAAGAGGGGCGTGTCATTGTGGGCGGACAGATGGGGCTGGTGGGCAGTAATCAGATGAATATGAGACTGAGTGAGTGTGTTATTGTGGGCAGTCAGGAGCCAAACCCTGCAGGGACCCAGTTTAATCATCCTCAGAGATGGAGAGTGTCTTAATGTGTGCGCTGTGTTTGTGCGGTGGACAGATAGCGAACATCTTGATATATATTTGCATCAGAGTACAATTAGTGCATACAGGGACAGTGTGTGTGTGTGTGTGTGTGGTTGGCATTGCAAATGGATGGCAGAAGGACAAGACTGCTTCACCTTCTCAAGGACAAACGGAGATTAACGACCATTGGTCCCTGCACCCTCATCCCCCTATGGTCTCAAAAACATAGGCATACACACAGACACACACGCACACACACACTGTAATACTTTTTTCAGGATTATTTAAAGAATAAAACATTCAAAATAACGGCATTTGTTTGAAATAGCAATCTGTTGTGACAACATAAATGCAGAATAAAAGTAATGTAAATATGTAATGCATAAATAATATATTTATGCATATAATATTTTTATGCATAAATAATATATTTATGTATATAATATGTCATGCATCTAATTTAATAAATTGTACTGACCTCAAACTGTATCTTTGTTGTTTATTTTTTCTGATCTATTTTTTTCAATCCTTAAAATATACAAATAAAAAGAACATGTAAGAGCATGTTTTCCCCACTTTTTTGACAGTTTTTAATTACTGTTTGAATGTTAAAGGTGGAGTAAGTGATTTTCTTTTTTGACCATTTTTTTACAGTCCTATTCCTAACCCACTTACAGCCACTGAGTCACTGAACGGAAAATTAAGCAATTTAAACATCTGTGGAAAGGGCAGGACTCGAAAAACTCCAGCCAATCATTTCCAAGACCACCTAGAATCACTGGACAGTCAGTGCGTCAATCAAACGGTTGTACCATACCCCCTCCCCCTCGTGCGTGTTTCCCCTTCTTGCGCGTACTCAAAAAACTAAGTTTGCAAACTGCAATACACATTTCTTTTAAACATGTTTTTTTGCAATATATAATATTTCCAACATATTTTGGCCATAATAATAAAATGGCTGTATGACATACCATCCACTCACCATTAATTCATATACTGTAAGGTGTAAGAAAAGTGTCCCATTTTCACATTTCCCATTTTGCACTTCACAGCGAGATGTCACAGCAGTCATGCATGTGAGAAAGAGAATTTTAAATGAGGGGACTCCTTTGTGAGGTATAGACTGACTGCACATGCATGTGTGTGTGTGTGTGTTTGGGTTTCACAATTTCATGTAAGAAATGCACTTGACTAAACATCATTCACAGCCTATTTTGCATTGTCCTCACTTACCTTCCGAACTTTATTAACAGAAGGAGAAACGACCCCTGGACCGTGACACGCCACTGAATTCATTTCACTTAAACAAAGATTCAAGCTCATCATCATTCTGAAATGAGCCCTGAGAGAAACTCCGGATGGGCTTCTGGAATTATAAAGAGAGGAATAATCTTGACCTGCGTAGCATTTCAGAGCTTTTAGTAAGAATAATGATTCAAAGCATGTGCCATGAAACACACGTCACTAAGGACGGGAGACCAGATTGTGACATCAACAGAAGACATTCATTATTGTTCCTAAAGTACCTTTCTTTTTTCCCTCTCCAACTTTTATTGACGTTTACTTAGTTCTTGGTCCTTGTACTTTCAGCTTCACAGCATCTGCAGCCAGACTCGTCTCAGCGCTGTGTTCCTGGCCGCTTTGAGACATTATTCACATTATTCACATCGCCAAATGCTGCTGCTCTGTCTAATCAGGGAATTCTTGATTTGGCTCTGACAGCACCAAAAGCTGGCTATACACAAAAAGTTTTTGTGAAAAAACAGATTTGAGAAAAAAATATCTGAGCATTGTGCAAAATTTGGTGACTGCATTTCTACTGTGTTAATTAGCATGTCTTGTATAGCTCACTAAAGGTCTCAGAAAGAGACCTTTTTTTCTGGTGGAGAACGTGGGCATCTCTGTTAATATTGGCCATACCCCTTGTACTATGAAACTTTATCAGAGAAATATATTCTCTGATAAAGTTTTATAGTACAAGGGGTTATGGCCAATATTAACACAGATGCCCACGTTCTCCACCAGAAAAAAAGGTGGTGGAAAAATGTGAGAAATGTGATTTCAAAGCAGCCATAGTTAATATACGTACCTAAAAAGAAACCAAATGTTGATAGATTGCTAATGCTTACATGAATATGCAATGTATTTATTTAAATGTTTGTACATATCATTATATGCTGTCAGCGTTAACGCATACGATTAATTTCAAAATCCTTAACACATTATAATTATTTAACAGAATTAATGCAAACAAATTACAAAAGTATATGAAGCTGTGTCTTTAATGTAATTACGTCATGCATTTATTGTATATGATCTTGGAAGTTGGGAGTTTATCACACTGATCATCTACAAACACTTGCAATTTCCCTTTCTATCCAATAATCGAATTCATTCACACAACCACTCCTAAACAGCATTAATGTAAAGAGGGCCAGGCTGATTACATCGGAGATATCAGAGAGAATAGAGACTTACGTTGTGTTTTTAGTGAATTATTAATTCCAGTGTGTGTTTCCTTTGAAACACAAACTCTATTCTGTGATTGTTTCCGAAAAAGAGCGCGATTTTGTTGACGTAAGCGTGTGAGAGTCTGTTATATTGATGCAAAAACAACAAACCGTGTATGTGTGCCGTGTACAAACCGATATTCGGGTCGCGGTCGGTCGGGTCATTTGAAAAAAAGATGCCAATTAAACCTTTGCATTTATATAGTACTAGACACAATTTTCTATGAAATATATAGGCCTACACTTTATTGGCTGAATAACTGGCACAAAGATGACACACAAGCTCAGTCTAAACAGTTCTCGGTTCTGTACTGGTGATCCGAGAACCGCTGTACCTGTGCGTTCGGTAGTACGCGGATGCGCAGTATCAGCTGCTCGTGCTCGTCACTTCTCTCAGCAGTGGCACCAACATGTCTCAGTTTAGTGAACTGTTAGAGTTACTTGAGTAAAATATAATCCAGGATATTGGTTTATTTCGATTCGGAGGGATTGTCAGGCATGTCAGAAAGTGAGTAACTTTAGTAACTTGTGGATCAGCACTGACGCAAGACGCAAACTGTTTGGAACAATTCAGTTCGATTTAGTGTACTGGTTCGACCGGTTCACTAAAAAGAACCGGTTCAAAAAAACGATTCGTTCACGAACCGGCCATGTCTATGACCATTACAGTCTGCAGAGAGATGGAGGTGGCAAGAGAAAAGGTGAAGACTGGGGAGTGGAAGCTCCGCAAATACACAAATAGAAAGAGTAAAATTGTGGGAGACATTTGCCAAAATAATGAAAGATGATTACCAAAGTGCTGGCTGTGTTATGTGTGCGTCTTCTTGCGATGCTGTGTTGTTACACGTCTATGGCCCAATGACGCTACGATGAGCATTTACTATTTTTAAAAAATGCGGTCAGGAAGCGGGTCGGGTACAATATTTTCTTACTTTTTTTGCCACATTCATGCCACATTCAAAGTCATTTAAATTAGGTTCTTCACGATTCTGATTCTCAGTTTGAACTTCTGCAGATCATGTGTCTATATGCCTAAATGCATTGAATTCCTGCCTTGTGATTGGCTGATCAGTTTTAAAAAGCAGTTGAACAGGTGTTCCTAATAAAGTGGGTGGTGAGTGTATTTAATTATATTATAGTAGATGTTTTACTAATGACTGATTCTGTTTTGCAGGCTCTTAAAACTGTCAACTGGACTTTTTCACAACTTGAAACCAGCGAAGAAACTGCCATTGAGATGAATAGGAACATTATTCCTCAGAAATTATAGAATTTAGGATACTAGCATGCTATATTATTATCATTAAATAACCAACATAAGCTAGGATATAATAAATAGACTTTACAAATTACTAGTAGATTTTAAAAGTAATTCCATTACATGCAATCAAAATGTGAGTCTTATGAAATTCTCTCCACTCCGGTTCCTGCCGTGTTCTCAGATGATCTGTGTGTGTGAGAGTGCATATGGAAAATTTAGTGTACATGTATGTGTGTGCAGGTCCACTCAGACTTGAGTGAGACCGCAGGTGACAGACTGTCTCATCGCATCATCACTGTGGATGTTACAACCACTGTGGGCCAACCATAAAAAACCTTAAGCGTCGATTCAAGGCCCACGAGCCTTCAAATGGCCACACAATGAAATGTGAGAACCCCTTCTTCCCACCTCGATTGAAACGCATTACTCACCCTCTTGTTTTCTCTCTGCAAAAAGCATGTAAAGGTTCCTGTAAAGACATCCATGTCTCTTTCTCTCCTGTTGTTTTGCTTCAGGTGTTTTTATCCAACAGGAGAAAGAGAAAACATTAAAATGAGGGTTGTCAATCATTTGCAAATTTTAATTAAGTTAATTACATGATATGGCATTTAATTCATCAAATTAATGCCATATTTCAATGAGAAAAGCACTACAATGAAGATTAAACAGACAGTGAAGTCAATGGCAATATTCAGAATAGCATAGGCTACTACTCTTACTATTACTGCAGTATTTAAGGTTTACATTGCATATTTTATTTATAGAATACCTACTTCATTCGCTAAATATGCAGTATATAACAGCACACTGCACAGAATACTGTGTCCCACAATGCAATGTGCTCAGTTTGTCCATCCATTTCCATTGGGATGTGGCATCTGTTGCAATTTTAACATCTTTTGACCCAACCCCCCACCCCCTACAACAAAATGTCCCATGAAAGATGTACATATCATGAATCCTTGACTCTTTTGGTCATCATGAGGAAAACGGCTTGAGTCATAGTAAGTGATGTTTTTGAATATATACAAATGCTGAAAGGTTTCTGGAATGTCTAGGTTTAGGTGATAGAATATACAGTTTGTACAGTACCCATAAAACCTGAAAATCCAGTGTGTGTGTCTCTCTGTGTTAGAAGGGTCAGTATGGTTGGATTCATGGCTTTTCTCACCACAAGGTCAGAAAAAAAAAAAAAAAAACGGGGAAAAGCGATGTGTGTCTGCAAGAACACAAACGCATTGTGAGGGATTGTCCTTATTCTCTACGGAGAATTATTCTCTTTTTTATCTACAGATGTGTGCGTCAAATGATTCAAGGCTTTATTAGACAAAACGATGTATTGTTTTCTGAGCCGAGCGATGTATAAACCTCGTCACACAGACACATTAACATGCTTTGCATAGGAAATCACCTTCATGTGCTTGTCTCTCTTTTTCTCTCTGTCACTTTCTCTCTCTCTCTCAAGCGAGCCTTTGTGGTTCGCATTTTTAATCATGCACTGGATGAGATTTAGATGTGACGTTTTTATGGAATACACAAGAACAAAGGAAGAATTATGACATTAGATGCAGTTAAACAAAGGCAATGCTGCATTATATATGCTGGTATATCTAAAGTGTGTTTTAAAGAGATCCAATGAAACGCTGTAGGGCGCTGTCAAGTTAAATGTTTAAAAGAAATGATGTTTGGGGGACATTAAAGAGAGCAAGTTGGAGATTAGAATATTAGTAAAAGGTTTAAAGATGATTCAGAACAATATGAGAGCAGAAGATAAACCTGAGATGTTATGAGACTGAGATGGAGATCTGAAGATCATGTCATTAGAAAATGAGCACAAAAAAAAAAAAAAAAATCTCTCATGAATAATAATCTCATTTATCCACATCAAGTTTGACCTCAAATGTAATTTAAACAGTATGTTTTTGGTCGTATTTTGGAGCTTGACCCAAGATATCACAGTACCAATAATCCAAAAACGTTTCATCTCCTTTTGTGTTTAACTGGAGAAAGAAATGTATTTTTTTTCAGTGAAATATCCCTTTAAAGAGTGCATTCGAATGCCAAAAGATGTTTGGATCATTGTCAGAGAGGTAAGCTCAGATGACACAATGACAATTTGGCCATTACTGAGATTCTAATCTCAAATGACCTCTCTCCGTTAATTGTTTTAATGCTTCATCAACCAACCACATTAAGGTTGTGATTTATCCATACATAAGTTAGCCATATGTCTATGGGGCGTGTGTGTCTCCATTATAGTGTGTGCTTTCACCATTCAGTCTGCCATCCATTGTAATGACACTTATGAAGGTCACAGGAAGGGCTTCTGAATGTGTGTGTGCGTGTGTGAGCGAGAGATAAATATTAACAGCTCCACCGTTCTTTCTGCACTGTCCAATAAAAACCCTTGAGACAGAGTAACATCTGTCATGGAGAAGAGAGAGTGGCGACATGAGAATGACAAAAGCCTTCTATGTCCACTCACACACATCAACATTTGACCGGACCACCCTAAACATTACTAGACTTTCACTATTTAGAATGAGATTAAATGTGGAGTGTTTGTAATGATAAATTTCTAACGCTCCCTGAGAGGGTTTGGTAATGTACTCAGGCAGTGTTTTCTCCTATATTGATCGACTACATTTAAACCCAATTCTCTCGTACATAAACACCTGGAGGGAAAGGTTCACCCGCTGTGTCAGCTTCATCTGTGTCCCCATCCATCTCGACTACACGGTTTCATTATCCACCGATTCACACCTCTGAGCATAAACATCTCCGTGAGGAGTTCGCCAACCCGACAGCTTCGTTCTTTTAAAAGTTGAAGAGTTTTGTCAGGTGAAGAAGTTAGAGGTCAAGGTTTTTTGAAAAGCGAGTATGTGATTGGTCAAAGTGTCACAATTGTGAAGTAGTTAAATTTAGGGATGTTTTTAGTCACATTTTGGAACGATTCGTTTGATTCCAACGGCTGTTTGTATGTTTGTAAATTCTGTAAATTAACCTGTTAATTGGAAAACTGTAAGTTACCTAACTTGCCCTATAGTACAGTGAAAGCTGAAAGAATGGCTTGAAGGCACACTATGAAATTTTTCGCCACTAGAGGTCATTTATCCAAAACAAAGCTGTGGCTTTATGACGCCTTGATTTAGCGGAATCATGGGAGTTGTCATCTTCACCTCTACAGCCGTTGTAGAATACGACGGGACTCGGGCAGTTGTCAAATTCACTGATGACCTGTAATGTATTAAAGATTGTCGAGTGGAATGAGGCCGCTGGAGTGATTGCTGATGAAAGACGAGCACGACACGTGGCTCGAGAGCAGTGGAGCTTTTACTATGCCGCAGACACGGCTTCCGCTTCTTCCGGTCATGTGTATGTGGGGTAATACAGCACTTTTTTTTATCATATTAGATACATTTGAGTTAAAAGTTTTCATAATGCTACTCTATGCATTCACTAAGCAGCCATTATAGGTAGGGTTGGGAACCGAGAACCGGTTCTTTTCCAGAACCGGTTGTGTTTTTGAAAAATCCTAAGTTTCGGTTCCGAAAACGGTTCTGATGCCGATGCGATATCATCATGTGGGCGAAGTGCTGGGAGTAGAAGACGCCGTCTTATTCCTAAATGACAAAAACTTCACCACTGAAGTTGCGATTTGCTCTCACACGCGCTGCATTTGTCACACACAGACACACGCACGCTGCGCGCGCCGACCGCCGAGTCACTCTCTAGCCTACATTCAAATCTGTTTGCGCTGAGAGAAAGAGAGCAGTTGTCGATATGAAACTGCTTTACAATCACACAGTCTCAATATATATTTGTTTCACATATTCAAATGATTTCAGTTACAGAATTAGTGAGATTATAGTTTGAGTAAACATTGACGGTAGTGGTCAAAACAGATGCAGTCCGTATATTTTTTGTGTTCAGAATTTACAAAATATATACAATGAGCGAGTGCATCATAATGTTTTTTTTTCAAACCGTGTTTTTGTCTTATCTTGAATCACTACGTAAAGCCTGTAATAAGCGTTAATACTCGGACTTCTTGTTTAGACTGGCCGGCGGATCGCAGCTGCTGCGTAGTAGCCCAATGCCTGCGTGACTCGTCATGGACATAAACAGAGAGAAGTAGCTCCGGCAACAATGTTCTTCCGCAAGACGCATGCAGTTCTGTTTATTAACTGCTAGAGCGCCGATTTATCCAGTAATGAAATAAGTAAAGTCTTTATGAATCAATCATTCAAACCGTTTTAAAAAATAATCTGTTCTACACACATATGTGTGTTAAAGCATATTCTACTCCTTCTGAGAGGGTATTCTTCACTGTTGGAGATACAATAAAGGAGAGGTCTAAATTATTATAAAGAATGCAGAATTTTTTAATTTCCTTTATATATATATATATATATATATATATATATATATATTTTTTTTTTTTTTTTTTTTTTGCAAAGATTGCTTAATAATATTTTGAGTTTGTTTACATTACCAGTCTGTTAAACTAATTTGTCAAGTACTATAAGAAATAAACACAAAAAGGATTGTGGATTTTTCTCTTACTAATATTTTTAATTGAATGGGAACCGGAACCGGAACCGGAATCGTTTGGCGGAACCGGAATCGGAACATTTCTCACGATTCCCAACCCTAATTATAGGAGACTCTTGCTGCACATTCCAGAGGTAGATTGATATTAAACATGGTTAATATGTTACTCGCTTTAAATCAAGAAAACAAGATTTATGTGAAAAAGACTAAATGTGTTAAGCTGTATAACAATGATTAGTTCCTCTTCGAGGGTCGTTGTGATGACACTTTGGCGAATGCCCCAGCTTAGCGCATCTGAAGCATGAATGAAATCTGTCCAATCCTAATTGGTGCTGCGTCATGACGTAGTAGATGACGGCATAACCGGCAGATACAAAGGGACGCCCAGCAAACACACACATTAGCTTTTTTGCTCTTCAGGTAAAGCGCTCTGTGTGAATTGATTGTCTGTCTTATAGCGTGCTAGAGCAGCTCTCGAGGAAGCCGCTTGTAGCGAGTGTGATAAGCTGCTACTCTGAGTGTTGTGCTCGCGGCTGGCCGTGTTTGATGAGATTCTGGTTCTGGGCCCGTGGTTACCGAGGCAGCACAACACCGCAGATCGTTGGGGTCACAATTGGATCTTTCAATGGGACTGCTTCGGCATCTTCCTAATCCTCGACTGAAGATTCAAATGTTCTCTTGCCCTGTGTGGAAGCCTGTGATGCAGTTTCTTCCCGCGAGGTGGAGGAACAGATGCTTCAGTTATCTGGTTCTGAAGAATCTTATGTTTTAACCCTCTGAGACCTAAGGGTATTTTTACAATAAATTTTCCGTCTGGTGTCATTTACTAAAAAAGCTTGTAAAATATCAACCCTTTGGTGCACAGATAATTGACACACCTCTTTTTTTTCAGGACAAATTGAACTTTCAGCATATTTGTGTTACATTGATGTCACCTGAATGTAAAATAAGTTATGGGACCATAAAGACAAATGAAAAAATAAATCGGAAATGGAATCACTCAATTATTTACTGAAATCACACACAAATAAATAAAAGCTAAGCAATTTTCCTCTGGAAAATAGTTTGTTCATGTCTTTGGAGTCCTGGAGCACAGGAATAAACATTATAACTTGTACAGAACAAAAACTATTGACATTTTTCCAAAAGAAGTCCAGGCGTTTGGGGCCTCATGAAATTCACTGGTGCCAAGCCTCAAAACAGTTCCTATCAGCAATCACACAGAGGGCCACATCACAGGTTTTGCATTTCTATTTTATTTATTCTTTTATTTATTATGTTCTTTTTATTCTTTTATAATACATTTATACTACTATAATACTTTTTTACAGTAAATAAATAAATGGCACTTCAGCTGGGTCTATCCTGGTAATCTAGTTCCTCATCTGTCAAAAAGCTCTGTTCTCCTGAAAATCCTTCATCCTGCAATGCACCAAAATAGACCAGCGCTTTATTTACGTCCATTTCTCTGTGTTTCTCTGTGAATCGCGCGTCTCCGTGAGTCTCTCTATCTCTCTACACTATATCAGCGCTTGGTTCATGCGTAATGACGCACACCAATGTTTACAACGGATCAGCCTGTAATTGGTCAAAAACCATCACGTGAAAACATCACGTGATATCCAGGATGTCCGCTAGCATTGAGCTAGCGGCAAAAATGACCGAATATTTATGAATTATGGGCTTCAAGATTATCAAAGTTTGACATAAAGCGTTTGGATTTATTGCTGAAAACCTCTGAAAGGAAGCACAAGTTCCAGGCTGGATAGAAAACCTTCTGTAAAGGCTAGAAAGACCCGAAAGACACCCCCGTGATGGCTAGCTCGTTAGCTTTCTGCTGGAAAAAACGGTAAGAAAATCGATAAATCTGTCATCGAGTTATGTAAACATTTATCGGAGGTGACGTGTGGCATCGTCGACGACGCCGTCGGGCTCAGGGGGTTAAGCATCGGGGCAGGTGATGTGGAGATCAATCCACCACTTCACTCACCCACTCAATGGGAGCTGGTGGAGGTTTTAACCCGTGCTGTGGCTAAGATAAATTTAGATTGGCCACAAGAAGAACCAGAAATCCAGCCGCCCAGTAAGCTGGATGAACGGTTTTATAGGCGTCGGTCTCAACCTCCATGCCGGAGCCTTCCGTTTTTCCCTGACTTGCACAATGAGAAAACATATTCAGCCAGGCTCTCCAACCCCTCAGTGCTTGATTTTTCTAATGTGCTGGGGGCGACTGAGCGTGGCTATGGAAAAAATACCTGCGGTGGAGGATTCTCTCGCGAGCTACCTTTCTCCTGAGGCCGCATCTTCCCTCAAGGCCCCGGGACTGCTCACCAAGCCATGCCGCAATACATCTTCACTGGTGAGCAGAGCTTACATGGCAGCTGGGAGGGATGGTAGCTGCTTGCACACTATGGCAGCCTTGCAGACCTATCAGGCAGACCTCGTTAAGGAGCTTGATTAGGGCGAGGGTCCCTCTCCAAATGATATCTTGGAGCTGAGAAAAGCCACCGACCTTTCTCTCCGTATCACCAAGGAGACAGCCCATGCTATCGGCTGCTCCATGGCTGGTATGGGGTGTGTGGAGAGACATCTTTGGCTAAATTTGTTGGGGAGGAAGGAGATAGAAAAGCATTTTCTTCTTGACTCCCCGATTGGGCCTTCTGGCCTCTTCGGCGGCGCAGCTGGTTCTGTAGTCGAGAGGTTTCAGGAGGTGAAAAAGCAGTCGGCGGCTTTCCATCAGTACCTCCCTCGCCGCTCTGGATCCTCGGGGAAGGCTGCCTCAAAAGGGCTGCTTGAGCCAGCCAGCTCCTCGCACCGTCAAATACAAAAAGAGAGTATCACGACCACGTCCCTGCCAGGGGAGGGTGGCAAAGGAGGTGCTCTCAAGGCTGGTTCCCTTAGTAGATTATCTGGGCGCATGGTCATGCCTTCTTAATATATCTGTGTGGGCCCTGTGTACTTTAGAGCTGGGTTACAGTCTACAGTTCTGTTTTCCCGGCCCCCGAAGTTCAACGGGGGTGTCTGGATAGTGGTTGGCCCAAAGCATGTTCGGGTCATGGAACAGGAAGTTCAATCCCTGTTGGTCAAGTCCAACTCTGTCCGACTCTGCTCATGGGGCGGCAGAGGAAGGGAGACTTCACCTGCCCTGCCCAGTCAGAGCCCTAAGGGTTTACTTGGAGAAGTCTTCTCAGTGGAGGAAGTTAGACCAGTTGTTGGTGTGCTTTGGTTCACCCAAGAAAGGTCTGTCTGCAGCTAAACAGACAATCAGTAATTGGATTGTCCAGGCTATAGCCGTGGCTTATCAGGTGCACAATTTGCCTTCACTTATGGCCGTGAGGGCTCATTCCACCAGGGGCATGGCCTCTGCGGTGGCCCTTCTTTCTGGCATCTCGCTTCAGGAGATCTGCAAGGCGGCCGGGTGGGCCACCCCGCACACCTTCATATGTTTCTAGAGTCTGCAACTCCCCAAAAGTGTCATCACGACGACAACGCAGTGTCTCGTTCCCTTTTTGGGGAACAAGGGTTACAGTTGTAACCCAAGACGTTTTCTGTCGATGAATGGATCCAAACAGTTGCTCATCTGTCTAGTAAAACACATTAAAGAGTCTTTGCTGTTACCATGGTTTCTACAAAATAAAACCAGAAATCGAGAGTAACGCGGGAAATGTCATTGATAAGCGACACACGGACTGTGTCTTGGTTAAAACTGCTTATTAGGGCTGAAACGATTAGTTGACATTGTCGACAACGTCGACATAAAAAAAAAATCGACAAATGTTGTTGTCTATTAAAACTGCTTATTAGGGCTGAAACGATTAGTTGACATAATCGACGATTAGTCGATTAATCATTCTAATAATCGTTAGATTAATTGATTATCAAAATAATCGTTTGTTGCAGCCCTAGTGCTTATTTAACTGGATTTAATGTGGGATAATGTAAGTGCACAAATCAACAAAATATATAACATTGTTCTAGTGTTTTTTGGACATTTTGATCCAAAAAGCGTGCACAGTCTGCCTTTAACACTGTAATTTTACTGTAAAATACAGTTAAATTACAAAAAAAAAAGAAAAACTAAATGAGCATATTATTTGCAGTGAAAAACTGTAAAAGTCCCTGCATAACACATCACATATGAATACATTTTATATGTATAATTTAGATTATTCTAATTTTTCGAATAGTAATTTAGCCTTTCTATATTACTTGTATTATGGTGGTAGATTGTAAATAGATTAAATAGATTTAATAGATTTAATAGTAGATTTAATAGTAAAATGCAATTCAGTGTCTACCATTTTTTTGTACCTGGATACTGTATTTTTTTTTTTTTTTTTTTTTTTTACAGTGAAGGCAAAGGAGAAGACGCCAGCTTCACAGTTACACATACACAAACACACACAACCTATTTACATCTGTCTGACATTATCATCAATAGCAGTTTACTTAAATTGACACATATTCAAATGGGATTTAAACCCATGACCTTGGTGTTGCTAAAAGTAGTTTGAGCATTAGAACTATTACTAATAGTAATTGTAAATGGTAGTCCATCCATTCAAGTAAATTTTCATGCAGAATAGATGATACACGCCCCGAGTTTGGAAAACAAGTTTGACACTGACCAAATGAACAAAACAAACTGACTCGGTCTGCACCAGCTCTTGCAGAGACCTCAGGGAAATGAACTGATCTGAGCAAATAATATTACGACACATTAGGATTCTAATCAAACACAGGAAGATAGAGGTCAATTGTTAAGGGTGTTCTGAAACACAAACACACACGCAGAGATGCAACAGGGACTGCGACAAAAGACTCACTCCTGTTTCAGAGCAAACGCAGATGCAGTGCGGTGTGAGCGGACTCTAAATTCAATATGAAGTTTTTGTTTTTTAAGAAACATTCAAATTTGATTTGAATGGTTCTTCAAATCTGACCTTGCATGTGTGCATACTTGTTTGGTTTGATAAATTCAGGTTGTGAGGGAGTGTTGAGCACATGTATGAGCGATTTGTTAAGTACTGTTGATGTCTTTGTGGATAAATTGTTTTAGAGAGAAAGAGAAAGAACTTAAAGGGACTCTGTGTAGATTTTTAGGTATTTTATTATCTGAAATCAATATTTTTATTCATAAATATGTCCTCAATGGTGTACAAATATCTCTGCAAATTATCTGACTTATCCTCGTAAATGAAGAATTTATTATCTTTATGTACATGGGACGGGTAGGTTCACGGAGGCTTCCATGTCCGTTCCGCCATCTTGAAAAACTATAATAGCAGAGAGGGTCAAAAAGTACCACCAGCCAAACGCGTTTCCACAACGCGTTTTCGTTCAGACTCAGAGCCATCGTCACGTCACACTGAGGGGCGCATTCCCTGCAAGTTTAAACGGCTGCATTGCACTCCTATGATTGCTGATTGCTCTTTTGCTCTATTATTTATAATGGCGGACCATATGCCGAGTCACAGGAGAATACATCCTCCTCGCAAAAAAAGGCCAGACTTGAACGAAAAAGGAAACGTGACCGGAGATTGCAAAAAACAAGGCCATTAATTTTTCCGTCATAAAATGAATCGGATCGGGTTCGATTTTCTTCGGGATGCGTTTTTCGCATCCAGAGCCAGCATTTTGAGAGGTCTTTTGACAATTCAGGGCCGGGGGAGCTCGTCCTCAAATCACTGAACATATGCGCCGTGCTTTCAGTTTCGGTTTTCAATTCAATCAAGTGTTTATGTTCTCTTCTCTATATTGGATTATGAAATTAATAAACCTCCCCCTTCAATCAGATTGAAATTTAGGATCAAATAAAGTGTGATTGAGCAGCCTATTCTATAACTAATGTATTATTTGGGCACAATATACACAATACACAATAACAGCCTAGCTGTTCTGTCTGCCCAGCGCTTCCACGCTTGTTTTTAATATGTGGCTCCAGAATCGCTAGCAAAGCATCAAACTGTCCCACTGACATTCTGAGGTAAATTTTGAATCGCTCAGGATAAATTCGCAACTCATTGATAAGGAACTCTCCTTCCTCTCGGCGCAATTTCAGGATTGGATGGACGTAATATTTTCTCTTTCTTCTCTTTTCAATATGAGAGAGGGCAAAAATCATCCTCACTGCTTGACGAATCCATTTGGTGTTTTTGCGTTTTTTTCCCGCAAAGGTTTAATAAATACGCAACGGACGAAATACGCATACGAAAATTTCGTACTCAGTGTGCAATGGCCTTAATATAGCGTTTTCAACCGTGGAAGGAGCTAATGCAGCAGAAAGATTTCAGAAGAGACGCTGAAGTTGCCTGCTTTCTCCTCGACAGGTTAGTCAATGTTTCAGTCTTACTTAATTTTTTTGTCATTGCTTGGTTGTGTACTTTATTATATAGACAGTATAACATTTATAGGTAAAAAAGTTAAACAAGGTCTTTGATGAATAGCAGCTATTGACTACTTTACTCGCAGCTATTGTGAAGGAAGGTGCTAAAAACAAGGTTTGTAAGTTAATTCTTTATAACCTATAAATTCAGTAAGAATATAGAGATAATGATTGTAAGAAAATATTAAAGAAAATATTGCTCTCTGTAAGATTTTCTATAGCTTTCTTTTTTTTATATAAATTATCAATTAGCTAAAATTGTGATGTTGCTATGTGGATAAGATTGTACAGAGAATTAAAATTAATTTATACAGCTAGACACATAAATTGTACACATAAGTTAACACATACGTTGCTGGGTTTTTTTTTAAGTTACAAACCTGTTCACCCGGAGAAAAACTCGAAGTGTTACTTCAAGACATCCTGTCATAGCATTTTTGGTACATAACGGCAACCGTAGATGCAATACGCACTTGAAAAAGCGAGGCGCTGGAGAGCAAAATTCGTTTGAATGCAAAATACTATTTAACCACTAGATGGGGGTAATTCCTACACAGAGTCCCTTTAAGAGCGAAAAACAAATACAACAGACTTTAATTGACTTTACTTCCTTAGTGTTTGGGGTCCCAGAGCCCCAGTGCTATAGGTGTACAAACAATAGGAGTAACTTTGAAATTGTCCAGTTATTTTCCCTTTAGATTCTTTTTACATATGGACAAATATTAGGCACTACACAATCAAAAAGTTGGGGTCGGTAAGATTTTAAAAAGTTTCTTACAGAAGTATCTTCTGCTATTTGGAAAGAAAAGCAATACAAACAGTAATGTAGTGACATATTATTACAATTTAAAATATATGTTTTCAATGGTAATTCATTTTTAACTGTAATTTTATTCCTGTCATCAAAGCTGAATTTTCAGCATCATTACTCCAGTCTTCAGAAATCATTCTAATATGATGATTGATTCTGACATTTGACATTTCTTATTATTGTCAATTTTCAAAAAGTTGTACTGCTTATTTTTTTAGCGGAAACCATGATTTGTAGCTTTTTAAATGTCATCACTTTGGATCAATTCAATGTGCCTTTGTTGAATAAAAATAGTAACATTTCTCAAAAAACAAAAATCAACAACATATTTTGAACATTATTAGTGTTTCATATATGAGTTTACACTACAAATGTGATCTACCCGGCTCTGAATGTGCTTTGAGGGTCCAGTGTGCTGCATCTCTGTGTGTATGTGGGTGAAAGATAACCATCAGAGTGAAAGGCTGTTGCAGGAGTCGTGAAGCCAGCCGACAGACAACAAGACATATCACCACAATCATCATCACCGTCACCTATGATTCAGTAGCTCAATATAGCAGGAATTCAAGTCTACCCACACCACAGTCTGAGAAACATTCACATAATGAACAGTGTATCTGTATAGAAAGACGCATGGGAATCTAGGATAAGGCTTTAAAGTAGACTTTTACTAAAAAAAGTTTTTTTTTTAGGTAAAACAGTGATTTATATTAAAATGTAAAAGATTATATTTTGTTGGTTTTTGTATATAATTCATGTTCAAAACATATTATTTTAAACTTTTTTTTCTGGGGCTAGTTGCATAAACTGCTAAGACTGGTTTAACAGGTAGTCAACTTCTATTTCGAGTGAAACTAAATGAGCCAATGCACATTGGTATGCGATAATTGCACCAGCTGCTGTGCATAGTGGCGCGAGCATATAATGAGCAGCCGGTGCCTCGCATCCTTGTTTTCCGCTGAGGAGCTGGACCTGTGATTTGGCCGTACAGCGGAGGCTCAGCAACTGTGGTGAGGGGACTCACGCCTCCGTTCCCTCCTCAGGGATTGAGGATTACCATACGTAACAGAGACGTTGCCATTTGTCAGCTCACTTTGACGTGAGTTAGAAGGGATTCAGACGAATGGGGATATCTACCAAAACGTCATGGCTGCTGGCCCTTCCAGTGCTCCGCTTGAGCTTCCTGGCCTGACCGCAATGTTTGGGCAGAAATTATGAGCTCTAAGCAGAGAAGGTCAGTCGCTGCTGTTCCGCAAGACCTACCCAGTGCGACTTATTGGGTAATGCTGGGAAAGCATGCCCTTCGAAAGGGGAAACTGCGGAAGCCATGTCCTACCCTTGAAGGTAGACACTGTGATGATTACACATATGGACTAGCCAAGCAGGGTAGTACGACATATGGCAGTCTCTGGGGTGGTTCCAGCCTAATTCTAAGGGAGAAAGAACACCAGCAGAGACGACAGAGCGAGGGAAAGAGACAGAGTGGGGCGGCAGTGGCTCAGTGGTTCATGTAGGTTGTCTACAAACCGAAAGGTAAGTGGTTCAATCCCCGGTTCCACCTGACCAAGTGTAGAGGTGTCCATGAGCAAGACACCTAACCCCAGCTGCTCGCGATGAGCTGGGTGGCGCCTTGTGTGGCTGACATGAGTGTGTGAATGAGTGTATGAGTGTATGAATGGGTGAATGTGAGGCAAATTGTAAAGCGCTTTGGTGGCCATTGGGTCTGTGAAAGCGCTATATAAATGCAGTCCATTTACCATTTACCAAAGACACAGGCTCGTCTGGCCTGGAGCTGATGGTGGAAGAATACACATATGGGGTTGCCGCAGGGACCGCTACATATGGACACCCAGCCTAACACAGATTCCACAATGGCATCTGACTGCCACAGGGGTGACAGAGAAACTCAAGTGGTTGGCCATTTCTGGGGAACACCACAGGAGCAAATAGATGCACGTATCTGGCCCATGGGGTGTGGCGTTGCAAGCCGACACTGAGAACAGGTCCCTCGCTTTACTGGCCACTGGGGACGAGTGTATGGGAAGATACCAGCTCTACACGGAGGCTAAGAATCTAGCAAACGTGTTCGGTGTCGCCCAGCCCACATCTCTACAATATCTGTCAGCGAGGCGACAGAACACTTCTAGATGAGTGTTCTTGCACCCCGACTATCCAGTAGGCCCTCCTCAACTTGGAGACAGCCTTTCCCTTCTGCTGGCCTCCATAACAGACAAAGAGCTGATCTGAGGTCCTGAGGCTTTTTGTTCTGTCCACGTAAACCAGCAAAGAGCAGACAGGACAGAGAAAAGCTAGGGCTGGGTCTGCCTCCTCCAAAAGTAGCGCTTGCAGGTTCACTATCTGGTCTCTGAAGGGATTAGTAGGAACCTTGGGCATTTCCAAGCCGGGGTCTTGAGTCTTGTTAAATACTGCTCTTATTATTTAGAGTGCTGTCACATTTAAAGTACCGGTACTCTCTCTAAGTCGTCCTCAGACAAGCCTTCCATCGTTGCCTCCAGGCATCCCGGTTCTCCATGCATTCGGCCAGTTCGTTGGTGCTCTGGGCTCCCGCATCCCTCTTGAGTATGTCCACGTATGTTAGCGTGGGGCGCCCTCTTGACCTATGGCCATGTGTTGGTTCCCATAGCACCAGCTTGCTTTCTGGCAGCTCTCGATGCCTTCGGCAATGTCCTGAAAGTCTCATTCTCCTCACAGCAATCTTGTTGGTCACTCTTGACACTCCCTCATAGAGGATTTTGTTGGTTACATGCACTCCCATACTGATATTAAGCACTGCACCCAGCATCCTGGTGTAGCACCCATCCAGGGACTTCTCTAGGGTTGGATTCAGGGTCCAGCATTCACTGGCATAGAGGAGAACAGACTCTACAGTCGCATAGAATAAGCTGAGTTTGATTTGGCGGGAGAGGCTGGAGTTCCATACACTGTTCATGCCGTTCAGGGCCCTCCATGCAAGTGCCTTCCTCACTTTTAGATCTTGCTCAGTTGAGTTGACCCATGCGCCCAGGTACTTAAAGTCCTAAACTTCCTTCATCAACAGCTTCAGAGGTTGATGTTCCGGTGGTACGTTGTAGGTCATGACCTCAGTTTTCTTTGCATTTACCCGAAGGCCAACCTTAGTGCACTCTAGCTCCACCCTGTGTAGTAGTTCCTGAGCTTGTTCCATGCTATTGGAGAGCAAACTGATTTCATCCACATATTCAAGGTCTGTCAAGACTACTGCCGGGTGCCGACTTGATTTCCTTGGTGTCAACGTGAAGCCAAGTTCCTGCTCTCTCCCACTGATTCCCTTCTTGAGCGCATAATATGAAGAGGAAGGGGGCTAATGTATCCCCTTGCATAACTCCAGCCCGATGTCAAACTCCTCGCTGTTGCCATCTGGAGTCACCACCCTGGCCCTTGTCCCTGAGTACATGGACTCTATTGCTCGGACTAGGTTCGGAGGAATTCTGTATGCCAAGTACTAATACAAGTTCATATCGTACCATTTTAATAGCAAGGTATCACAATACATTTCTAGTATTTCTAGTATATCATGCAACACTAGTGACGTGCACCCGGTATGTGGCACTCTGTCACGTCCATCTCCGCGCTGTCAGACAGCACCTCGACGGTACGCTGAGCGGCTCAAGCGTTTACGAGAAAGGGGAGACGAACAACATGCCGACATGGCCATGCTCTCGTTAGCATGACACAAACAGGACGATAGTGCAAGCCTGATGTGAGCACTCAGATTCTCATTGAAGTAACAGGAACATCAGCTTGAAGAGGCGTTCTCCTGAAGAAGCAGACTTGTGTTTTGAAGTTAAAACCCTCTCAGATAAGATTGCAGAGCAGGAACAGCATTCACCGTCTGGCTCTGAAGCAAAAGACAAGGACGCGAGGTACCACGATGCACAGCAGCTGATGCAATTACCGCATGCCAATGTGCATTGGCTCGTTTAGTTTCACTCAAAGTAGATAGGCTCTCGCAAGTGATCCCCGTTCGTCAGAATCACTTCTGTGATAGTGAGCTGACGAAGGGGAACTGATTGCTAGTTGGTCATGCTAGTTCTTCTTAAAGGGTTTATGACATGAGAAATCAAATTTCCCTTGATCTTTTGTACCAATTAATTCTGCAAGTTTCAGAGCTTAAAGGGGGGTTTACTGCTTTATAATATAACATGTATTCATGGTTTTCCTTTTTTAAAAAGTCTTATTTTTCATAAACTTCACCTTTATTGTAAGCCGTGCTCTCCTCTGTCCCCTCAACGAGCGGTTGACTTTCTGAGTCTATGAAACCACTCCCTCAGAAACAGGCAGTGGGCTCAGATTGGTTAGTTTGGACTGGTGTGTGTTGATTGGCTAAACTGTCGCTCACCTTGTCCGGAAGGTTAACGCCCATTACCTTTACGGGCGAAACGTGCCTGCGCTCCGGTCCAATAATGGTGTCGAACTGCAGTATCAGTTTGAGGCAGAATCAGACCGAGAAAGCAGCGATGAAGAGAGTCAAGCAGAACCTCACCACACACGGCTCTTACTAAACGTTTCTGAATGATGATTTGCTACATTGTTTAACTTTATACACGTTTGTTTAACACAATAGCATCTGACTGGCAACAATAGCAACTGACTGGCAACTAATGTTATACTCAAACAGCATGGCATTAGTTATGGCGTTCTTGATCAATTCGAAAATAACGTCATAAAGCATACATGGATAATATGTTTAAAACATTAGTACTTATACGAAATTCAGGTCCATCATGTTTGTACGCGTTTGTCGTAGACACAAAATAGCATAACTAGTAGCCTTGTGGCTATAAAGCCAGCACTGGCATTTGAAAAAAAATAAAACACAAGGCTACGTCTGGAATTATACATTAAAATACATTTAAAATTATTAAGTCTTAGCATACTTACAGGTTGTAGCCCAATAACTGCTGTCTCTGGCTTTAAAGTTGGAACTGCTTCATGTTTTAGTAATAGTTTCTTGTTGAATCCGGTGTTGAATTCGTGGAGATTCTGGAAGCTGTCTTCCGTAAAATGTGCAGCACAGAGAGCTAGATTACGATTGTCATTTTTATGTTCCTATAGGAACATAATCAAACATGAATTGTATCCATTGTTGACGAAGTACAGCGTCCGTGGGAGACTTGACAGCTGCGTGAACAACACACTCGACGAGCCGCAGAAATATGCGCATGCCCTTTTTTGGCATATTCCGGAGGGAGGGGCTGACGCAAATGTTTGGGTTAGTGATGTCTAAAACCCAGCTGTAGTCCCAATCGAGTTGTTTTTGTAGGTAATATACTTCCTGATTTTTAAAAGACGATATCTCTTCTTACACTGAACTTTCAGCGCTGCAACTTTGCAGATACTCTTCATCCACCAACAGCAACATTACACACTATTTAAAATGAAAAATGTGAAATCACAATCAACCCCACCCCCACCCCCCCTTTACAACATCCTCATCATTATAAACAAAGCACTAATTCTCCAACCCTCAACACTAAAGCTCCAAAAATAACTTGTTTTGATATTGTGTGATCTGTGACATCACACGGGCAGGCTCCAGACTAACAAATAAAATAAAAAAAGACCAGAGGAAGACATTGACGAATACATCATCTCATCATCGCCCACTGGCATTCATTAGCTTAACGGCTGACATTTGCACACACACACCGGACGTCGTGTCAAAAGCAAACAGAACTCATTATAATCACTGACGCTGTCTACACCGGAAACAGTATACAGACGCACACTTACTTTCCTACATACTCCACAAACTAAAGTCTATCAACAACAGGACAAATGGAAGAGTAAATGGAAGCATTGTTTCAAAGCAGCTTTACAGAAAGTGCATTTAAAAATGTACATAGAAAAATACAGTTAGTTAATCATGTATTAATTTAAGGTTTAACATAACAGCAGAAAAGCAGATGGGAAATAATTAGCATAGCTGCTGTTCATAATATTAATGCATACAATCTGATTCAACAGAGGAATAAAAGGTAATTATGTGAATGCTTGGCTAAAAAGATGCGTCTTTAATCTAGTTTTAAACTCTGACAGCGAGTCTGAGCCTCGAACAATATCAGGAAGGCTATTCCAGAGTTTAGGAGCTAAATGTGTGAACGCCCTCCTTCCTTTAGTGGACTCAGTTATCCTAGGAATGACCAGAAGCCTCAAATTTAGTGATCTTAAAGAACGCTATGGATTTAGGGTGATTGAAGGTCCATTAAATACACAGGAGCTAAACCATTTAGAGCTTTATAGGTCAGTAGTAATACTTACCTATAAAGTACTGTAATTGAAAAAAATTAAAATACTGTAATTGTTAGGAAACTTAATAGGTAACCAGTGTAGAGATGATAAAATTGGTGTTATATGATCATATTTTTACTGCATTTTGCACTGTAGCTTGTTTATTGCAGATGCAGGACAATCAGCTATTAAAGCATTACAGTAATTCTCGAGTTCATGAATGCAGAGCTAACTTTTCTGCATCAAATGTTATGTTGCTTAGAAATGTTTCTAAGGTGGAAAAAGGCTGATAATAGATAAAAATTAAAAGAAACACAATTTGACTTAAATGATTTAAAGTAAAAAGTGTTTATTCAGAGTTTTTTTTTTCTTTTTTTCTAAAGTCCACAGGGCCCAAAATAACCACGGTGAAAGAAACACCCATACATCAACAACAAATTACAGTAGGCAACAGTTTGTATAATTTGCATTTATGATGCATTTAGCGGGGGATGATCCGCAGTGGGTTGTCAGGGTCGGCAGAGGTCATGCGCTCTTTCTCAGTGACTAATGACTTAAATTTCAGTCTGTTTCTCACACACAACTACTGCATGAGTCATGTCGACGGCTTTGAAGAAACCTTTATGGTGCTGTTTTTAGTCGTTTTGGACCTTAGCTTGAGACCCTGCTCACTTGCGCTGTTTTTGAAAGTACAGTCCTGCTCCCCAAGACAGCATTTATTGATTAAATATACAGTTATATTGTGTTGTGCATCTGTTTTCTATTGGAATATGTTTTAAAATGTAATTTATTCTTTGATTTTTTTAGCATCATTATGCCAGTCTTCAGTGTCACATGATCCTCCAGAAATCATTCAAATGATGATTTGATGTTCAAGAAACATTTATGATTATTATCAATGTTGAAAACGGTGCTGCTTCATATTTGTGTGGAAATAGTGATTCATTGTTTCATGTTTACATAAAATACAAGTATTAAAACCAGAAAGAAAAGGATTCATTTAAATGTATAACTTTTTGTAACATTATAAATGTCTTTCTAGTCACTTTTGATAAATATAACACATCCCTTCCTATTGGACGTTGACATGAGGGCAAATGATTTTCAATTTTTGCCTGAACTATTTCTTAAAGTGTGTAGAGAGCATAAGATACCATCAGAGTGAAAGGGCGTTAGACGAAGCCAGCAGACAGAAAGAAATATATATCTCCTCAATCATCATCATCGTGACGGTGATTCTGCTGCTCATTATAACCCACACTCACATAATGAACACAGTATACAGATATATAGATAGATATACAGTACATGAACCTGAACAGAGCAACAGACGATCAATATGGCACACTGAGCCATTAATAATTGAGTGTTCGAGAGAGAGAGAGAGAGACGCTGTCAAACACTCCCTGTCGTACCTTGCATTACATTAATTCAAACATTCCTGCAAGTGGATATTTTCAATAGAAAGTGCGGAAGAGAGCAGAAAAAAAGACCGTAATCTCATTTCTGTTTGAGAGCGACAGCGAGTCAATCTTGCCATTTTAAATAAAAGGGAGGGGAAACTGAAAAGCTATTCATGAATAAATCAAGGAAAACTTGTAATGTGTCAATTTACAACTACTGCCTCTCTCTCTCTAGCCCCTTTCACACAAAGATTCTGGAAAATACACGGACAACGAATCTGTGAGTACGTTCACACACATCCAGTAAAGATCCCGTAAAGACACGTGGCGACAGGATCGAAAACGTTCGCTAATTCATCGCGTACTGTTCCACAAAGCTGGTGAACGATCTCAGCTTCAGCACGGATAGCAAGGAGATCCCTGGTCTCTGCTTCCTTTCAGTTTGCAGAATTTTTTTTCTTCTTTTTTTTTTTTGTTGATGACGAACACAAACTTTCTTATAAGAGAAAGAGTCGCAGAGTCGCGTGATGGCACGTGCGTCATCACTTACGCCATTGGTTCTGCCTTTTGTTCACACAGGGCGCGTTTCGGGACTGATCCCGGCATCGATCCCGGCATCAATCCGGGGATATGTATGCATTCACACAGAAGGCACTCTTGCAATTTTATGGCAATTCCCTGGGATCAACGCACTACGTGAAAGGGGCTTTTATGTGTGTGTGTAGGTATTGTGAAGTAGCTGTGCAAACCAGTCCAACAGTTTTCCGTTTTCCTCCTTTTTATTTATTTTCCTAAGCTGCGCACAGAAATGTGAGCTATGAATTGGAAAATGATCTATGACGATGTTCAGAGTCGAGTTTAGAATTTTAAGTCACCTTTATGAAAAGGTGATTGAAGACACCGTGCTTTGCTGTAGAAAAGTGCAGTTAAATGATCTATGACAATGCTCAGGCTTAGAGAGAAATCCCTTTCATTTGCTTTTTTTCCCTTCAGCTTCACATATGTTTGGCGAGAATGTGGATTTCTTTCTGTTTGTTTGTTTGATGTGATTTGTTAGGATTCGTTAAAGATGCGAACTAATCAGCGAGAGCTGATGTATGTCGCTCCACCATATGCCTTGTGTGTTCTTGCCAGTGCCCTGTCTAGATTAGAACTAATCCGGACCAATTTAAGCTCAATTAATAACCAGGACTGTGTGTTTCCACAAATATTACAATATTTTAAAGGGATCATGCGCAACAACATCATTTTTTTTTCTCTCTGGAGTTCATATTTGGTTTCTTGGCCAAAATAAACGCCACAATTTATTTTCCCATGATGACCTTTGAATTTAAATAATTGCAATCGGTTCTTGCAATTCTTGCGATCTCTTACTGATATCTTGCACGATACAGGTTGACTGTCATGTACAGTGGAGTTGTTCCTCATCCTTCAATAACTGCCTCTTTGCAAAGCCTGCATTAAATTGCATCAGGCTAAAAAGGATAGTTCAGCCAAAAAATGACAGTCCTGTTGTCATTTAGCGCATCCTCATGTTGTTCCAAACATGTACGACTTTTTTTGTGCTTGTGTACAACACTTTTTGGATTATACATAAAAAAATGGCGACATCCAATATTACAATTCAATTCACATTATTTGTATAGTGCTGTAATATATATAATTTCAATTCAGCTTTACAGAAATCACACGTATCTACATTGAAATACTACATTGATAATATAACATTGATAATACAAATCATGCAGTTAGAGAACATTGTATTAATTTTAGAACAATGAGCTCATTAAATTAATTATTACAAGTTGTGAGCATAATGATTACAGTGAAATCAGTTTTACACACGTACTACTGAATATTCAGATCAGCCTTGCTCTGATTTGATCCCAGCTGCAAAGCATGCTGGGTAACCATTGCTTCACTGTGACTGAGCGAGCGAATAGCCTGATTATTAACGGCTGCTTGTATGTTAAAGTTATCACGCACTTGAACAAATGAACAAACACTCATTAAATAAAAGCTGACCAATGCTAATTTTTATTAGATACTGCTCAGTTAAATTAAGTTCAGAAAATAAGTTACTCATGCATTTATAAGTAATGTGAACAAAGGTAGATTAAGTGAAACTTGTGAAAGTATTTTTTTCTTTAAGTGTAGATGCTGAAATGTTTGTTTTTTTACCTTAAGGTGGATTTATTCAGAACTGTTGTTTGGTTGATTGCTACGCAGCTTTTTTCATTTAAATCATGATTTGATTGACTATAACGGTCGATAAGATTTTACTGTGGAGCTTTTTGATTAATTTGTCTGAACAGATTTATCTGTGCCAGGGATAGAAATTGATTTTAGTTTAACACAGGTCTTCTGCATTATTTTTCATATTCTTTTTAATCATTTTCGGGGGTTGCAGGACGCCAGAGCTGTGTTCCCCAATAAAAAGGTAATTATTACGTGAGGGTTTTAAGCAGGGTCAAGCGTCAGACAAACACATTCAATGCTTCACAGCAGAGTATATCGGCTCTGATTGCACAAGCCTTTTTTATTGCTTTGCTCTGATGATATTTCTCACAGCTGACACTGTATTGAGTTTCCAGACAAGGAAAAAGTTGAATCCTCAAGTGATGGTTTTGTTTGTGTCTAGAAAACTGGTTTTCATTCATCACCAAATAATGAAGCCATCCACCTGAAGGACAAACTCCAATTTTCAGTAGTTTATGTGTTCTTTGCTTTCTTTTGCATTAAAGTTGCCTTAAAGGGAATTCGCCAAATAAATTAATTGAATAATCAGGCAAACATTTCCTTTTGTGTTCTACAGACGAAAGAGAAACAGTTTGGAACGACATGACCTGACATCCAGAGTTATTTAAGTATCAAAGAAATATTTGATCATTTTAATTCATATTTTGTAGCTTGCATTTTTATATGTTCTGTTTGTGACACCTGTGGCTGTTAAATGAACTGCAGCCAGCAAATAATTGCTCATGCTCGCACACGTAACGTAAAGAGACTGAACATGATTTAAAGGTACAATATGCAAGACTGTTTCGCAACCAGGGGTCGCTAACCTCTTACAATAACAAAGGCGTATAGTAATGATGTATATTCTGCATTAAGCGTTATTATGGATCTTGTCGTCAAGCTGATGGATCTTTTATGGATGAGTGAATACAGTGATGTTTTTAACATGACTGTAGTATGAAGCAGCTTTATATCCCGCGGATGTAAAGGAATAAGGACATTTCATTCTACCGAACTACACGCTGAATTACTCACACAGGTCAGTAGGGTTGGGAACCGAGAACCGGTTCTTTTCCAGAACCGGTTGTGTTTTTGAAAAAATACCGGAACCGTGCAAAATTCCTAAGTTTCGGTTCCGAAAACGGTTCTGATGCCGATGCGATATCATCATGTGGGCGAAGTGCTGGGAGTAGAAGACGCCGTCTTATTCCTAAATGACAAAAACTTCACCACTGAAGTTGCAATTTGCTCTCACACGCGCTGCATTTGTCACACACAGACACACGCACGCTGTGCGCGCCGACCGTCGAGTCACTCTCTAGCCTACATTCAAATCTGTTTGCGCTGAGAGAAAGAGAGCAGTTGTCAATATGAAACTGCTTTACAATCACACAGTCTCAATATTTATTTGTTTCACATATTCAAATGATTTCCGTTACAGAATTAGTGAGATTATAGTTTGAGTAAACATTGACGGTAGTGGTCAAAACAGACGCAGTCCGTATATTTTTTGTGTTCAGAATTTACAAAATATATACAATGAGCGAGTGCATCATAATGTTTTTTTTTCAAACCGTGTTTTTGTCTTATCTTGAATCACTACGTAAAGCCTGTAATAAGCGTTAATACTCGGACTTCTTGTTTAGACTGGCCGGCGGATCGCAGCTGCTGCGGAGTAGCCCAATGCCTGCGTGACTCGTCATGGACATAAACAGAGAGAAGTAGCTCCGGCAACAATGTTCTTCCGCAAGACGCATGCAGTTCTGTTTATTAACTGCTAGAGCGCCGATTTATCCAGTAATGAAATAAGTAAAGTCTGTATGAATCAATCATTCAAACCGTTTTAAAAAATAATCTGTTCTACACACATATGTGTGTTAAAGCATATACTATTCCTTCTGAGAGGGTATTCTTCACTGTTGGAGATACAATAAAGGAGAGGTCTAAATTATTATAGAGAATGCAGAATTTTTTAATTTCCTTATATATAATTTTTTTTTTTTTTTTTTTGCAAAGATTGCTTAATAATATTTTGAGTTTGTTTACATTACCAGTCTGTTAAACTAATTTGTCATGTACTATAAGAAATAAACACAAAAAGGATTGTGGATTTTTCTCTTACTAATATTTTTAATTGAATGGGAACCGGAACCGGAATCGTTTGGCGGAACCGGAACCGGAACCGGAAAATTTCTCACGATTCCCAACCCTACAGGTCAGTTTATTCAAGGAATTAAACTTGAGGTAACGCAGCGCTGTTTCACTTGCTCTAACAGTTTCATGATCACACTTAAACGGCATTTGTGTGTGTTTAATGTTGTTAGGTTGTTTGTTGGCTGTATGAGACATTAACATTAGAGAATAATATACAGATCATATTCTAACGTTTCATCATGTTGAACTATACAGTATAACATTGATTAGTTTTACATACATTAATTTGCTCACCTGTTTGCTGAAGTAACATGCAACACTCGCGTCTCTAAGTCGAAGTTAGTCGCGGACGTGGAGCTTTCGGCATCTCGAAAGATGTTGATCTTCGTTTTTTGTCTCAAAGTCTGCCATCGTCCATAATGTTTTAACAAAACCCTGCTAGGGACGCTCACGCTGTTGAGAACGCATAACGGGCATAACCGACCCAGTTGTCCACAACCCCTCCATGGTTACTTTCGCCGTACAAGGTCAAACCTGGCGGAAACCGGGGGTAACGCGGATATGACGTCATTGACTGGCGACTCCTCACCCCTGCTCACATGCCCCGTTTCCTTGCTTAAAAATCGCAATTTTTTCTCGATTTACAAATAGTTGGAAACGTTTGGGATATTGTAAGTAATCAACTAAAGAAAATATATAACATTGGCCTAGTGGTTTGTGGATATTTTACTGCAAAAATCCTGCATATTGTACCTTTACTGCCCCAATATACTCACAGGAAAGTTTTTTTCATTCTTTGCTTAGAAGTGAAAAGTTGTTGGAAATGCCTTTGCAGCAATATACTGCTGCTGAGAGCAACGTTTAGATGAATATGTAAATATGTGTTGCACACTTTCCTCCCAATAACAAAATAAACAACAAAAATAACAGCAGGGAGAAAACAAGAGCATCTGATGATAGTGATGTGTTAATGTTTGCAGCAGCTCTGTGATTCACCGGCATCATGTCGAGAGATGTGGTCATTAAAATTACACTCTTATTATAGTTTGATCATAAAGTATATTTGAGGCTATATATATTTGTCTGTGAGACTTTAGTTTGACTTTGAATGAATATCTTTTCTTTGCGTGACACATTGACATTTAAGTACTGAATGACTCTTTCTTTATTATCTTGAACATTGTTGGAGCGTCTTCACTGTCAGGCAAAACTAGGTTCGCACAAAAAAAAAAAAAGATGGTAATACTCACAGTGATGTTAGGTGTAAAGTGATGTTTATTTACAGTACTCGAGTGGTGAAACAGTCCCATTTGAAAAATAAAAAAGACCAACGCTATATACAAAAGTAAAAAAGAAAAGAAAAGTGGCAAACAAAAACTGCACAAGAACAAACTTTGTCAATGATAAAGAATTGCTCACAGCACCACAATTGCTTGCACGCTCACCAGGTTAAAGGTGCTCTAAGCGATGTTGGGTCACTTCTTGCTGATGTTCAAAGTATTGTCCAACAAAACAGAGGCTAGTTAGACCCTCCCTCCTCCTCATCCCGTCCCCTTCCTTGTGTTGGTTAGGCGATCATGAACGTCTATTTCGAAAAAAAAATAATGTTTCGTTGAGCGGGTTGGCCCAGTTTGTTTTTGTTGCTGTTTGTGGAGCTTGGGCTGTCTACAGAGACCGTGTTTTTTTTGTTTTTTTTTTTACAGTGTGTTCAAGGGACAGGCAGCGAGCGGATAGTGAGGAGATGTTTGCTGTATGTGACAAAAAATATGTTTTGGCCTAAAAAACATCACTTAAGGCGGACATACACTGTGCGATGTCTGTGCGATTTCAGCAAGGTACCTACTCACACTCAACGAGTAAATCGCATGCGATGCAAAGTCAAAGTTCAGGATTTATGTGCTCACACTGTACGGTCCGATTGTTGAGCTGCGACTTCACTGCTTACACTATACGTGTAACATCTGCGATAACCCCCTGGATTGCGCCTATAGACGTGTATGTATCCAGAGATATTGTCAAAACAAGCATCTGCTATCAATATCAAGATGATTTAGCATTTTCAATTTATGCATTTAATTATTATTAGTATTATTGAATTGTCATTATTACGGAGGCCTATAGGCTAATTTTATTATTAAATTGATCCGCTAAATATAATTAATTTGTCACGCAATATTTTCACAGCACATAACCAACGTGAGGATAGTAAAATATTACATAATCTTACTCCTCATTAAAAATTGTCTAAAACATTTAGGTTGATTACAATGAATTATAGGCATATAAAATAACTATTAACAGTCTATAATATGTCCGAATATTACCATAATTAATCATCAATGAAAATTAAAAACAGGTTTATTTCAAAAACAATTGTTTGACAAATTTAGGTGTTACATCGCAGGTGGCTTGGAAGACGTGGGTAATATTATCCATTTTGCAACACGAACTGGAGGTAAGCAACAGTAATTTGTAGCTAGTTTGAACTACAGAACTTAAAGATCTCCCTCTTTTCGTTTTTATTTTAATTTTATTTTTGCTGCAGATAAAATGTTAAACTTCTGTTTTCGCGCAGGTGCAGTGAGGGAAAAAACACTGAGTTTAGGGCAATCGGTTCGTAGCTTTGCTTCAACTGTGCGATATAGTCACGAGGAGCGACCAAAATTTCTGAAATGCCAGAAATTCATCCGACCATCCGATTGTCGATCGTGAGAGGCTAATCGCCTCTCGTTTCTCCCTGTACACTGCACGAACACTACACGACAAACGACGCACGACAAAGCTGAAAATCTGTCCGACGTGAAAAAGAGTCGCACGAGTCAGAATTCGGCTCAAAATCGGACAAAAATCGCACAGTGTATGCCCGCCTTTAGTGTACCACCATAGTTTTGGGCTTCTTTTATAGTCCAAGCCCCACCCCTTTAGTTAAAACCACTGCAAATATTGGTGAGGTAAGTATAAGTAGGTACATTTTTACAATATCACATTAACATATACATGAAATAACGAAATATTTACAGAAAGAAAATTCAGACAAAATAACATACAAATATAGACACAAATATTAATAAACATAACAATAATGCCAGATTTCCATAATCCCCCTTACTAACAAAAACAATGGATGAGCCGATTTCCGGTTGCTTTGCACCTACGGACACAGCGACACTAGCACTGGGCCTTTCTCAATCTGTGTTCTTGTCTGTACTTGTGTCCTTGTGTCCTTGTGAAACGTCATCTTTTGTGGCCCAAGTACTGTCCCAATACACAAGTTTGCATTTTGGCAAGAACGGTTAAAAATCCCAGATGTGTTCTTGTATATTGACACACCCCATTTTACATCGGTTGGTAACTTGTGTGAACTTGACAGCAGAAACATCCCAGCATTCAATTTGGCATTCGAGGAGGGAGTAGGGCTGGGTATCATAACAAAATGTTCGATACCGATACCTTGACTTCGATACCGGTTCCTGAACGATACCTTTTTCGATACCAATTTTATGTAACCAGTTTTAACTATAATATTACCTAAATTTTTATTTTATTTTTCAGTTTGACTTTTTCACACTCGTATTTTAAGTATGTAAAAAAGCATCAATGCTACAGTTTTCTATGTTTCTATCATTTAACAACATGTTTTCTTTACTTCAATGAGCTCATTGTTTCTGTCTTGTCTTAATGCATTGTTTAACAATGAAACTGAATGAAAATTAATTGAAATGCAAAACACAGTCACGTCTGATAACAGATCATCACTCTAAATTGTAATTTAGAAACATGCATTTTCTGTAAAACATGCGTTTCTGCTTTGAAACGATATGTATTGTGAAAAATGCTGTACAAATAAATGTGAATTAAATTAAATATTGGCTACTGGGGGCGGGATATATGCCTTGTGTTAAGCACACATGAAGCTTGCCGCAAATCACTGTGTGTATATGTGTGTTGTTATGCGCACCGTGGATTTCTGTCAGGGATGGAAATTAGGTAGATATGTTTACATGAAAACCAGTGTGAAAACCAGCGTGCTAATGGCGTGCGTTTGCTCCATCCCTCCAGAAGGGAACGGAGAAATGAGGTAAGATGGGTGTTTAAGTGCTGCGCTAGCCAACAGGGAGTCCATCACATTAAAAATCAGTCTACAGCACTGTAAAAAATGCCTGTGAAATCTACAGTTATTTACTGTAGATGTCACAGTAACAATACTGTAAAAGATTTTTACAGTAGAATATTGTAAAGTTTACAGTAAGACCTTAAAAATCACAGTAGTTCAAGCATTACAGTGGAAATCACAGTAGTCAAAGCATTACTGTAAAAAATCACAATACAGCCACTAAAGTACTGTAAATAGTAAAGTAAACTACTGTAATTTTCCTTTTTTTATCATATCTTTCTTTGTAACCCTTGTGTTGTAACTTGTACTCTGATGCACCTGCTGCATGAGCTTTCTATATATATATATATATATATATATATAAAGAATTTAAATATCTTTTGTTTGTTTGTATTTGTGACTGTAAATGGGTGTTAACAGGGCATAAACATATTTAATCCTTATCTTAAACTTCTCCAAAGTCTCCCCTAACAATATAGGCTTCATAAATGCATAATTTTTTGAGATATCATATCATCCTCTGATTTGAAATGAAGCATGACCATTGGTTATAAGTTGCAATAGTATTCACACTTTTCTATAAATATTAACATATACATTTAATAAATATATTCTTAATGTTGGTTTTTTATCTTTTAGCTTAACGTTATATACTTCAATATTAATAACATTTGATTAATCATGAGTTTTGAATTTGAGCCAAAACTCTCAAGCTTTCTAAGTATGTTTTGATTAATGTATCTATTCAGAATGAAGAAACCTTTTTATTATGTGTAGGTTATGTGTGCATTACTTTCCAAAATTGGGGCTGCCTGGTTAACTCATAAATACGTAACATGGGATTTTTATTTTACAAAAATCAGTGTTTTTATATGTATATATATTCGAAAGCAGGAGAGATAAATGTGCAAGTTTCCAGAGCTGTTTCTGAGCTGCAAGGCGAAATCAAAACGCCGTCAGAGTGGGCGGGGTTTAGGCAGTCAAAGCTAGAGTCTGTTAGAAAAAAGCGCGAAAGAAGCATTTGAATTTCTGTTTCGTCGTCAGTGACAGAAAAGCTAAGTTAATAGTCGAATTTACGTTTTCGTAACAGCCTTTAACGTTAAGCTCCGTTAATAAGTCTAGTATTTTTCAAATGTGCGTTTCTTTATACACGGCTTTGTCTTGTGGTTGTAACGTTATTTATTTTGTTTTCGTCTTTGTGTTGATATCTTTCACTTTTTGCCTGAGAGGAATTCAGCGAAAACGTTTCCGTGAGAGCGCCGACGGAGACGTTTTTACAGCCTTTAAACGTTATTAGTATTAGTTAGCCAACAGTTTACCTAGTTATCGGTAGCTAGCTAGCCAGGAGAATATTTTTCCCCCACCCGTTGCCTCAGCCGGAGTTTCCATCTTGGGATCGCGGATCCTTCACCAACTGCTAATGGGGATTCGGGACTTCCAGAAAATCAGTAAGTTAAGTAACGTTAACTTTACGTACCATTTTACACCCCCCAACATAATGCAGGTTGACAAGCCTCCAATTGTTCAAGTAAATACAGGTTTGTTTGTGTCAGGTTTATGTTATTGGTGGTTGAGCATTTTTTCTTTAATAGACCTCACCTCACAATAATAACGTTAAGTTATAACATGGTGCTAACGTCTATCTCAATTATTGGTTAAATGCTGGGTAACTTAACAGTTAAAGTCACTGTTGTCCACTGTGTGAACAATATTTTAATTAAGAGAAAATTGATGTAACTTAGAGTGGTAATTGATAAAGTTATTGTGGTAAGTTACTTAGTTTTTTTATGAGTAAACATGCACAAACCTAAAGAGAAAAAAAAGGCTCATTGCTTTCTTATCAACAATTTTTATAAAGCTTTTTCTATCCTAGTTAGTTACCTTCTTTCGAGTGACTCTTTATCTTTGCTGGCATAGGAGACTAACGGTACCACTCCCTCAGATGTAGAGAGCCCAGCTGTCTCCTCCCTATCACTCCAAGGATTATCATGCTTGGTAAGTTTCACATTCACTGTTAACAAATCCTTAATGTATTAACTTTATGCACAAGCAAAGCAACGTTTCTGGAAAACACTAGTGAATGCAGAGTTTGTGTCGTGCCATTCTCTGCACTAGTCAGCAGTCACTTCAAAAACTTAAGTTATGTGGAGTAAGTTACTCTCTTATTTTTAGTAGCCACCTATAATGTCGTGATTACTATTTCAGATTGCTTGCTATGCCTGTGTCACTCATTGTTTTTCTATCACCAAACCAGTAACTGCTATTTAAAATCCTTAAAATTCACCTCAAAATGAAAGTTTCCGAATAATTTACAAGATATCCATGTCTTTCTTTCCTTCCTCAATGAAAGAGAAATGACATTTTTGTAGGAAAACATTTCTAGATTTTTCTTTGAATAATGGGCTCCAGTAGTCCAACAATTGTAGATAAAAAGTATATAAATTATAATTTTTTTTTCAGAAAATGACTGATCATTTCGCTAGATAAGACCCTAATCCTCAGCTGGGAACCTGTATAGTGCGTTGAAGTACTTCAAAGACCTTTGAAACTGCATTCATTTGGACTTTAAAACGTTGTTTACAATTGAAGCCCATTATCCAAAGAAAAATCAAGAAATGTTTTCCTCAAACTTAATTTCTCTTCCACTGAGGAAAGAAAGACATGGATATCTTGGATGGCATTAGGGTGAGTAAATTATTAGGAGATTTTCATTTTGAGGTGAACTAATCAATCCTTTAATCCACTGCTTCAAAGATATGTATGCTCCCTGCCCTGTTTTTACAATAATTTATGTGGAAAAAATCTTTTATTGAATGTATCGCTATGAAATATAATTTTTGTGATGACTCTTGTCTTTACTAAGGAGAGACTGCAAAAAAATGGATGCTGTCGATCAAGGGGAGGGTCGTAACCCCACCTGGTGCTCACATGGTGGACTTCACCACTGCCTTGGCCGCTCTCTTCGCCTGTTACGTATTCAACCTACAGTATTAGGTGGAAGCCAGCACAACACTGGAGTTTGATCAGAGGTATTTTTATATTAAATAATTTGATTGCAATGTAAAAGCACATTGACAATTGAAAAGCTGTTCAAAATCATCTTCTCCCTTTAAAATGTTATGTAATAGGTAGGGCCCTATGAAATCCATTTTATTTTTTCCCAAATTCCGTTTTATTTTTTCCCAAATTTCGTTTTTTCCGTTTTAATTTTAGGGAATTAGGTTTTTTTTTACCCTTGACTGTTATTTTAGTTGTAAAAAATAGTATGCTTTTAAAGTTGATGATAAAAATCTATTAAAAAAATAAAAATAAATTAGGAATGACCTTAAATTTATTGAGGTAATACAGACAATTACTCAGTAGCCTTTTCAGGACAAATACTGCATGATGCAACATAACACTGCACTCTTCAAGTAACAACAAAATATGGTTATGAGCTTTAAACTGTCCAGTAATATAAATTATATTAGTTTATAAGTTTAAATAAAGTCACACTCTGTCTCTCATGGAGTTCGCTTCGCCTTTGTCCAGTCCGGCGCCTCAGACAGACGTGGTGTGCACGTCGTGTGTATGTGTGTGTGTGTGTGTGAGAGAGACGCGTGAGTGAGAGAGAGACGGAGGGAGAGCGGGGAAATACAGCTGAATGAATACGCTGCGTGTTTTAAATAGTGTTAAAAACCGAAACGCAGTATGTGGCGGTGAATTAAGTGTGGGAAACACTGCATAAGTCACGTGCGAACTGCTCGGCACTGACGGCTTATACCGTTGAGTTTCTTAACTTTAAGTCGACGAAAGGAGAGCCGCTTCGCCATGCTTTCATTGTTTTGATTTCGTCATTGGAGCTGAAATGATGGGTTGGGGGGTTGAGTCGCCCAGATTTGCTTCCCCCGGTCTGCATTTTCAACAGACATACGTTCTTCTCCCACACAAAAACAGAATTTCAAACCAAATATGTAAAAATCCACGAAATTCCGCGTTAACACTAGATTCCGCGTTAATTGGCCAATTCCGCGATTTCGTTATCGCGGAAATCATAGGGCTCTAAATAGGGCTAGGCGATATGTCTGAAAACTGTATCACGATATAAGTGTTTCATATTGGTTGATATCGACAATTATTGATATTTTTATGACCTATTTAAAATAAGGACCATGAGAAAAATATATTACATTTAAACATTTTTATTTTAAACCTAAAGGATTAGTTCACCTCAAAATGTAAATTTCCTTATAATTAACTCACCCCAATGGCATCCAAGATATCCATCTCTTTCTTTCTTCAGTGGAAAAGAATTTAAAGGAGAACTCCAGCGTAAAATGAACCGTTGGTCTAATAACACATTTTTACCTAGTCAGCCGTTCTCTGATATTTGTTTTCATGATAATCGAATGTAAAGAGTTTTATCTCTAAAAACTGTTTAGATTATAACGCTAGTATATGGGGACATATAATAAGTAAGATCTATCGCTAGTTAATACCACTAACAAGGCTCAAAATAGCCCCACACTAACACCAAACGGCATTCGTGGTTCGACTTGTCGAGACTGTTTTCCCAAGATGGCTCCTGCCTGTATACGCGAAGTGGACTGTCTTGATAAAATATCTTCTTATTATACTGTCTGTACACTTACAAAGTTCTCAATGCTTCGTTTTGGATGTAGGGACCCTCATTATGTTACTATGTTAGTGTGGGGCTATTTTGAGCCTTGTTAGTGGTATTAACTAGCGATTTCTTTTTACTTAGTCAATGCCCCCATATACTAGCGTTATACACTAAACAGTTTTTAGAGATAAAACTCTTTACATTCGATTATCATAAAAACAAATCTCAGAGAATGGTCGACTAGGTACCAATATGTTATTAGACCAAAGGTTAATTTTGCACTGGAGTTCTCCTTTAAGAACTAATCCTTTAAAGGGAAAATTAAGCAGTCAATCAAGTTTACAAGATTTACTAGATGGATTTCCACTATAATCAACAATTATATAAGACACATGACAAATGTAAACATATAAAAGAAAAAAAGTAAAAACTTAATATCTTTCGCCGCCAGGGTGGCGCCATTGCGCAGTATTCTAACATGTGACGTAACGGGGTTGGTTGGCTTTAGTTAATAGGCTTTGGGCAGTGAATATCCCAACATCAAACTGTTTACACCACAGTGTTTTGACCGCGGACGACTAATGTTAGGTACAGTTATTAGACAAAAAGACAATGTCTAATGTTATGTTGACAATCTGCACTGTGTTCACGTGTTCAAACATTGTTCACGATGTCTGCCATCATATTCCCGTCTCGTCAACACCATGTAAGTTACGTTGCTATGTAGAGCAACACCATGTAAGTTACGTTGCTATGTAACCACCACCGGTGGTGGTTTGGGGCGAAGAGCGGGTTTGAAATGCTAACAGGTGTCAGTATGGCTGTTGAATTGCGATGCCCACTGTGTCAGAGTCCATCTGCTTTCAAGAGGTTGATCTTGACCATGCGTGGTCAATTCTGCATCACTGGCACGCACGTTTACCATGCTATACCATCTATACTAGTTAAAACTCATAAATAACTACAAATAACTAATGTTAGGGTAATCTGTTATGTTTTGTTGCGTGTTTCTTTAAAAAAAAAAAATATATATATATATATATATATATATATATATCGGCCGATATATAGGAATATCGGATTTTAAAACCAACAAATATTTGTATCGGTATCGGCCTTCAAAATCCTTTATCAGTCGGGCTCTAGTTAAAATAACTGATCTGTCACGAGACGTCTGAATCGGTGTATAACAAATTGGTAACACTTTACAATATGGTTACATTTATTAAACTCTAGTTAACTACATTAGTTAACATTAACTATTAATAAACTGCACTTCTACAGCATTTATTCAACTTTCTAAATGTTAATTTCACCATTTACTAGTAGCCTAAATTATTTAAATAAGTTGTATTTGTTAAAGGAACACTCCACTTTTGTTTTTTATTGGCTCTACAACTCTCCCAGAGTTAAACAGTTGAGTTTTACCGTTTTCGAAACCATTCAGTCGATTTAATGTGTTTTCTTCTTTAATTTCAGGGCTCCAAATAGGATTCTCTGTCTCCAAGGTCAAGGCATGCAAGAGGCCATAGACCTTTGCCAAGTGGCAGGGGAAGTTTATTTTCCTTTCTGTTTTAAATGTTCATGCAAATGTTAAATATATATTTTTTTAATGTTCAATGTTTTATTTTATTTCAATATTGCCATAATGTTATTTATTGCTCTTTAGAATGGGGTAATCAGTTATTTGCACAACTTCAAAGTAGTTAAATTTTTTGACTGTATTGTATCAATTTGCATTATTGTTCCATTATAGCAACTAGTCATACGGAACTAGTGAATGAACTAGTAACAGTTTGCTCTGTAACTTTACAAATCTTGTAATGAAATAGGCTCGTTGTATCAATTTGTATTAGCCTATTGTTCCGTCATAGCAACCTGTCATACAGAACTATTGAATGAACTAATAACAATTTGCTCTGTAACTTTAAAAAAACGTTTTGTAAAATTTTCTTCAGTCGTAAATTAAAGGAACACGACAACTTGTTGGGACTTTAGCATATTCACTGTATCCCCCAGAGTTAGATATATCTCGTGCATGCTGTAACTCTGTCTGACACACCCACCGCTAGCCTAGCTTAGCACAAAGACTGGGTCTAAATGGCTCCAACTAGCATACTAATCCCAATAAGTGACAAAATAACGCAAACATTTTCCTATTTACATGTTGTGATTTGTATAGTCACAGAGTGTACAAAAAACAAGGTCATATGTGACACAGCCATCTTTACCGTATAAATATTGGGAACTATATTCTCAGAAGGCGAAGCACTGCTACTTGGGCGGAGTGATAACCGCAGCACCCGAGACGCGTTATGGAGAGGAGCAGAGAGTTCGTTCAGAGTTGGAATAATAGAGTCAGCAATTACTAGATAGTGAAAGCATAGTTTACAATCATGGGTGTTCGCTGTATTGTAAAGAGCTGCGACAATAAATGGGAGACCAGGTAATGCCATGATGTTTCAAAGAATTCCGAACAAAAATGCATCCTGACTAATAAATATCACAGGTCAGCATTTTTGTTTGGAATTCTTTGAAACATCATGGCATTACCTGGTCTCCCATTTATTGTCGCAGCTCTTTTAAAATACAGCGAACACCCATGATTGTAAACTATGCTTTCACTATCTAGTAATTGCTGACTCTATTAATCCAACTCTGAACGAACTCTCTGCTCCTCTCCATAACGCGTCTCAGGTGCTGCGGTTATCACTAGCAGTGGTTCGCCTTCTGAGACTATAGTTCCCAATATGCGGTTAAATGATGGCTGTGTCTCATATGACCTTGTTATTTGTACACTCTGATTTATACAAATCACAACATAAATAGGAAAATGTTTGCGTTATTTTGTTACTTATTGGGATTAGTATGCTAGCTGGAGCCATTTACATCCAGTCTTTGTGCTAAGCTATAGGCTAGCGGTGGGTGTGTCAGACAGAGTTACAGCACGCATGGAGATGAAAAAGGTATGTAAGGATTTATCTAACTCTGGGGGATACGGTGAAAAAGCTAAAGTCCCAAAAAGTCGGAGTGTTCCTTTGAATATAGCAACAGTAGAATAAGCATGATAATAGACTTCACGCCATTAGACTATCTAAAGTTAACACTCCGCTGGGTGTTGTGGCCACATTACTTGCATAGAACGTGCATTAACTTTGGATGGTATAATGGCATGTTGTCCAATGTCCATTATCCCTTTGTTGTACCTGTTTTGTCATTTCTGTTCACCAAATCTTTTTAAATAAATAACTGTTAACAATTTTCTTATTGTCTGCAGTTGATTGCAATGTTTTAGAAAAATGGGTGTTTCTTTTAATGATGGCTAATATTAAATGATAGTGATATAGTATTTAAATTGTACAGTGAGAAACTGAATTTACAGTGCTTAACCGTTATCTACTGTTTATAGTACTGTGTTGCATACAATACATAAAAAACAGTGCTTAATGTTTTTTGTATGTAAATTGCAATTGAAATTTTCTTCTACAGTAAAACAATCAATGCTGTAAATACAACTAAAATCTAAATATTTCAATGTTTTTGATTTCACAGTGTTTACATAAAATACTGTGAAAAGTACACTACCCTTACTGTAAAACGTATTCACAGTAACTTACTGGCAACGATTAGCCAGTAAGTTACTGTAAATACAACTAAAATCACAGTATTTAATTGTTTTTGAATTCACAGTATAAACATAAAATACTGTAAATGGAAGTACAGTACCCTTACTGTAAAGAGAATTCACAGTAACTTACTGGCTAATCGTTGCCAGTAAGTTACTGTAAATTTTACAGTAAATTTTTTACAGTGAGGCTTTTATAGACAACCTAGGAAGTCGGGGAAGATGTCATTTTTAAAGTGTTGTGAAAATACACGAAAATTCGTACAGGTCTTTAATATTTCTTTTTAGCATTACTTTTAATGTCACGTTAAGGTTTTTTATATTTTATTTTATTTCAGTTAATGTTTATTATATTTATAACTAAACATTGTGTTATGTTTTTAGTTGTAGACAGTAACCCTGCTGCCATATCTAAAAATAGATAGAAAAAAGAGGTTCAAGGAAGGAACAACCTACCAGTTGGCCTAAAATACCCCATGTCTTGTGAAGCCTGAAATGGACTAAAGTTTGCTTGCAGTCTTTTCAATCCCTGTCTCACATTATAAATGTATGAAGTCTGGGATTGGCCAATGCTATGCTGCATCGTCGTGGTGACAGTTGTCATGCAATTAGTCTCTCCATGGTGATAACTCGGAACATCCGCACATGTCACAATAAGAAAAGATGTGAACTATATATAACCGATAAATAAATAATGCTGCTGCTTGTTTTTGCCAGGCAGAAAATTTGATGCTTTGATTTTTCAGCAGTCAAGCAGGAAAATTACATTTTGACCAGACTTGTATTTGTGGATTCACTTAGTCATTGTGTATCTTGAAAAAATACTTTAGAAAATATGTTTGTTTGACCAATGGAAGACAAGAGAAACCTCCTTGAAAATGCTGAGCAGAAATGACTTAGAGGTAAATAAATACCCAACATGCATGGAAATTGGATCATGTGCTCAAATGTTTAGGGCTGTCACAGTTTGTGTGTATAAATGTGAAATTATGAGATAGAGAAAGCGAGCGAGTCGTAAAACGTGTTTATGATCTAAACTTTGTTTAATTTCTCTGTTTGTATTAGTGGAGCAGAAAAACGCCGCTCTCAGCAAACAATCGACATCATTTTAAAACCATTTATCCTTTTGATCTGCCTCTTTCTCTTGCTCTCTTTCATCCCAGACTGCTAACCCAACTTTCCTCCCCCTGAACCCCCTCTCAGTCCGTCGTTCTTAATTAAAGCTGAATTAAAAACACACGCATCAGCAGAGGGAATGCATTAACCACCATGTAGGCCAGAGGCGCTCGTGGCGCTGCATGCGAGCTGCTGGGGTGACATCAAATAAAACCCTCATCAGTTCCTTTACCAGCACATTCATGACCAATATTTACTCACCGCAGATGAGCCTACGGAAACACTTAGGATTTAGATTTTGCCGAGCGACGGCAGGCTGCAACCCGAAATGGTTAGCAGACAGCCAAAACAATGCTCAATGCAAAGAATAAAATGCAACTAAAAGTATAAGCATGCATCAGTACAAGCTAAATATCTTGGCACGTTATCAACTGTTTAAAGCCTAAGAAAAAAAAGGGACCTTTTTTCCAAGTATTTTGATGCAAATATTTTATCACTTGATGAAAAATTTATGTAATAACATTAGTGGGATGTATTTTATGTAAACTTTTAAGATTATCTTGCTAAAAACATCATTTGTCTAGTAGAAGTCATGCACTTTTACAATTGATATTTTCTATTATCGAGTTCCAAAATAATATCCTCTGGGTTATCCATCTCATTTAATGAAATACGTTTCTAATTTGTTTATTGCTACATTTTGGGTCATGGATACTTAAACTTTCCATTAAAAACTTCGGTTTTCACAACATCTCCAAATGATAAGTGCTTTGTAATTGAACAAGATCATCAGATAACGCCTTCATGGTGATAATGAATTCTTTTTGGACACCCGAAAATATTAGTCATAAACTTTTAAACCCTTTTTTCGGTGATGGTGCATGAAATGCTATTATAATGGTGCAAATGTATATGCTATGCACTGAAATGGTAAGATAAAACCATGGTTTTACATGATATATGGGTAACGCTTTCTTTTACAGTCCACTTACCCATGTAAATACTAAATACTTATTTTAGTAACTACAATTACTGGGTAATAACTAGTACTAACCCTGAACTTACCCCTAAACCTGCCCCTGTTCCATGTACTTACCTTATTTTAGCCAGTACTTTCTAGGTAAGTACACTATAAGTACACTGTAAGTACTGTACTAAATACTTATTTTGGTAACTACAATTACTGGGTAATAACTACTAACCCTGAACTTACCCCTAAACCTGCCCCTGTTCCATGTACTTACCTTATTTTAGCCAGTACTTTCTAGGTAAGTACACTATAAGTACACTGTAAGTACTGTAATATAAAAAGAAGTGTTACCGATATATGAATGTCAACCATACATTTTATGAAAGTACCATGAAATTACCATCTTGTATTATCTTTATCATATCATGGTAAGCTGTAAAACCATAATAAATTAAAACAGAAATGATTTTAGCCGTGGAAACAATAACTTGTAAGTATGGCACAAACTAAATAGTTACCATGGTAATTCTTCTGAAAGGGGTATCTTACATGAGCTATCATCAGTGTTTAATGATGCTGTTTTCCCAAACATGCTGTTTCTGTAGAGGTCCCTCGTTCTCCTCCTCTTCCTTCTCTGAAGTTCAAAGTTTTCTCTCTTCAGCCTGAAAGGCTCCGTAGCAGGCGCGAGTCTGCTCGAGATGTTTTGTTTTTCACAGATTTAAAAAAATTAATAAATAAATAGGATGCTGATCAGAGCAGGCAAGACCGCAGGAGCTGCAGCGGGGCATTAGCATCAAATCACCAAACACCGCTGTCGACACTTCCAGCCAGCAGTGAATGCGAACACTAGATTGCTAATTAGCTGTGTAGTCTACACTGAAAGCATGCATAGCTATCATTAGCTTTAATTGTGAATCCTGAAGCATCACTATTATCTCATATACTTTTAATTTTAAACAAAGCAGATGTAGCCGCTGTGTCACTCTGCAATGCACATAGTCAGGTCTCATCTCTGAATGAATCAGTGTTTCGGAATGAATCATTTAAATGATTCTATAGCCCTTTCACAAAGCTATCCCGGTAAATTACCGTAAAATTGCCAGAACGACTTTACTAGTAAATTCAAAATGGGATGTTCACACACTCAACAGCGTTTCAGATTTTTACCGGTAAGAGACCATTTACACATCAGATCCAAAATACCGGTAAACTCTTTGAAGATGTCATTAACCAAAAGTTTATGCCTTGTTCTTGAAGAAGGCTAGTTATAATTTGTAACAGTATCGCTAAATGTTGTTGACGAATCTCTTCATCTGCCCAGAGAAGGAGAAGAGCTTTAGTTGGGATGGGAGCCGTTGCTCTTTCAATGGCTTCTGATTGGCCAAATTCACTTCTTACATCAGTGCTTTCTGACCTTGTATGTGCAAAATACTGGTAATCTTCATTCCGCGTTCATACAGCGCATAGACTGGTATTTCCTGGTAATGTCACAACTGCCAGGAACCAATTTACTGATACATTTGTAAAGATTGTTCACGCACGATCTGTTACCAGTAAAGACGGTGAAAGGGTCTAATGACTCATTCATATATGTTGCAGAATGAATCAGCATTTTGGAACAAAACGGTTGAATGCCTTGAATTTGTTGCCAGCATTATATTTTATGCAACAGTTTAAAAAAACTCAAAACAAAATGTCTTTACTTCTTGAATTTAAGTCTCTAATTTCATTCTTCAGATATTCACACAATATTTTTTTTTACTTAAAAGTTTACTTGAAGGGTTAGTTCAATTTTTTTTTATTAATTACTCGCCCTCACGTCGTTCCAAACCCGTAAGATTTTGATCATCTTCTGAACACAAAAGAATATATATTTTTTATGAAATCAGAGAGCTTTTTGTCTCTCCATTGACAGCTATGCAACTACCACTTTGACATTTACCACTTTTGACATTTCCATTATGTGATCGTAAAACCAATCCATACAAATAGAGGCGGTTTAGTGCAAATTTACAGACTTTATATAGAGATTTAATTTAGGCTTTTTTCATAAACATAAACATTAAACATAAACAGAAGCTCAACCATACATTTAGCCTATTTCTTAGGCATGGGGTCTTCCTTCATTTTAAATTTGTAGCTGTTGTTCCAGCCAAACCCCCAGCCTGTGATGAGACCCGTAATTTTTCCAGGCTGGAGCACCCCTAGAACAAGTGTCCAGGCATGCTGTAGTCACCACGGATGCCTCCAACACAGGCTGGAGAGCCACGTACAACGGGCATGCAGTAGCGGGGATCTGTATGGTACCCCAACTGCATTGACACATCAACTGCCTCAAGTTGCTAGCACTACACCTTGCTCTTAGCCGCCTCAAAACGCTGCTGGTCAGCAAGCATGTGCTGGAAACTCAGACAACACTGCGAACTTTACGTACATAACCATTAAGGTGGTCCACGCTTCCCTTGCATGTTGCAACTCGCCTGCCATCTCCTTTGGAGTCAGAAGCATTTTATATCGTTTTATGCCTGATAAATCGTGCAGCCGACGAGCTCTCATGACAGACGCGAGAGTGGGAGACTCCATCCCCAGGCGATTCAGCTGATCTGGGACCACTTTGGGGCTGCACAGATAGATCTATTCCCTGACCGAGGGGACCCTCGGCACTGATGCACAGGCACACAGTTGGCCACGGGGCCTACGCAAGTTTGTGTTTCCCACAGTGAGCCTTCTTGCACAGAGACTGTGCAATGTCAAGGAGGATGAGGAGCAGGTCTTGCTAGTTGCCCCTTATTAGTCCAACCGGACCTGATTCCCCAAACTGATGCTCCTCTCGACAGCCCCTCCCTGGCCCATTCCTCTGAGAGAGGAACTCCTTTCTCAGGGACGGGGCGCCATTTGGCACCCTCGTCCAGATCTCTGGAAACTCCATGTCTGGTCCCTGGACGGGATGGTGAGGTTCTAGGTGATCTACCACAAGCTGTCATAGACACCATCACTTCAGCGAGAGCCCCCTATACAAGGCATGCTTACACTCTGAAGTGGAACCTGTTTGTTGACTGATGCTCTTCCCTCTTGGAGCAAAGGCTGTCTCCATCCACCCTCAAAGTATATGTTGCCTCTATTGCTAGACATCATGATGCAGTTGATTAAAAAAATCCTTGGGTAAGCACAACCCGATCATCAGGGTTCTGAGAGGCGCAAGGAGACTGAATGTTTACCCTTTTAGGACCTATCTCTGGTGCTGAATGCACTGCAGAGACCTCCTTTTGAGCCATTGCAGGCAGCAGAGTTAAAAATCCTGTCTAGGAACACAGTTGCTTGCTTTGGCCTCCATCAAGAGGGTAAGGGGCTTGCAAGCATTTTCGATCGATGAATTGTGCCTGGAATTCAGACTGGCAGACTCTCACATCATCCTGAGACCCTGGCCTGGATGTGTGCCCTATGTTCCTACCACTTCCTTCTGGGACCAGGTAGTGAACCTGCAAGCGCTGCCCCAGGAGGAGGCAGACCAAGCCCTGGCTTTTCTCTGACCTGTTCATACTCTGCGCCTGCAAAGTCTCAGGACCTCAGACCAGCTCTTCATCTGTTATGGAGGCCAGCAGAAGGGAAAGGGTGTTTCCTAGCAGAGGTTAGCCCACTGGATAGTGGATGCCATCATCTCGGCCGACCTATCCCATGACGCAACGTGACCCCAGATACCCCACTCGGAGTGTAGCTTCTTCTTAGGCACTGGGCTTTATCTAGGTTTTATAGCCTTCATGTTGAGGCGGCAGCCTACCGTGTGTTCTCTTCTCATAGTTGGTCAATGCCGTAGGCCCAAAGTGTCGGCTTGCTGCACCATTCCCCTCCTATGGACCAGATACGTGTATGATTTCTGCTCCAGTTGAGTTCTCCATTAGCCAAACCCTGTGGAGTTCCTCCACAGCCCTCGGCAGTCGGACGTGGCGGAGCATCCGACGCCAGGCCTAGCACTTATATACATTGGTGGAACCTTTGCTAGGCCGGGTTCCATATGTTGTGATCCCTACTGGGATCCCATCTCTGTATTCTTCCACGCTACGGCTCCCTGTGGAGAGCCCATGTCTTTCGCTTAGCAGAGCCCACCTCCCGTCTCTGACTGGTATTGTCTCCCTTATGCTATAGGCCGGAGCCACCTCAGTGACATTTCATATGTTGTACTGTCCGGAAACACCCAGTCCATATGTGTAACTTACACATGATACCTCCCTGTGGGCAGGATGTGGCTTCTGTAGTGTCTCCCTTTCCATTGAAATGACACGATTTTCAAGTGTTATCCATTAGGTCTGACTGTATGGGTCATGCGGAACAGCAGTAACAGACCTTCTCTGCGTGAGTCCTGATTCCACTCAAACAGTTGGGGGCAGACCAGGAGACTCGAGCAGAATGCTGGAAGGGCCAGCAACAGTGGCATGTTCATAGATATCCCCGTTCTGTCGGTCAGTCGACTTTCCCTCCTTCAGCGAATGAGGGTTAAATGCGTCATGGTTTGGCAAACTTAATAAAGGACACCTTATGCATCAGTCGAGACTCTCTTTTTTGGATCCAAGGGCTGCTACAATAAATTTTGGTCAACGTTTTCCACATATGAAGTAATTTCTAGCGAGAAAATATAGTACTTAAATACTCACCAAGTGAGTATTTAAGTACTATATGAGTATTCCACTTAGTTTTCACCAAAGCTCACTCTATTTGGCTGTATCATTAAAACGATCATTAAACCGCTGCGCTGCCTCGGAAGTTTGTTCCAAATCAGTTTCGTGAGGTACCTTTGTGCGCAGACGCTGCCTGCAAAGTCATTGCCTGATAGGGCAGCGAGGTATCAAGTCTGTTGCCTAAGTTTTCAGAGTCAGCCTTGGTCTTCCATTTGACAATTTAATTTTTTCCATTTTCGAAATCATTATTTGATCAAGTTCAAATATTACACAAAACTTTTTCTACACCGTTGGGTTATTTTATTTATAACCCATCAGTTGGGTTAAAGGGATACTCCACTATTTTTGGAAATAGGCTAATTTTACAACTTCCATAGTATATATTTTTTTCCTACTATGGAAGTCAATGAGACCAGAAACTGTCTGGTTACTGATTTTCTTCTAATCGGATGAATTCATTTGAAAACGGTGAAACTCAACTGTTTAACTCTGGGGAAGTTGTAAAAGAGCCTATTTCCAAAAAAACTGGAGTATCCTTTTAGATATATTTTTTGCTCTGAGACAGTCATCAGACATCAGCTGAAGCCTAATTATGAAAGGCAAATAATATCATTTTATGATTTTTATAATTCTTTAACATTAAGTTCTGTGTACTGAGATGTTCCTAAAACTGATTTAGGAATAAATCCTAAAACTGATCAACACTAAAAGTGTCAATTTTTTTTTTTTTTTTTTTCATTCTCCGGAGAATCTGATTGATTGTAAACTAATACTAGCTATCCCAGTTTGCTCAGGCGCAGGTTAACATGAATCAAACTGATGTAATGGTCAGGTTGTTCTTAGCAGAGTGAGAGCTTGTACGGGTTTGTGTTTTTCTTTTAAGGTGGGGGTCTCTGAGATCACAAAGAAATGGTGTAAAATATCTAATGACTTTCACAGACCATCCACAGAGACAATCACATGTCTGTCTGCTCCTGCATTATGTGAGTGTGTGTGTGTGTGTGTGTGTTTTAACACACGTTCTGACAGTTTCATGTTACCAGACCATGAACGTCTGCTCTGGACACTCCATCCTTGACATAGAGATGGCTAAAAATGTGTGTGCATCTGTCTGTGTGACTCTCATAATCGAAGTGCAGCTGGAGAAGGAGTTTTCAGTCTTATGAGCTGGATTGGAAAGAGATTAATATTTAATAGATGGTTATTTTCTCCCTGCTGTGAAAAAGCAATACACCAATCAGCATCAGTGCACTTCTATTAGACGACTCGATGCTTACTCTCTCTGACTAATGAGAATGCGAAGGTTATTCACGTCCAGCACAAGCAAACAAAACAGACTGATGGAAAAGAAAAAAAGTCAAGAAAAAGAGAGAAGCTGTAGAAAACTGAAAAAAAATATGATGCTGATCATGCACAAAAGTTTTGGGTTCAGGATTTTTTTTTAGAGCTCACACGAATAAAGGCCAGAGCAGGCAACATATTTGGCCCTAGGTCCTAAACTATTTTTTTCTGCGCTCTAATTTGCTTTGTTTAAGACGAGATATGTTCTCAACATGAATTTGTTATTGCTGTTTCCATGACGGCTGAGTCATGCCCCTAGCAACCGGGTCACCATCAAAAGCATAAGTCACAGTCCAATTTGTGAGTGGCAATCTTTAGCATTTTGTATTCAAGGAATACATTGGTCTGCGTGTGTGTATCTGTCTTTGGCTGTGGTTTAGGCCTTATTTGTTCATGTGTGCGTGTGTGTGTGTGTGTCTTCGTGTGGTAAAGGGTCAGTTTTTTAAGCATATTTTGATATATGTAAGAGGCGCTGATTTCTGTCTGTTAATTTCACACTTGGTTGACCACTCAATGCGCTTTAACCAGAAGAAAATCCTCTCCTTCACCTTCCCCCTTCTCTCACTCTCTTTTTGCTGACAAAGGTATAAGAAAAAGTGAAAGAGAGAGAGAGAGAGAAAGAGAACAACAAAGACACAGAGCCAGAGGCATAAAAACGTGCGGGTCACTAACCAAATCCCTGCGTGGGATCTCAGTCTCTCGGCCCTCTTTTACTCGTACTCATATTCATACCCCAGAGCTCTGGGTTCTGTCAATCCTGCACTCCACAACCTGACAGCCTGAGGCGTAAGCCAGCAGGGCATTACCCACAATCCCCTGCTCAGCCTCAGCCCTCCCTACGCCCTATCATAATGAGAAATCATTTGCAAGAGTTCCACACAATGAGAAAGAGAAAACTGTGCATGATTTAAGATATGGTTTAGGCACACATTTTAAACAAATTATTTTATAATAAGGGTATATTAAAATTTGATAATATGATACTAAGTGGCGTCTGAGCCCTCTCTGGCTCTACAGTGCCCCAATGTGAATATGTGGGGAAAAATGGAACTGCAGCATGGTCTAATTGAGAGCCATTGGGGCAGATTTCAGACTGCCCATGCAGCTTATTTTCACGCTATCTTACATAAACCTTGCTCCAGAGCAAGACAATATCAGTCTGCTTCATCTTTGTGTATAATATAAGTCTGCATCAGGCCAGTAACTAGTTGGCAGGTCTGTTTTTCTTATGTGGAGTAATGCATCAGAATAATGAAAGTAGAAATCCTTTAGTTTTAATGTGGTCATGTGAATAGCCTTTATATTGGTGTTGTGTTTGTTTTAAGACTTTCTATTCCTAAAATTCCTCTGCAACTTGTAATATTTTAAAATAGCATTCGGAGGCAATACATACTACATTAAAGCAATTCTGTGTACTTATAGCGAATCAATCGACATTAGAGTGTAACGCCCAGCTGAATAACGCAACCTCTGCAAAAGGTGTTGCAGAGAATACAATATAAAGCTTATGAAATGTTTATCATAAACTGGCGCTAAGACCTATTATCTGCCCTACCTAAATTAATGGATCCGCTAATGGGTTTAGAATCTGATTTCTTTAAAGTGAACCAATTATTAATATTATTATTGTTGTTTTTTTGAGCACGAGAAAGGTCTGCAAAATAACAAACACATAAAAATTTGAAAAATTATGTATTTTTGCACATTCAATTCATGAAAACCTATTTTAGTGAAGCCCAAAAACACAATCAAGACTGCAAGAGGGCATAAGTCCTCTTTAATATATATTTTTTTTATATTTTAGTAATAATTATCTTAGACAGAAAAGATGGAAAGCATACTGAGACTTATTTTCAAAATGTGTTGTGCAATTCTTTAAAAAAAGTCTTTAACTTTCAGCAAAAAGATTTGCTCCACCTCTGAAATGACTTTCCTCTTTGACATGACAGTGCCCACATTTTATGATCCAATGAAAACCTGATGGATAAAATCAAGTCACGCCCTACATTTTATTCTTATTATATCCTTTTTCACTCATATATGTCACATCTATGTACGATTGATTGATTGATTGTGAATGCCCTTCTATGTTAACTCTAGTCCACTGCTTCTCAATGTATTCTCCTTAAAAAAAAAAAACCAAAACAATATCACAAACTTCTGCACAAATTTAAGCAAATAAATTAATAAATGCAAAAATCTATCAATTGTCGCAGCACGATTTAAATACGCAACTGACATTTTCTACAAAAAAGTAATTTAATTCAAGTAAAATTAATTTAATTATGATTTATTTGAACATTGGTAGGCAGAGTTGAGACAAAAATGAAACGGCTGATAACTAAATTAAGTCTCTTGAGCTGTGAGAGAGCAACTTCTGTGAAATCAAATATCACTGGGTTTGAACATCGAGTTGGACAGGCTTAAATTCTTCATGATGAAAAATTATAAACCTTATCTATTTGAGATGAAGTAATATTAAACGAATGTATGTGTTCACACTCATACTGCCATACACATATACACAGGGTTCAGTGCCTAGCCATGCTTATTACGGTAATAAAATCATATAAATTAAATTAGACCTGTTTCTGAAGCCTGGGCTGTCAAAGTCACCGTGACTTTCATCGGTTATAGAGAGAGAGATCTCAGGAGATATAGCCTGTGAGAATGAAAGGAGAGGGGGGAAGAGGTTGAAAGCAGGAAGGCATATGAAATTGGAGCATGTCAGAGAAAAGCAGGGGATCTGAATTTAAAAAACAGCCAGAGATGCAGAGAAGGAGTGGGCGGGAAATGGAAAAATAACGAGAATGAAATTGTAATTATCCACAAATAGAGTATGGTGTCCCATTTCTTTCTTTCTTTTTTTTAACATTGGAGACACGTGAGAATTATTATATTACATAAACTAATATTTAGCAAAATGTCAACATGCATGTACAAATTCAAAGTTCTTCAAATATGGTTATTCCCCCTGGTGACTTTGGCATGTCCCAATTTTATCCAACAGACAAAATTGATGTGCTGATGCGCTATTCAATTCATTGTAGTAAAAAATAAATAGATAATTAAATTATTTTAAATCTCACATTTTGTTTGTCAAATAAATTAAATTATTTTTGCCCATTTGCCTATTTTTGCATGATTTCTGCCCATTAAAGTAAATGGAAAGCACCTAAAGTAATATGGATCATATATTAATTCAGTAGTTCAGTATTTGTTACATCTTTTATAAAAAAAAAAATAATAAAAGTCTCTTATTCTCATTAAGGCTGAATTTATTTGATCAAACATACAACAAAAGCATATAATAGCAATAACTACTTTTCTATTTGAATATTTGAATAAATATTTAAATATTTTCAGCATCATTACTCCAGTCTTCAGTGTCACATGATCCTTTTCGCACCAAAATAATCTAATATGATGATTTGGTCCCCAAGAAACATCTCTGATTAGTATTATCATCAATGCTGAAAACAGTTGTGCTGCTTAATATACTTGTGGACCATGATAGCTTTGTCAGGAATTTCTTTTTGAAATTTATTTGAAATATAAATCTTTCGTAACATAAAAGCATTAACTGTCACTTTTGATCCATTTGACTAAAAGTTAATTTCTTAAAATAAAAAAATACATACTGACCTCAACATTTAAATGTTAAGTGTATTTAACTGCTTCCTTCTGGTCCATTTTGGACCCTATTCAGGTGGTAACATGAAATAAGAGTAAGTGTAGGAAAGAGAGGTAATCAGAGTCCGAGAGAGAGAAGGAAATCTAAATGGACCGAGGTATTATGGGAGATCAGATTCATCATTAGGTCAATAAAGATTGTTCACCTACTCATATTCTCTCTCTCCTGCCTTGAGTCATATTAGGTCCTTCACTAGATCAAAAAGGCATCAGCTTTCTTATCACTTAAACAGGCTCTGAAATGGATGCCTAATGCACACATGGCTCAGAATTCATTAGGACTGAGCTAGATAAGACCTTAATGCATACTAAACATCTCTGCTCCATATGTGGCTTTAGCAGAATACATTAAAGGAAACTTGCATTCTGTTGGTTTTGCTCTACGGATCTGGTTCCACTTGCCCTGGAGGTTTAGACGCAAGTAATTACACTGCAAAAGACACTCAGAGATGTTACGGACATAGCCTATCTACAGTATACACTTTAACTTGTCTCGTGAGAAAAAAAAATACATATCTTGTGGTTGTCTAATTACTTTTTCTTAAGCTGTAAATTTATTCCTCCGGTCCAAGTCAGGCTGATTAAGCATTTTCACCCGCATTTGATCGTTCAAACACAAGCTATTGCAACAATATAGCTGAGATAAAAAATTCATAAAGGAAAAATCTAATCAGTTGAAGCTGATATTTCCACAGTGTGCCCAGAAAATAAAACTTCACACTAATAAATTACTACTCAAATATTTACTAAACACACACACAAAAAAAATAGAAGCGAGATAAGAAAAATATATTCCTGATAAAATGACTAATTTACCAGATTAAATGCGAAGAGAAAAAAAAAAGTGTGGACCTATTAATTTATATAATAAACACACATACAAGCAAAAAAAGACCATACACCATCTCCAACGTCTGCCTTTGGAGGGATTTTACCAAATTTAGTGTTATATTTGGACCATGGAAATATCATTCATCCCAGAACTGTTGAAGTACTGAGGGAGAATGTATATACATGTAAATTTTGCTCTGATTTTGCAAAGCAATCCTTCACAGTACATTTGGGAAGTAGGTAATCCTCGTCCAATAATGCTTATTTAATCTCACCATAAAAAAAAGACCTAATAATTGCCAGTATTTTTTTTTTTTTTTTTCAGCCACGTGAACCATTGTTTGAGAACAGGTGAAATCAGCAGGTCTAGGTGATGATGTTTATGTGTTATATCTGCTGTGGTTTGCCATCTGGGCATCTGATTATAAATGAATGATTATTTCATGTCGCACACCAAGAATCCTAAGTGAGATTTTCACCAGAGAGAGAGAGACAGATGTGCAAATGTGCATGTGCTAAAAGAGCAAAGCGCATCTCTATAAGACTAAACAGAATGTGGATTGAGTCAGAGCATAACCATCTGGCTTTTAGACCTTCTGCATCGGCCAAACAGAAAATGCATTCATAAAAAAAGGTGAAGTGGAATACTGTGGTACACTATGGAGAAGCATGTACATGGTATACTGGCTATACACACACAAATGTTGGTTCTTCAGCGGTTCTGTGAGATGGTTGAGGTGCAATATAGCACCGCTGCCATACAAACAACCCGTTAAGCCCCTGTATAATTATTTAAAGGTTATCTAACTCTTTATTAGTCTCTTAGTGTTGTTGGGGTAATGATTAAGAAATGTGTTTGACTAGTGTTTAATGTCATGTGACGCGTTTTCAGCTTATTTACATAATTTTATTTTCATTTTAAGGTTTTTGTTCGGCAGCTGTTGCTGCCAGTCATTTGACTGTTTTATCATCTAACTGTTTGGTATTGTATTTGTTAAAGATTGTCATTTGTATGTAATTTAAGAAAAAAGAAAAGTACTGTATAAAAATACAGTATTTGTTCTGTGTATATGTATAATAGTTCATTACTGTAATTTATCATTAAAGAAGTTCACTTTAAAAAAAAAAAACGTTTGCTGATAATTTACTCACCCCCATGTCATCCAAGATCTCCATGTCTTTCTTTCTTCAGTCGAAAAGAATTTAAGGTTTTTGATGAAAACATTCCAGCATTTTCTCCATATAATGGACTTCAGTGTGAACCAAACGGTTCAAGGTACAAATGAGAGTTTCAGTGCAAACTGTTCAAAGGGCTTTAAAAGATTCCAGATGATAAATAAGGGTCTTATCAAGCAAAACGACATTTGAGCTTATAAAACTTAAACTTATAAAACTTTTATACGTTTTGAGCTTATACATTTGAGCTTATAAAACTTTAAACTTTAAATTAGCGATTGTTTCTCTTCATAAGACCTTTATTCATCGTCTGAAATCGTTTAAAGCCCTTTGAACAGTTTGCACTGAAACTGTCTTTTGGACCTTGAACCGTTTGGTTCCCATTGAAGTCCATTATATGGAGAAAAATCCTGGACTGTTTTCATCAAAAACCTTAATTTGTTTTCGACTGAAGAAAGAAAGACATGGACATCTTGGATGACATGGGGGTGAGTAAATTATCAGCAATTTTTTTTAACTACTCCTTTAATATCATAATACTTAAAACAGCAGAGTTGTTAATTTAGAGATAATTTTACAGAGTTTTGATTACAATTTAAAATAAAATAAAACCTGAAAAAAATCTGTTAGTTTCTGTAAAATTAGGATTATTATTTTTTTTTACAGTCTATTTCCTGAAGATAACGAGGTTCAACCTTTTTGCACTTTTCTACATACCACCATTTGACAAAGATGCTGAAGTGGTTCACCTCTAGTGCTATTTAGCACCCCTTTTCTACACTGTACTCAAAAAAAAAGTTCATTAGACGACGACACACATTCCAAATAGTACCAAGCATTCACATAACCTTATCATGTCGCATGGTAATGTAACAAGTGATCTTCAGTAATCATCATAAGAAAAAGATGTAAATGCTATTTTGCGTAAAATGTGTGTAAAGAACGCTGAAAATGGAAGATCAAGAAGTGTGCAATGCATTGTGGGAATGGGATTCCGTGTATACAAGACTGTAAGCTACTGGAAATTGTGGTACATGTAGAAGATCTCTCTTGGGCTGTTGTCATTTTCCTCTATTGGGGACTTTGATTTTGAAATTAGCTGATGAAGTGACCAGGTGTAAACAGACCCATAGTGTCGGCCCAGATCCGACCCAGATCTTGTACACTTGGATTCCATGCGGCCCAGATGTGGGCTGACACATCTGGAGGTTTTCCATGCATAGCCTATACAAAATTTGCATACTTCATATATACAAGATACACCTTTAAGACGTAGTAAGAATGCTATTCTGAAGTAATATATGTTGTATATTTTTTATAATAATCAGTAGACATAATGCATCTCTAAACATTTCAATAGAATTTGCAAAAAATTTGCATTAGTTTACTGTTTAATCGCTTTTTTCTCTTCTGTCCAGTCTTAAGTTTGTTCACTTGCATGAGTCACCACATCCAATAACTCCTCAAACATCTGTTTTAGTATTCATTCACTGCTCAAAGGAATTGTGAGCTCCTCAGAACCTGAGGCAATTGCAAGTCCTCGTCTAGCTCAGAAGAAGGCGCTAACTGAGCTTCCGGATCCAACACGAGGTCCTTGGATACTAGCAAGTTAGAGAGAAAGGGCAGAGCCTGTCTTCAGCTCATCTGCCAGATCCATCTGTGAACCCCATGACTTAAGAGACCCAAGCCACGGTGACTCCCAACGCTCTTCCTCAAAGTGAACTTCACAATGAGGCTCCCTCGAGAGCTCTTAAACACATTACACAGAGATCGGGCTCGTCATCCCTAGTGATGCAGCGAGGGCATGGCAACACACACTGTTTATAAATTTGGTCTGTTCTTGCTTTCACTCAGAAAGATAGTAGACAAACCTCTGGAATGATTTAAAAAAAAGTCCTGACACAGAATGACATATGGGCTAAAAATGGTTCCTTTATTTCCAGAGAAAGAATGAAATTAGCATCTTATGCAACACATACGAAGTATGATTGTATATTTAAACTCATCCAGGAGTGATCCAACGTTCACATGAAAATATAAATTATCTCTGACAAGATACAAAAGATCAATAATGAGTTATCGCAATAAGAGACAAAATGTATGAAGAAAATGGGACCGAAACTAGAGACCCCTCTCTCTCTCTTTCTCTCTCTCTGCCTCAGACAGATGATGTAATATCCTGTAACTCCCCAGGATCTTGTACAACCAAACCCAAGGCAAGAATAGACGCCTCTAATGTTTGTTTTATGCTGATCGTACATTGCTTTAACATTCTCACCATGTACCTGCACTCTAACTTTGTGTAAAAAAAAGTCGTCAAAGATGTGAGACAGCCACGTTAAAACCGTTGCTGTCCAAGTGAGAAATTTTGTAGTACAAGTATTATTTCACTCACAATAAAAAGCCATAATTCTGAAAGAGATTTGAAAATGGCACTACACACAGTCAAAAACGGTTGAAAATGTGTTGAATATATATTAAGCAGCACAATTGTTTTCAACATTGATGATAATCTGATCATGTGACCCGGATGACTGGAGTGATTATCCTGAAAATCCAGCATTGACATCACAGGAATAAATAAAAAAAATGTTCTATTTGAATACATTTTAAATTGTGTTTTAAATTGTGCATCCTTGGTAAAAACGTGGTGGTATTGCATCATTGTCCATCTACATACATCAGGCTCAGTATGCAAACAAAATGGCCTGAAATGATTGAGCAAACTAGGACAGGACCATAAAGCTGACCTTTCGATCCTGTTTCCTCTCTTTTGCCCCTGATAAGAGACATTAAGGCCCTGGGGAGGACTGTTCTCAGGTCAGCATGTACATGATGTCTGATGGCAGAGATTAGTGGAGGATTAGTGCGACCCAAAACAGGTAAATTGTGTTGGTGACTGACAACTCATCAATACTATCGACCAGCTGGCACCGCCTCGCCATCAGAGGCTCTTGAAGCCATTAGTGTCAATTGATAACACTGAGTATGTGCTTAAGAAAGATAGAAGCTCAGATGATAGTGGGACTCTGATCATGTGCGTCTTTATGAATAAGACATTTCGCAGAGCTGTCCTGAAGTTAAAGCGCACGGCGCAAGTGCGTTGTTGACCCGCCTATAGGCTCATATTAATAACGCGCTCTTTAAATAATAAAAACGTATTAACAGTGCACTTACTGTACTCTCCATTATTAACTAGTTACAGTCAAGTATACATGTCTAAGGCATCTGTGCATGTACACACTTACAGTGGCATGTTATTTGTTATTGATAAATTGCTTAGACCTTCTGGGCTCCAGAGCTGTGTTCATGAATTTGTTGATGAATGGTGTGATGACATGGTCGTGTGGCGTGTGTGTGTGTCTGACGGATGATGGCTTTATCTCCACATCATTTTCTACTTCGTCCTCATTTCACCGATTCTACATTCCCGACAGACCGAGCATGACAGAGAGAGAGAGCGAAAGGAAAGGAGAAAGCGGAAGGAAAAGTGAACAAGATTAGCACTGATCCGTGAAGTTTTTGCAGAGGTGTGTTGTGTTTTCCTCAAACTAACAAGCGACTTAGAAATGGCCTATTTATGCAAATAATTCAAAAAAACAAACTTTTTAGCCGGGAAGGCTTCCATACCTGTCACCAGCTCATAATTAGCGGCATGACGATATGAGGGAGAGTGGAAGCGTCTAATGAGTGATGTGCAGACGGCTGACACTTTCCTAACGACTCTGAGCTAAAATAAAACGTGCATGACTGCATATGCGCGAGGTATTGGACATGTTTGGCACTAAATTTAGTATGAAGACTCACATTTATAGGTTTAAAGTGAACAACAATATCTGTGCACCTATTAAAAGTATCATGGTATTATCATGGTAGATGTCATTTTTTATGAAACATAAATAATAATGGCACATTTGAAAAGATCATATTTAGGAGTTGAATGCACATGAACGTCACCACTATGTCGAAATTATGAGTGGGAAATGCACTGCGGGATTTCCGGTGAAGGTGTAAGGATGCTCGATAACTTTCGCCGATCGTAGAGTCCAATGCAATACCGAGAATTTATATTGAATTTTAAACTCCATGGTTATGCTAAAGAAACGTTAGTCACAAAAACGGATAAAACAGACACCCCTCGTTGTGTTTGTGCTTCTTTTTAAAATTATATTAAATAAACATAACTATATAGAAAATTACATCTAAACGTATGAAAGTTTCGTTTCAAAGACGGGAGGACAGAAAATTTTTAATACTCTGCCATAATCCCGTTTTCCTCGGTTTTACTCCGCTTCAATCTCCACAACCCGGAAACTGTAGAGCATCCTTGCATCAAATGCGGAACTTATGCGTGCATATAGCCCATAGGGAGAGAAAAATTATAACTGACGTCTTGGGACGTCTTTTGACCATACGTCAACATCCGCCGTTTTAGGGTACCCTTTAACGACGGTTATATGACGTTATCGGATCCTAACCCTACCTCAGACCTAAACCTACCCCTAAACCTAACTGACGTTAAAGGTAAAGCGTCAGTTGTATGACGTCCCAGGGTACCCTAGGGGTACCCTAAAACGGCGGATGTTGACATATGGTCAAAAGACGTCCCAAGACGTCAGTTATATGATCTTTGCCCTCTGCATACATATTATTTAAAGTATCTAAGTATTTAAATGTAAAGTTAGATACTATATAAAAGTAGAACTTTGCTACTGAATGCTTTGCTACCGAATCGCTACATTATATTTCTCAGCAATGAGGGGCTTACATCGCTATTTTTAAGTATTACTTCGTTGTTGAGAGAGAGAGACGTTGAACAGATGCAGGCAGGTATTAATCTCTCTCTCTCTTGTGATCAAGTTACAATAAAAGTAACTTGATCACATACATAATCAGATTACTTTTTTTCAAGTAACTAGTTAAAGTAATGCAGTACTATTAAATTTACAACACAATTTCTAAGTTGCATTTTAAAATACGTAACATAAGCTACTTTGTTTTCCCATCCTTCAGATAAAACGTTAAACTGAGGTCCTGACTCTCTGTGGTCATTAAAAATCTTATGATGTCCTTCGAAAAAGAGGAGGAGATTGACCCCGGCATCCTGGCCAAATTTTCCCCTTGGCCTCTGTCCATCATGGCCTCCTAATCAACCCTATATACTAATTGGCTTCATCACTCTGTCTGTTCTCCACCATTGCCCCGTTCTGGCGCAATATGGCTGCAGTCACATCATCCTGGTAGATGCTGCACATTGATGGTGGTTGAGGAGATTCCCCCCTTCCATATGTGAAGCACTTTGAAGTCCCAGAAAAATCACTATATAAATGTAACAAACTATTATTATTATTATTATTATTATTATCATTATTGACTGACAGCTCACCATTCCTTTTTGAGAGAAATCATGAGTAAGTGTTGAGGCGTTGTGTGAACATGATGTTATTGCAGTTGAAAATGTGAACATGCATTTACTCATCTCACTTGCAAAAAAACAGACTCAGTATTCCTCAAAATGGATAAAAACAGTGAAATGGGTGCTCAGAATATTACGCAAACAATTTGTTCCAAATCTGTTCCAGTTTCTTTCTTTTATTAAACACAAAAGGAGAATATTTTAACCTAAAATATATAGAATCAACTATTCGTTTGACCAGTACTTTTTGTAATGGTATGCAATATGGTGCGTTTGCATGTGAATGTTTTGACGTGTAGGTACTACAGTATGTGTGAGATGGAGTGTAAATTGTTAGTCCGCTAGCATTAACTGGATGGACAGAGGTAAATGCAGAGCTCCCATTCTGAGCTCAGGGCCTGAGGGCACTTCAGCCTTCACTGACAGAAATGCTCTCCAATATTATTTAGGCTGGTGTATCAGCAAATCTCTTACAGCTGAGTTTATCTGAAGTACTGAACTACATTCAGAAAATCTGGCATCGATGCTTGCTATTCAAGCAATTCGAATTTTGGAAAAATAGCAATGATGAATACGATTTTTACATTTACCTGCCCATAGACCCTACCACCAAAGAAATCAGGACAGAAGTGGTAGAAAGGGGACAAAAGACACCAGACATCTTAATACCAGGTGAAAACAGGGCCTGAATGTAATTTCTATTGAAACTTGTCTGCTTTGTAATGCTGTTTGCAATGGCCAAATTGCAAAAAAGGCTAAAGAGCGAATGACTAAGAACGACTAATTGGGTGAGATTGCACTTTTCTTGATGGGAGCAGTTTGTGGCAGATCACGGACCCACCTGCCCGCAGACGGTGGAGTGACACTTCCGATCTATGCTTACGGGAAAGTTCTTGCTGCGTCCGCTGTGAGACCAATGCTCGCTGGCCAGAAAGAGAAAACAGAAAAGAGGAAGATGAGTACTCTACCGGGAAAGTTCCCGCTGCGTCTGTATTGAGACCAAATGCTCGCTGGACAAAAGAGGAAACAGGAGCATGAGTGCTCGACCGGGAGATTTTCTTGCTGCGTCCGCTGTGAGACCAAATGCTCGCTGGATGGAAGAGAAAACATAAGTGCTCAACTGGGAAAGTTCTCGCTGCGTCCACTGTGAGAACAAATGCTGGCTGGACAAAACGAGAAAACAGGAAGAAGGAACATGAGTGCTCGATTGGGAGATTTTTCTCACTGTGTCCACTGTGAGACCAAATGCTCACTGGACGGAAAGACCGAGACCCCAGGTGGTTTAATCAATGAGGGTTTGGTGGGCCAGTTGGTTTAATCAATGAGAGTTTGGTGGGCTTTTTTTAATGTGGAACCGGTTGGTCCTGATATAGCTTTGGAAAGCATCCGAGGACCATCTCCCAAGAGCTTGGATCTGCTATTGGAAGAGGGCTTTTTGGGCTGCTGAAGTTGCTGAAGAGTGACTTGAGAAATTCTTTGCTGGAATGCCAGACGAGATTATTAAATAATCGTCTATGTGAATGAGCTGGGGAATGGCGTAGTTTTTGAAGGAGGGAACGGAGACGTATGTTGTCAGAGACCAAAAGAAATGGGATCTTTGCAGAGAGACTAATCTACTTTGAGAGAAACTAAACGAGCATTGGCATGCGATAATTGCGCCAGCTGCTTCCATTGCCCTAGAGGAAGCAACACTTCTAGTTGAGTGTGCTTGTAACCCGAACGGTCAAAGCACCTCTTGGAATTGGATAACCTCTTCTTAAATACAGCCTTTCCCTTCTGTTGGCCTCTGTAACAGACGAAGAGCTGGTCTGAGGTCCTAAAGCTTTGCGTACTGTCCAACTGCAAGAAGCAGACAGGACAGAGAAAAGCCAAGGCTGGGTCTGCCTCCTCCTAGGGCAGCACTTGCAGGTTCACTACCTGATCCCTGAAGGGCATGGTAGTAACCTTGGGCACATATCCGGCCCGAACTCTAGGCACGATTCGTCGACCAAAAAAACGCTTGCAGGTCCCCTACTCTCTTGATGGAAGCCAGCGCACCCCCATGACCAGCTGTGTGCCAGTGCATCTGTGCCGAGGGTTCCGTCAGCCAGGGAGAAGAACAGCTGGCAATGCGACATGTCTGGGGAGGCAACCGATCTATCTGTGTGGCCTTGAAGCACCTCCAATTCAGCTGGACCACCTGGGGACTCTCCCGCAAGCGTAAACTGTTGTGAGAACTCGTTGGCTGGACGATTGAGCACGCCTGGGATGTGAATGGCATGAAGTGACCTCAGATGCTTCTGACTCCATAAGAGGAGATGGCGGGCGAGTTGCCTTTTTCATGAGACGGGAGTGTAGACCTCCTTGTCAGTTCATGTACGCAATGGTCGCAGTGTTGTCCGGGCGGACCAGTACATGCTTGCCATGAAGCGGCACCTTGAAGGGACTTAGTGCAAGATGTACTGCTAGCAACTTAAAGAAGTTGACATGCCAATGCAGCTGGGGCCCCATCCACAGACCCGAGATTGCATGCCCATTGTATGTGGCCCCCTAGCCGGTGGCAGAGGCATCGTGAACACCACAGCATGCCTGCACACTTGTTCTAGGGGAACACCTGCCCGTAGAAACGAAGGGTCCGACCACGGAATTATCGCATGCCAATGTGCATTGGCTCATTTAGTTTCTCTCGAAGTAGATTGGTCTCTCTGTGAAGATTCAATTTCTGTCTGTCTCAGACGACGTACGTAGGAGCAACAGACTGTAAGGGAACAAATATTTCTTTAACATGATTCTTATTTTTTTCCAAGAGGGTGAACAATACATATAGCTGTTAATGAGAGACATGTTTGAATAAATGCACTGGTGATTAACTGTAGCCTACAGTTTGATTTGAACTACATTTATGATAGGCCTACTATTGTTGTCAGATTGTATTGCCGATGCAAAACATTAATAAATTTTAATCTTGACAAATGCTTTTTGAGATTTCAAGTACATAGGAACATACTGCATGCATATTGCTGAGATTAAACAGCCACGAGGATGCGAAATGAATTGCCTTAAAGGGACTTTGCAACCGAAGAACTGACGTTAGCATGAAAATGATCTTATTCGACAGTGTACATTATAAATATTACGTTTAACGAGAGAAACGTTTAATACAAATGTACTGTTAGTTAATGCACACCTTCTAAAAGAAGTTTAGCTGAAGCCGCTGAGACTGCAGAACTGACGTTAGTGTTCGCGACAGTGCTGGGGAAGTTAATCAGTTATTCTAATAGCAGATGCTAATCACATGTGCTGATCACGAGGCCCTGGGCTCATTGGTAGGACTGCTCTCTCTCTCCCTCTCTCTCTCACACACACTCTCTGACTCTGTCTCTCTAATTAGCCCTCAGTGCTGACTGCTGAATTTACCTGACCTACTCCAGTCACTCTCTATTACAGGCTCTGTCCTCAACAAAAACTTATTCACACAATATATCTCGCTGTCTAACGCTCGCACACACTTTACAGTTTGTGTGAGGAAACACTTCTCCTGTCACACAGGGTTCCAGTCAGAAAATTGCTGATGGAGAGAGGCACTAATTAGCACGACTGACACAGGAAGAGAATAATAAAGAAAGCCCTGAGCCTGCGCAGGAAAGTAAAAAAAAACACTTTTCTCTTAGCGTGCACACAGTATAATTACAGTCTACCTATTTATTAATCTATTTATAGACCTAATTAAGTCTATGAATGTGACTACCTGTGCGCTCAATGAGGGGCCAGAGGAACATGGTCTATCTCTGATTAGCCATTTATGGTTAAAACTACTGGAAGTATGGTACAATAATTTATATAATACCATACATATTTTAATTCAAGGTTCAAAAAAATTCCATTAAATTATCATTGTGACATTGCCAAATTAGGGCAATATACAGTATGTTTATGTTAGGGAGGAAACCCAGGACTTTTATTTTGACAGTCTGGCTATCTTGATGAAGTAGGCCTAATGGTGCGTTCAGGTCAGGTCATAGAGTTGAACACACATGAACTCCACAAAATCCACAATAATGTTGTAAATACAAGTGGGAAGCACAATTTTCTTTATGCCCCGATCTTTACAAATTGGGGGCGTGTCAGTGAGAAACATGGCGTATTACCACAATCCTATATAAAAAAAGAGCATTTTATTAACTAAAGAACCTTTTGTGCAAATGGAAAAGGTTTCAGGGATGCTTTTTGTGTACTTTTTTGATGCCAATAAAGAAACTTTCTTTTTAAGAGCATGCCAGAATAACAGAAAAAAATACTGCAAAAGTTTTTGCATGTGACATTAAATTAGTGCTTGTGCAAATGATCATTTAAAACGTGTTTACCTCCTTCTGTGCCATTTATACAAGAAACCAGTTCACTTTACTCAAAGAAACCTTGGAAACCAAATGCATGTATTATTTTATTGTTGAGTATATTAACTAAAACTGAAATATTAACCTAAATTAATATTAATTACGCTTTCATTATTTTTAGATGATTGCTTAATAATTTTTCCTTTAAGTTTTGAAAAAAATAAGGCAATCAGTTTCCAAACATTTCCAGAAGCAAGTAAGCTGAACTTCTTAGAATTTACAATCTATGCCATGTTAATCAATCAATCAATCAACCAACCAACCAACTAATCAATCATTTAGGCAGAAATGCCAAAATATACTGTATGTATGCAATTAAAATTTGGATTTAATTTCAAACTTGATTGGACATAGTCACTGCCTTAATTTAATAGATGTTCCGTTTTTATTCTGAATTGCTATGTTATCCGGCAGTCATACTCATGAAGTGTTCTACTGTTTGTTTTGATTATTATTATTATTTTTGTTTTTAAATTTCACTACTCAGCTTCACATTGCAACTAAGAACACACCCGTCACAAAATCACTGCAGCGTATGGCCTCTCGTAGCTCATTCCTTTAATTAAATGTCAACAGGATCATATTATTTTTCTGGCTTAGTGATTTTAAACTAGAACATGTAGTCTGTCATTGTGTTGTTCATTTGCACCATGAATTTATAACGTCGGGAAAACATTGCAGAATGTGGTGTACATTGTAATGCACTGGCTCACGGCTATTTTTTAATCGTAATATCCTGTGGAAATGCCAGAAGTGATCAGTTTTTTGTATTATTTATTTATCATCCACTGGGAAATACAATTTCATACACACTATGACACAAAAAACAAGTAGGTGTAAATTCCAAAAACCCTAGTCTTATTTACTATCCACCGACAACACATTTAAATCAGGCTCTTGCACTGAAATATTGTTGCACTGTATCTACATTAGGCCATTTTCTTTCTTTTTACCTTTTATATGTAAATATAAGGTCATCAGATCACCCCTTGTTAACTTCTTCCGCAATTAATGTAGAGCCATTAGTGCCCACGAAAAGGTTTGTGTGCATTTTCTATTGATCATGGCAGGAGTAATTAATCAAATGCAGAAGAACGAAATGCACAATGCAGGCAGCACATGCAACTAAAGACCGTCAATTCCCACCACTTCATCTTTAACCAGGTAATTCACCAATTTATCAATAATGCAAATGAAGTGCATTTAGTTTGTCCATAGTGTGTGTGAGTGCAGCAGAAATCATTGCATGTGCATCCAAGTCTCCATGAGCAGGTTTTCTATTCTACAGCATCGCTTAAGCACATGACGTCTGGTTGCCCTTGGTTACCATAAAATGTGCACAAAGTGAGAAACCACTGCAGTGTTGAAAACCCAACTAATTTCAGTTAATCTGGGTTTATAGATGCCAAACTGGCTCTTATGTGACTCTTAACACCCCTGAAGCTTTATTTTACCAGGTTAGTCTCTTAAGGTTAAAATTTCAAGGTTGTCCTGGTCAAAATGGCAGCATAAAACATTACAAAAACACTAAAAGGGGAAAGTATGGCAAACCATGCATTAAAGGGCTCGTGACATGAGAAATCACATTTGCCTTGATCTTTTGACTTGTATATAAGGTATTAGTTCCATTAGAACATCTTGCAAGTTTCATAGTTTAAAAGATCCTCTTCACTATAAACATTTATTTAATCAAGCTCCAAGAATGGCTCTTTTGGATATTGTGGAATCTATGACATCACACGGTCAAATCAAGCGTAGTGTTAGTTCACTCTCAGCTGATCCATGTCTACCTATAGGAATATGACACCTATAAACAGCATATAAAAGGTCCATTCAGTTTTATCAGCAGCTGTATCACGTTGCTCAGGAGCTCATCCTCTTGTCCAGTCAGGATTTAGCCTTCTGATATTCCTCTACAAATCAGACTAATTTTTCCCCAGGCAGCAACATAATTTCGGTCCAGATCCGGTCCACATCTGGTACATGTGGATTCACACTTGTGGGCCGGATCTGGGCCGACACTATTTTGGTGTCAGGGCCTTGAATTATGTTATCCATCCTACTCTGAATGGATGGGCAGCCTGTTCTTGCCGAGAACAGAACCATAACGCCACTCCCAATAGACTCTATGCACAACTTAGTTCCGCATTCTGTTTAAACAGGTCTCATTGCTTCTGGTCCAGGTCTTTTGTATGTGCTTCATGAAATTTTTTGCGGTTTTACTCAAGATAACCCTAAGTCCCTCTGTTGCCAATAATTGTATCCCTTAAATCTCATCTTTGATCACCAGAATGACATATTTAAGAATTTCCTTGGAGAAAAAAAAAAATAGCTTAAAATAGCTTGTAATTTAACTTCATTTAGTATGCGGTTCTATGAATATGCAAATTAGCCCCACCTCCAATCACTCACACTAGCTCAGAAATCCACTCATTGACGGTCACACTTTGACCTGATTGATTTCAAAGTAGTTTGTGGCGTCAGAAACACCAGCGATTTCAAACCTTGGTTTTGAGACTCTCTTTGCTTCAGTGCAGTTTTAAGGAGAAAAAACACAGCATAGACATATAAACAACATTAAAAACTTGATTTTTACCACAGGGGTAAAAACGATTCATTCAGAATTCAGACAGAGGATCAGAAAGAGGGTTAACAATAATTGTTTTTCCACATAAATATGCACAAATCTTTATTAACAATATAAGTGACCCTCAGGGAATATTTTAAAATGCTAATTAAAAACAATCCATGCCATGATCCCTTTGGCTAAAATGTGTCCTAAAAGTCCTAAAACCATTTAAAAAACACAGGAGTCAAATTTTCAGAGTCTAAAAAATATCTTCTTTCTAAAGTCTGTCTTTGTTTAAGGCACTGACGCACATAATGCATCAGCTGATCACAAGCTGTCATTTGAACAGCTGATATACATTATGTAAAGGTACAGGGATTCGAATCCCAGTTTGAGCATTCTAATCATGGCTTTTGAAATTAAATCAGTGCTCAGAAATATGAATCTACATACTCAGATACATTTCATGTGATCTCCCGCTCTTTTTTTCAGAACCGAAGAATGCTCAGAGGAGAAGTTTCTTCTGAGTTTGCTCTAGCTCAAGAGATTTAATACTACAGACTACAGTCATTTTTCATTTGTGTGTTACTTTCAGAACTAAGATCCCTACAAGTCTAGAGCTTTAAATTGAATGTGGATAGTGTACTATAAATCAGTTATATTATTATTATGCATGTGCAAAATATATCACCATGATAACACTCAAGTGAACAGTTCTTAAAAAAACAAAACATTTTCTTTGAAGAACATCTTAATCTAAAGAACCTTTTTTTCCTCACGGAGCACTATAAATATTCTTTTGTGCAATAGAAAATTTCCATGGATATTAAAGATTTTTCATTGATCTGCGGATGTCAATAGAGACTGTCCTGGTTGTGTATGGGTTGCTGATTGCATATGAGGGAAGGGAGGACGTAGTCGACGTCGACTGAATGGGGATCACGCTTAGGGAGCCTGTCTTCTTCGTACTACAATTTAATCAAGCCAAATCAATATTGGCGTGTGATTACACGCTCTGCTCTGCAGCTCGGGTATAAACACGGAAGCGGACACACGCACCAGTTGCTTGTTCGATGAGGAGCCCATTGGCCTCCACAGTCAGCAGTGGTCCAGCAGTAGTGGCGAGGGGACTACATGCAACCAGGAACAAAGAGCCAAAGCGTGAAAGGGAACGTCCCTTTCAGTCGAGAACATCAGACGCAGTTGACGTCGACTGAATGGGTATCTAATGAAACCGCAAATAATGCAACCACTTTTCAGTGACTAGACGGAAGCCTCCTGATCCCCCCACGATTTAAGGCGGAAAAAGGGACAGGGCTTAGGCCAGGGAAGTCACTGCTGTTCCCACAGGACCACTGGGAAAGCATTCCCTGTATATGGAAGGAAGGGATGCTGTGGAAGCCACATCCTGGCTGAAGGGAGGTAGCATAGAGAATGCACATTTGAACTGGGCGGATGACCAAGAAATACAACATATTGAACATCACTGGGGTGGCTCCAGCCTATGACAAAGGGGAGACTCAACTGAACAGTGACGGCAGAGCCTGGGAAGAGACGGGCTCACCAAAGGGAGCCGTACCAAAGAAGAATACACATATGGGATCGCCGTAGGGATCACAAAATATGGACCCAGCCCAACCACAGGTTCCACCATGCATACGAGTGGTAGCCCTGGCTTCGGACGTTCCGCTGCATTAGTCACTGAAGGGTGTGGAGGAACTCAAAAGGGTTCTGTTTAAGAGGGAACTCTACTGGAGCAAGAATTGCACACGTATCCAGTTCATAGGAGGGGCCTCTAGTGGAATTTCAGGAAAACTGATTTTTTTTTTAATTCACTCAGGAGCCATCTATGCAGTGCAGTAGCACTACAGATAATGCCAGGGAGGATAAAGAGGGGAGCAAGGGTTTTTAGATTCCTTTGCTCCCTTATGAACCTGTCAATCAGGACACGCTGCCCATGCTACTGCATCATGATGTGCGTCAAAGAAAAAATTGAGGCAACATCATTTGAGGGTGGAGCCCTACTCCAACCCATCTTGCAGGAAATAAAACACTGAAATGACGAACGCATTTAGGATCTCCTCATGGAGAGAAGGTCAATGAATAGGTCCTGCTTCTATTTGGCGTAAGCAACACTTCCTCATAGGGAATGCTCTCGCAGAAGTGATAATTACTACCACATAGTCCTGCGGTAGCCACCTGAACCTCCACATCCCTTTTTTAGGACCGACCTGGGATCTCTCCAGGGGTCTGAACACGGGTGCCATCATGCCCCATCCCTGAGAATGTATTAAGGGGAAAGTCAGGAAGGGCTGTCGAGGGCAAATCAAGACCTGCTCCACTCCTGACCAATAGTGGGAGGTCTTCCCGCAAGAACACTGACACTCTTGTTTAAACAATAGAACTCTTCAAAGACATCCGATCGGCTTTGAAGTGAAAGGCAACTGGTGTGTCCATCCGCTTCCGTGTTTATACCCACGCTGCAGGGCGGAGCATGTAATCTTGCACGCCAATGTTGAATTAGCTTGATTAGATTGTAGTATGAAGATGACTGGCTCCCTAAGCGTGATCCCTTTCAGTCAACGTCGACTATGTCTGACGTTCTTGACTGAAAGGGAACTTTACTTGTAAGAGTGTGGGCCCTATTTTAACGATCTGAAACGCAAGTGTCAAAGCGCAAGTTACTTTGTGGGCGGATCCCGGCGCTGTTGCCATTTTCCCGGCGGGATAAATGGCTCTTGCACCTGGCGCAAATCTAAAAGGGGTTGGTCTGAAGTAGCTTCATTATTCATAGGTGTGGTTTGGGTGTAACGTGAAATAAACCAATCAGAGCGCCATCCAACATACCCTTTAAGAACAGGTGCGCATGTTGCATGATGGATTGTAATTAAAACAGCGGGTTTACCAGGCCCAAAGTGAATCAAAGTGTATGCACCCGCTACATTATGGCCAAGCATGCGCGCTTAAAATGGCATTATGAACAACGCGCAACGCGCCACTGACTTTAGACCAGGTTTTTTCTGGTCAGTGGCGCAATTGTTTTCTGGAAGTGTAAAATAGTACCGGGGAATGTTTGCGCCGAAACACGCCTCCTTTTTGCGCCTATCTGCCCAGGGAGCGCAAGTTCATTTCCTAGTTTACCGACGTGCGTCTGTGGAGGGAAAAAGTCATTTGTGTAATAAGTCATTTGCGCCAGGTGCAAGATAGAGCCCAATATGTGCTAAAACCAACAAAAGCAAACACTTATTAACACAGATCCTTTTTGTCTGGAAAGAATTTAAGAGCAAAAGTCTCTATTTATTCTCATTGTAGTTTAAAAGAAACAACAAAGAATCTGAAGAGAGCTCATTTGTGATTTTCTTTCCTGGGGGCAGGTCATCCATCTTCAGCTGAATCATTATAAGAATTGATGCTTAGTCTTTGTTGTGTCTTTCTATATGCAGATATGCATCAGCACATAGTGGGACAGCAAATGCACATTGCTCCCAGGCAGATCAGAGGAGTCATTGAAGGGAATAAAAGAGACATAGACGACCCAGTTAAGCAAAGAGAAGTGCACACTCTTCCTTTTTGCTCTTATGCCTTACAGACACAGACTGAACTGGGCCGCCTTGGCTCTTCAGGATGACCTGTCCCGCAACCTGAACCAGCTTTCTGTGCCACCACTTCACTTTTCTAAAACAATGCCTGCACTTCCTCCTTCATTCGAAAAATATTTATAGTGTGGCTCTAAGATTATACAATATCAAATAAAACAATTAAAGGCACAATATTTTCGAATTTTTGGATTAAAAGATCCAAAAAACACTCTAACAATATTTAGTTGACTATAGTTCATTTTTAGTTCAACGTATAATGAAGTAAAATGATCTTAAGTTATCATATGTAATTGTAACAAAGTTCCAATTCAGGGAAGGAGGCAAACGTTAAATGTAACTTTAATCTTAAAAATAAACATGAGCGTATTGCTTTCCATCGACTGTGGAGATGAAGACAACAACTCCCATGATTCTACGCTTATTCACAACGTCATCAAGTTACGCCTTTGTTATTGCTTTGTTAGCTACCTCTAGTGGTGAAACTTACATACTGTGCCTTTAAACTCACTTAATACTCACAGAGACTCTGGGCATTTCCAACTGAAAACTTTGGGGGTTTTGGGGTACTGACAATGCAAACATTGTTTTTTGAAAACATGTTTCAAAGTGCATGGTTTTTGAAAATGATACTGTTATCATCTCCATGTAAACTACAAAAATATTTACATCAGCATTTTTAGCCATTTTCGCAAATCCGTGTGAACTGAGATCGTTTTGACAATGTTGTAGTCTCAACTTTTCCTTTTAAAACTTCACGTAAACCTTAGAATCAGCCAGAATGTGAGTTTCCACCTTCCTAAGAGTCCAAACTCAAGCTGCACCTGGCAAAAGTGTTTGTTTTGTGCAGTATGTGGATTTTTTACAATTAATTAATGCCAGGTCTTGGTTGTCACACTACATAATGATTGTGTAGTCACAGTTAGTATGATTGACAGGGTTAGGAGGAGCGTTAAGTCCGATTGGCTGAGGTTTGGCACTTTGGCTGATCTAAGGTCAGCTCTAAAAGGCTGATGACTTTACAGACTGTTTGTCTTGATCTCATTGGCTCTCCCCGTCACACACACACACAAATTAAATACAGCCACACAGCTAGTCTGAAAATGGCTCAAGGCGGTGTAATTGCTTAGTGTTTGTCTTGTTGCAAAGGTCACTGGAGAGATTTTTAAATGTCCCTGCTGCACATAAAAGGAATATTAGGCCTATGGTTTAGTGCAGACTTCTGCACTTCTATATATAGCCCTTATATAAATATATATTGAGTGGTGCTTGAGCAAACGCCACTATTGCTCATATTTGAACAAACCCTAAACCCTAGCAGAATCTCATTCTACTCGTATATTAAGTCTGAATTGGACACAACCCAGACAAATTTACTGAATTGCAATGTAATTCACCCAAAAATGAATAATAGAATAACAGTAGTAACTCTTGATGTCTGACGGAGGCCTTGAAGTTGGCAGAAACTTAACTGTTTAAAATAAATAAAAGTTAAATTTATGTTTGTAGAGTGTGTTGCACTTTTTTTCTAGAACATAAAGAAATTCAAGTCCCACAGCTGAGGAACTAGATGAGCCGTACAAAAGATTTGTGCCAAAAAAAAAAAACATAAATAATTAAATACTAAAATTTAACCAATTATGAATATTTAATCCATTTTGAAGAGTTTGGGCTAAATTAGTGTTGTTGGTTGTAAGAAATTAAGTGTTCGACTATAAAATTATTATAATTATCATATGTATTATTTTTATTATAAAAATGTAAATATTTAACAATTTTGTAAAAATATATTTCATAGGTTTATTTATATATATATATATATATATATATATATATATATGTGTGTGTGTGTGTGTGTGTGTGTGTGTGTGTGTGTGTGTGTGTATATATATATAAAAATCATTTTATATATAGATTTTTATATTAGTATATTTTTTTTTTATTTCTCATACCTCATTAAAATTTGAAAAAAAAAAAGAGAAAAAAAACTGAAAAGTTAAATGAATTTAAAAAAATACTCTTTGTATTTCATCCTATTCTACATTCAACATTCAAAATTCACATTCAAAGTACAATTTTGCTTCCGGTTGAACACCAAACTCAAATTTCATATGAATTTCTCTTCCTCCTCACTCTTAACCTGCCTCAGGACACAACACGCACTCCCCCACTGGTCACCTTTGGGAGAAACCTACACCAGCTCTCATCAATAGATCGTAACAGTGCAACCAAATACCCTTTTCTCCACTTTCACATTGTGCTTAGACATTCTGAACACTGGCTATCTGATGTTCTCTGCGAGCATCGTTCTAAACATTACGTAAAAAACTTTCTCATCTCTTTTTAACCTTCCTCATCCTCCTCCTTCTTCATCAGCCCTAACAGCTGACGATTTTGCCACATTCTTTATAAATAAAACAACCACCCTCAGCGGCCTATTTTTAAGACCACAATCTGACGCACATATTCTCCTCCCTCAAAGTCAGAAGTCTCCAAACTCATCCTTTCCAATCACCCTTCTACCTGTACAGTGGATCCTATCTCCACTAATCTACTTCAAGCTATTTCTTCCTCAGTTGTACCCGCACTCACGCACATCAACAGCTCTCTTCACTTTGGTACCATTCCCACAGCATTTACACAGGCTCGGGTAAGAAACTGCTTAAGAAACCCACTCTGAATCCAGCACATCTAGAAAATTACAGACCAGTATCCATTCATTCCTTCCATATATTCCTAAAACACTTGAACAAGTTGTTTTCAACCAAATCTCTGCCTTTTTTACACAGAACGACCTCCTGGACAACGACAGTCTGGTTTCAAAAGCGGCTACTCAACTGAGACTGCCCTGTCCTCGGTTATTGAAGCTCTGAGATTGGCAATAGCTGCTTCTAAATCTTCAGTTCTCATCTTGCTGGATCGGTCTGCTTTTTTGACACAGTAAACCACCAGATCCTCCTGTCAATCCTCAAGACGAAGGGCATCTCAGGAACCACACTCAAATGCTTCAAATCCTACCTCTCATGTAGGTCCATTGGGATGTCATGGAGGGGAGATTTGTCTAAGTTGCAATCGAGCTACTGGGGTGCCTCAGGGCTAAGTGCTTGTACCACTTCTCTTCTCCATTTACATATCATCACTAGGAATCTTCATTTAGAAACATGGCTATTCCGATCACTGTTATGCTGACGACACACAACTCTACCTCTCATTCCAGGATGCCTGACAAACATTTCTTGCTGGATGAAGGACCACCACCTTCAACTCAACCTTGTGAAGACAGAGTTGCTTGTGGCCCCGGCCATCCCAACACTTTATTACAACTTCTTTATTCAGCTTGGCTTGTCATTTATAACTTCATCAAGGTCAGCCAGGAACCTTCGGGTTGTGATTGATGATCAGTTGATTTTCACAGGCCACATTGCTAGAACTGCCCATTGCTATTTGCCTTATACAACATTAGGAGGATCAGCCCCTTCCTATCGGAGCATGCTGCACAACTCCTTGTCCAAGCTCTTGTTCTATTCAGACTGGACTATTATAATACTCTCTTGGCAGGTCTTCCAGCTTGCTCTGTCAACCCTCTGCAACTGATCCAGAATGCTGCAGCTAGAGTGGTCTTGAACAAGCCAAAAAGAGGCAAAAAATCTCTTTCTCTGCTCTTTACCTTGACTGTTCCCTGCTGGTGGAATGACCTACCTAACTCAACCCGAGCTGCTGAGTCCGTAGCCATTTTCAAGAAATGGCTGAAGACGCATCTTTTTCGGCAACACTTGATCCATTAATACAAACACTTTCCTTTTTGTTCTATATCGAAATAAATAAATAAACAAATAAGTGTACTGCGTTAAACTAAACTGGGAATGGTCACAGCACTTGAATATTGCTGCCCTATAGTTGAATTGCTTCTATTGCTCTCCTCATTTCATTTGTAAGTCGCTTTGGTTAAAAACATCTGCTAAATGATTAAATTCTGGGGCTCTATTTGAATTTAAAAGCTTTTTCAGTTGGATTCTAAATGACACACAACCCTTAAACATATGTGTGCACGTACACACACACACACACACACACACACACACACACAGAGAGAGTGACTCCAACCTGTTTGAAAGATTAATGTCTGACTGCAGTTAAGCGGACATGCACAGAATAAAATAACTGATGTAGCAAGCCTGAAATGCAAACTGTCTATAAATGGGACAGTGCTCTGATGTACTGTATATATATATCATACTAGTATTCATGCATTTTTTACATTTCCATATATATCTACATCCATACCTCTATATTGTATACCAGTGCGTGTGATTTTACAGACAGGGCCATCATATTGGCATAATGTGTATATAGTATGTGTGTGCGCGCGTGCGTGCATGTGGACTGTCCCAGGACTTTTGAGTTTCCATGGCAACCACAAGGGATTAAAGATGTGATAACTCTTGTCATTTAAAGCCCATCTTACTGTTGAAAATGGGGTGAGAAAAAAAAAAAACAACAACAGAGAGATCATACTGCCAATCTCATGAAACAGCAAACTGGAAACATACACTAAAAACCAAAGGTGAGATATTATGCCAATTTTCAGTCTTTTTCTTTTTGGGGTCTGCTAGAATGGGTCTTCATGCTTAAATGTTCAAAAACGCATTATTTCTTCATGTATTTGATATTGTTGCAGCACCTCTGTTCCCAGTCTTTCAGTAACACTCTGTTTAGGTCCTGTTTTTATGAAGTCCCTCCTTCATAAAAGAGCAGTTTGCTCTGATTGGTCGGCTGGACCTGTGTGTCATTAGGTTATCATTAAATTAGGAATATTGTGATGTGTTCGTTCCCGGAAGAAACTCAAGACTACAATGGAGGCATTTCAGGGAGTTCAAAAACAGACCTCAAAACCCTGGCTTCAACAGCACACGCACACACACTCTAAACAAAGAGCTGGAGGAGACAGTGTGTGTTGACTGCTGATATTGCAAAAATAAGTAAATAAATAAATAATTAAAATGGGTTTGGGGGATGCATACAAATGTAAAACAAATGGTAAATGGTAAATGGACTGCATTTATATAGCGCCTTCATAGACCTAATGGCCACCAAAGCGCTTTACATTTGCCTCACATTCACCCATTCATACACTCATTCATTCACCGACGGCGGTGTCAGCCATGCAAGGCGCCATCCAGCTCGTCGGGAGCAGCTGGGGTTAGGTGTCTTGCTCATGGACACCTCGACACTTGGTCAGGTGGAACCGAGGACTGAACCACCAACCTTTCGGTTCGTAGACAACCCACATGAACCACTGAGCCACTGCCGCCCCAAAAAAGTTAAAAGTTTTTTCAATGTTTAAAAAAAAATGTCTTCTCTCCAACTTTGCAACATGCAACACTGATTCAACCACTAGTGTGATTTGCGGGCGGGACAGGGAGTCTTTTAACAATTGCACTTGGAGCAGGAAGGAAACTGTTTGCATTTAATATCTCAACATACAGTAAATTATTAAATTCACATATGGATTTAAAAGAATAGGAAGTTTGCTCATGGGGTGTATGAACTTCTTTGATGATGCTTTGTCATCTTTGTTGGAGCTAAACAGCTGTAGTCATCACCGCATTTCATTTCACTGAGATTTCATTTTACTGTAGTTTTCTCGAGAGTCTTAAACTGTATTCAACTGCATCTTCTAATAAAAAATTTAGAAGCATCATTGTTCTCTGCATGTCACACAAACACGCACTGGTTTCCTCTCCCTCTATCTAACATCAGACTGTTTCTCCAAAGGCTCCATGACCAGATTATAATCAGTGTTTGTGTGACAGAGTGGAAAAATCAGCTTGTCAGTAACACACATACACACACTTCACATAAACTAAACACACAAGCACGCTCCTGCTCTAACAGATATCACCAGCTACTGAGACAGATTTCCTTTCCTATTTTCCTTTGTTTCTTTGCAATATATCCTTTCCTTTCTTTGCTTCCTTCAATTTCCTTATCATTTCTCTTTTCATATTTTATTTCCTCCCCTTCTATTTCTTTTCTATTTCTTTCCCTCACTTTTTCATGCCACTTATTTCCCTCCATTTCATTTCTTTTTCCTTGCCTTTACCTTTCGTCTTTTCCTTTCACTTCCCCTTCCTCCATTTCTCCTTTCATAATCTTTCCTCTTCCCTTTCTTTTTTCCTTTTCCCCCATATTTTTCCACTTTCCTTGTTTCTTTACATTTCACTTCCCCATTTGTTCCTTTTCACCCCCCATCTTTTCTCCTTTCCTTTTCTTTTGCAATGTTTTCCACATTTAATTTCCTTGCCCATTCCCTTTGATGGCTTCCTCTTCCCTTTTCTTTTTTACTTCGCTTTTTCATTCCTCATCTTTTCCTTCCCTTTTTCTAATTCCTTTCTTTCTTTTTCACTTCCCCTTGTTCCCCTTTCCTTAATTAATAATTTTCCTTCCTTTCAATACCTTCTCTCTTCGCTTCCTTTTTTCCCTTTCCACATATATTCCCATTTGCTTGGTTCTTTACCTTTCACTTGAACATTTGTTCCTTTTATCTCAATCATTTCCCCTTTCCTTTTCTTTTTTTCACCCCCCCCCCTCTCCACCCCATTTAATTTCCTTCCCCTTTTTGATTGCTTCCGCTTCCCTTTCTGTTTCCTCCCCCTTTTCTTTTCTTTGTTTCACTTCCCATTGTTACCCTTTCTTAATATTTTTCCTTACTTTCTATATATTTCCTTTCTTTTTCCCATTCTACCATTTTTAACCCTTTTTCCTCCCTTCCTTCCTTCTTTCTCTCCCCTTTGTCTCTTTCCCCATCTTTTCCCATTTTGATACCCTCCTTTCTGTTTTACTTCCTTTCATTATCTTTTCACTTTACTTGTTTTCATGTCCTTTCTGTTTCAACACCTTTGCTTTCAATATCTTTCCACTTTTTACTTTGTTAGTATCTTCCCTCTTCTACTTGTTCTTTATATTTGTTTCCCCCCTTTTCTTTGATGGTTTCATTTCTCTTTTTCTTTAACATCTTCTTTCCCCCTTTTGTTTACTTCCATGTCCCTTTTTTGTTAATTCTTTTCTTAATTCCCCATATCTTTTCCCCTGCTCTCGCTTTTTCCCTTTCCTTTTCGTTCCACTTCCCTCTCTAAATCTGTTCCTGTCACTTTCCTCTGTCCTCTCTCTGCTCTTGTGTGAGTGCTGGTCTCTGTGGTGATTGAAAGTGTTGTTGATTGTTTGGCTATGAGTAGCTCTTGTCTCAAGAGGAAGCAGAGAGGCCTACACGCATCATGGCAACAGTTGTGGCACATCTGCTATCGAAAAAGTCACTCTCGCACTTGTGAACCTCTGAAACTCACAAGTTTTGTAACTTTTAATTAGTTCCAGATTGTGTCGGAGGGTGTGGCAAATCATAAACATAAGATGAGAGCACATGCAAGCATAAAACGCGAGCAAGAAATGCACTTCCAATTCACAACATCCAACCAAATGTGCATTTCTGGATGTTCAACATCCATCCAAAGTGTTTTTCCAAGAGGCATGCTCTGAAAAGACAGAGGAAACAGAAGAAGAACCGGCTCAGAAACTCCCTTTTCTAACCCCGTCTAACCTTTCGTGTCAAATTAAAAAATAGAGGCTTATTCTGCTCAGAGAGATAACTAAACCAGGCCTCAACTGCGCTAATAAAACACCCAGCTGTTGATCGGCGACAATAGATCTCTTTGTTCACCTCTGTCTGTCATCCTCGTTGGAATAAAGAGGGTATTTTAAAGCTTCTTAGATTGTTTCCACATGTGTTTTGCACAGTTAACAAAATAAACCATTATTAATCACCAATTCTAATTGCGCATGTAACCTGGGAATAACGCAGAGCGGGCACTTGTTGTAAACATCTGACTGTTGATTAATTCTTGTTCCATCCTCCTGTTAAGCTTTCACACATGCCAGTATTCGCTGAAGTGTGTCTGTGGTGTGATGCTCATTTCTAAGAAATCAAAAAGACGTCACAAAGATGTTTCTTGCTGGTTTAAAAATGACTTGTGATCATGTACAAGAAAAAAGATACTTTGATTTCCAATAAATGCCTTTCTTTTGAACTTTGAATTCTGAAAAAAAAAAAACACCACAAAAATAACAAGCAGCAAAAGTCTGTTGATAATAAGTAAACATTGATAGTAAGAAATGTATCCCAAGCAGGAAATTTGGCACATTTTAAACTATGCTTCTAAAAAACAGTATTTTGCTTGCTCACTTTCATCCTCTCAAACACGCTTATTTTGTCTCAGGTGCATTTACTAACAGGATATGGAATGATTAAAACCTCAACCTAATTTCCTCGACTTTGGACTGATGCGTTTATCACTGTAAAGCAATTGTGAAAAGGTATTTTGCTGGCACATGACTGTTTCTCCACTGTTTCTTGCGAGTTGCAATAATTTTGCTTCTGTTTAAAACATAAAATCACGTCTCCAATTAGTTAACGACCAATGAAAATCCCTCAAACACTTGGTGACCGATGCCAGCTGTGGAGTCGTAAAGGCTCTGGCAGTGCTGTCTGTGTTTATCTTTGCAGTGGGATCATCAATTTCCTTTTGTCTGCTTGCATTTCATTCTACAACTAGCTTGTTCTAAGTATTTATGTTGCTCCTGGTGATGTTTAAGTTCTTTAGGTGATTTCTGAACATAAATTTAAGAGCAATTTTATTTCCTTTGGGTGTGTAACGTTGTACTTGTGTTCAGATACAATTCTATTGAGTCTCAGTATGGGGAACGTTTGCAACTGACTATCTGATGAATACTGATGGAGGCATTTACACATGGTCTTTTCACGATCGGATAGCTATCCGATCACAGAAAAGGCATGAAGTGGCCAGGTGTAAATAGCCCCATAAACACAAATAATCAACATGGGGTGTGTTTTTCTCGAAAGCATCGTTATCCAGTTAATGTCGCAAGTTCAGTTGTTGCCAACGTAGATTAACGATTTGCCGTCTCCTGAAACCATATATCAAACAAATATTTGCACATAGCATCACAAACTTCTGGGGTTGAGACTACATCTCTCAAGATGTGGTTAAAAGCATAGTTTCAGAAAGTTTAAATTCACCCCTTCCAAAAAAAATAAAAAAAATCTATTTACTCTCGTTCCAAATCCGTAAGAATTTTGTTCATCTTCAAACCACAAATTAAAATGTTTAAATGAAATATGAGACATTTCTGTCCCTCCATTGACAGTCAATGCAACTACCCCTTTGAAAATTCAAAAAGTTCAAAAAGAGATTGTTAAACTAATCCATATGTATAGAACAGTTTAGTACACATTTTCTGAAGAGACTATTGCTTTACATGATGAAAAAATTCATTTAGTCTTTTATTCACATATAAACATTTATCAACTCACATCAGTTATTGTAAAAGGAAGTTCAAGCATGTTCGCTTGACGTGCAAGAACCAATAGGGTTCATTCTTACGTTACGCAGCACGTTTGAGCTTAAGCAAGAACCATGCAGCACCTCTACATAATTAAATTATATCAGTGTGTTATGCAAGAATGGAAATTGTATTAAAGGGGAAATGAAGGAGTGAATCAAGTTTACAAGATGGATTTCCAATATAATCAACAATTATATAAGAAACATTACAAATGTAAACATTTAGAAGAAAAAAAGAAAAAACTTTGTATCTTTCGCCGCCAGGGCGCCGCCATTGTGCAGTTGACGTCACGGAGTTGGTTGGCTCAAGTTTAACAGGCTCTGGGCATTGAAAATCGCGACATCAAACGGTGTTTACACCAGTGTTTTGACCACGAACGACTAATGTTAGGTACAGTTATTAGACACAAAGACGACGTCTAATGTTATATGTTGACAAACTGCACATAGAAACATTGTTCGCGATGTCTGCCGTCATATTCCCGTCTCGTCAACAACATGTAAGTTACGTTGCTATGTAGAACAGCCGGTGGTGGTTTGGGGCGAAGAGCGGGTTTGCAACGCTAACTTACCAGGTGTCAGTGTGGCTGTTGTAGCGTTACTGCGATGCCCTCCGTGTCAGAGTCCATCTGTTGTCAAGAGGTTGATCTTGAGCATGTATTGCGTGGTCAATTCTGCATCACCGGCGCGCACGTTTACCATGCTGTGCCGGGAGTTAGACGCGTGGAAGCGGCGATGCTTTCCCTGAAGGATGTCAGAGTGGAGACACTTTTTCCTAGCATGTAGGCTGTAGCTACTAGCACTACCAGTGCGAAAATATGGACATTTCATTTCCCCTTTAACAAATAACGTTACATGCTAACTTACATGTTGTTGACGAAACGGGAATATCTGACGGCAGACATCGCGAACAATGTTTCTATGTGCAGTTTGTCAACATATGACATTAGACGTCGTCTTTTTGTCTAATAACTGTACCTAACATTAGCCGTTCGCGGTCAAAACACTGGTGTAAACACAGTTTGCAATTTGCACAGTCGCAATTTTCAATGCCCAGAGCCTGTTAAACTTGAGCCAACCAACCCTGTGACGTCACCTGCACAATGGCGGCGCCCTGGCGGCGAAAGATAAAGTTTTTTCTTTTTTTCTTCTAAATGTTTACATTTGTAATGTTTCTTATATAATTGTTGATTATATTGGAAATCCATCTTGTAAATCATGTAAACTTGATTCACTGCTTCATTTCCCCTTTAAGGTTATCAAGTTGTATATCCTTATTACTAATACTATGAAGTTCTTTTGTCTCCATTTCCTATAATGCTATTCTGGACTATTGTATTATTTCCTTTTTTTGTTTCTTCCTGTCTGATGATTTTCTTCATGAATGACGATTTCATATGTTCATAAGGGGGTAGGAACCAATGTGTGGTGTGGTGTGTTTTTGCGGGAACTTTCCAATTGACGGACCTCTAGCTAACCAGGTGGATATCCTTGGCCGTTTCTCAAAACCAAGAATGCAAAGAACGGACTTGTGTTCTTGGGAAGAAAGCTCTTGCTAGTTGTTCTTGGAAGAACGAACTCACGAGGTGACGAGCACACAGAACGCTGCTGACAGTTTGAGACGATGTGTTCTTGCTGGTATTGCGCAATAGTACCCCTGCACAGACGCCGTCTGCAGTGCCCAAACATAACGAAAACTACTATACAGCCAGGCTTTATCGCCCAAGCCTAAGGGATTAGTCTACATACACTACAATGGAATGTATATTCATAACAATAAAGCAACACCTGTCTCATTTTAATTCTGCTTCTGTTGTTTGTTTGTGTACATCACTAGCCAATGGCGGGAAAAACGCTGGTAATATTCGGTAATATTCAGGTAACTTTTGACCAGCCTCTCTCTGCTTCCCGCACCTGCCGCGAATGCCGAAATGAATCATGGGATATTTCTGCCGTCAAGTTCACACAAATTACCAACCAATGCATCCTCGGTAAAATGGGAGTGTCAAGAACACATCCAGGATTTTTAAACGTTCTTGCCTAAATGCAAACTTGTGTATTGGGACAGTACTTGGGCCGCGACTGATAACGTTTTACAAGTCCACAAGAACACAAGTACAGACAAGAAGGCATATTGAGAAACGGCCCTTGTTTGCAGCAAATGCCTCGCTGGCAGGATGTATCCTTTTGGAGTGTTTCGTGACTGATTGGACTTTTTGATAGAATGCACCACAAAGGACTGGGGTACATTTGTCTGGGACTAACTCAATCTGCGGTAAGAGATATGTGATTCATCTGTTAGTGAAAAGACTATGAGGACTACAATAAGGCAAGACTAGTTTCTTTATAGCACATTTAATACACAATGATAATTCAAAGTGCTTTACATAGAAGAAATTAAAATAATCAAAATGATTAAGAATAATTAAAACAGTTTAGAATAAAAAATAAAATACAGTAAAAACAGTTGGCTCCTAGCATTAGCTGTTCCAGTATCCCTCCACCTCCCCAAACTCCACCTTCATCAAGGTACCTTGCCCTTTTAATTATCATATCCTTCATTTAGCCACTGGGGGTGTATCAGACCTCGAGTTGAAGCTGCTTCATCGAGCCCTTCTCCAGTGGACAGCAAGCCAAATGTGTAACCTAATTTCTTAAAGATTTTACGGGAAAACAAACTCATTAAATGCACAGCTAAACAGATGTGTTTTGAGTCTGTATTTGAATGCGTCTACTGTAAGAGCACATCTGATCTCTGAAAGCTGGTTCCAGCTGTGGCTGGCATAATAGCTAAAAGCAGACTCTCCAAAAAAGAGCTTAGAGTGAACCCTTGATATTTCTAGCTGATGTGATCCTAATGATCTGAGTGATCTGTTGGGTTTATATTCAGTGAGCATATCTGCAATATATTGTGGTCCTTGCCCATTGAATGATTTATATACCAGTAATAATACATTAAAAATGTAAAGACCTAAGGACTGGTGTGATGCATTCATATATATCCGGTTCTGCTCAGAATCCTGGAAGCAGGATTTACAATAGGTGATAAATTGCATGCACAAGTTTCTCAAAGTCTTGATTGGATGCAAATTATCTAATTCTTGCAATATTTTTCAGATGATAGTATGCTGATTTGGTTATTGCTTTGACTTGACTACTGAAACTAAGGTCCGACTCTAGAGACACAAAAAGTCATGATGTCATGTTGAGTTGGTGGAGGGCTGCCAAGTGTACAGTCCATGATTGGAAATCATTTAAAGAAGCTTTCATTGCAGCATTTCTCCCTGTAGACTATATGGGTGAATTGGAGGAGAACCTAAGAATGATAGTGCAGCAACCTGGACAAAAGCTAAGAAACTTTCCATATGATTACTTAGCTTTGTGTATAAAATGGAAACCTGAGTTGATGGAGGAAGAGCTGGTCAACAAGATCATCAATTACGTCAACCCCAAAATAGCAGGTTCCTTGAGGGGAACTGTACATTTGGTTGAGCAATTAGTTAAGATTGGATGGTGGAAAAGATTATATGGGCATAAAAGGTTACTGGCAAAAAGTCAATGGCCAAGCTGGTAAAGAAAAAAATAAATAAAAGAGGCTTTAACAAACCAGTTGCTTCCAGTGTGTCAGCAGGTTTATGAGTGATACAGCCCCATCACCATCAGAATCAAATTAATCCAGCATCACTTCTGGTGCTCCCTATCATACTGAATGGATGGCAGGTTGAGGCTGTGGTGGATACGGGAAGTGCCTTTACCTTAATGTAAGATAGCAGATGGAAGGAGATCGCAGGTATGCATGATTATATTCTGAATGTTAAGAAGAACTTTTGTGATGGCTGATGGCAAGATGCATCAATCGAAGGGACAAGTTGTGCTGAAGTATAACTGGCACCAAGAACGAGGGAAGGTGGTGGTGTATATAATGGAAGACTCCCACCTGGTCTTTCCCATTGTTCTGGGATTAGACTTTTAAACTCGTGTTGGTGCCACCTTTGATTTGTCCCAACTTTGTTACAAACTACCCTCTAAAAGAGGTGACTCGGTTATCCTTTTATCTGCAGCCAACAACCATCTTTTATCCAAAGAACTGGAAACCACGTGATAAGCTCTCATCCACAGAGCAATCTCAGTATTATCCGATAACTGAGGAACAATCATATTGCTTTTTAAAAACCAGAAAGGATGTGTTGGGAATGGTTGATAGATATCAGTTCCCTCCTGAGGTACAGCAGATGATACAGGAATGGCCAAATGTGACGTCAGGAAAGGTGGGAAAAACATTGGTGGTAAAACATCTAATTCAGACCTCAAATGAAGTTCCAGTAAAATCGAGGGTTTATAGGGTTTCACCATTTAAAAAGAAGATTATTGAGGAAGAAGTAGAAAACATCATTGAACCCTCTCTCTCCCTCTCCTTGGTCGTCACCCATAGTTCTGGTAGAGAAACCTGATGGAACATTCAGATTCTGGAAGGTAAATAGTAAGACAACTTTATATGCCAATCCTATGCCCATGATCCACAACATTTTGGAGTCCTTAGATGGGGCAACATGGTTTTCCACCTTTGACCTGAAGTCAGGTTTTTGGCAGGTGGAGATGGCATATGATTCTAGGCAGAAAACAGCCGTTGTTACTACAGCAGGTCTGTTTCAATTTAAGACCATGCCATTTGGAACACGGAACTCATCAGCCACTTTCCAACGGTTGATGCAGAAAGTATGGAGGGAGATTGTTGGAAAAAGCTGCTTTGTGTATATTGATGATATCATCATATATTCCAAAATAAAAGAACATCTAGTCGATTTGAGAACTGTGATGGAGAAATTGTCTAAAGCAGGATTAAGTCTGAACATGAAGAAGTGTCACTTATTTCAACATAAGCTGAAGTTCTTGGGACACATAGTGTCAGACAATGGTGAGGAGGTGGATCCTGGCAAAACTCAAACCAAAAGCGAATATCCAGTGCCTGGTGATATCATGTCACTACAAAGGTTTCTAGGACTTGTAGGATGGTATCAGAAGTTTATACCTCATTTTGTGGACGTTGCTGAGCCTTTTAATCGTATGAAGTGGAAGGGGATGAGATGGAATTTGATGCAGGAATGTCAAGATAGTTTTGAGCAGACTGCTGTCTCAGCCTAATTTTTCACTCACATTCCACGTACATACCAATGCAAGCGACGTGGGGCTAGGTACTGCCCTTACTCAATGTAGTGAAGAAGGTGATTGCCTATGCTTCCTAAAAGCTAAAGAGGGCTGAAACGAATTATTCAACTTCAGAGAAAGAGTGCTTGGCAGTAGTCTGTGCTTGGCAATGGCCTGGGCTGTAGATAAGTGTAGGCATTACTTAGAAGCAGCGGAGTTTGAAGTTTATACAGACAATGCAGCCTTGACTTGGGCCTTTGATTGCTTGAAGACATCTTCAAGGTTGGCAAGGTGGATTCTTCGTCTGAAAGATTTTAACTTCAAGGTTTTCAATGGATGGGATTGCCTCGACCAGGTCCCAGATGCTATTTCAAGAATATTTTCAGCCTCGGAGGGTGTGATACCCTGCATGGTTATAACAAGATCCAAACTCACTACTGACTTGCCACACACTCTGTCTGAGATATCTAAAGCCCAGGCTAGTGACCCTGACATTCCGTCATTGAAGAAAGGTAATCAAGATCTGCCTCAGAAACCAGGGAGGATACAAATGGAGGAACATCAAGGCATTCTGTATCGACGAGTACCTCTAAAACAGAATGGGCAAAAATGCCAAGTTGTGGTCCCAAGTCTTGGTGAAATCGTTATTGCAATACTTCCATGATAACCCCTTGGGGAGACATCTAGGCATATTAAAGACACTCATGAGGGTCCTAGAGGTGGCCTGGTGGTCTGCTGTTTGCAAAGACATCAAGACATGTAACATTTGCCAGAGATACAAAGGGAAATATAGCAAACCATCTGGGCTTATGCAGTCAACAGAAGTTAAAGAACCCAGCAATCACTGGGAATTGATCTAATGGGTCCTCTTCCTTTAAAGGTATAGTCGGTAACTTTTGAGAAAACATTGACTAAACATTGACATTTGAACAAGCACAACTTACAGGTCCCACCCCCCTGCTCTCTGATGTGCTACAGCCCTCCCTCCACAGCTACTCCCCCAGCTACTCCCTGCCGTAAACGCGCAGGCTAGTAAGCAGGGCCACCGATGATGGCGGATAAACAGAACATATTCACTAGTAGGGAAAAAACATCCACAATTAGCTTTACATTGACTAAGGCCTGCCCATACTTGGTCCTCAAAAAGTATTTTGCAATACATGTAATGTAACTTTATAACGTTGCACCTTTTTATAAGTTATAAACCGCTTGTAAGATAATATAACGGTAACTAACGAAACGTATAATATAATTCAAGTAATTATTCTAGCGATAAGTAGGCCTAATGCTAGATAAGGTTTGCTAGTACATTTGTAATAGGGTTCAGTTGTTATGTGAAGGAGGAGGCGAGAACCAGCGAAAGTTCAACAAGGTTAATAATAAATAAACAGATACAAAATAAAAGTATAAGCCAGCAGCCCCTCATGGACAAAACAGAGCATAAAATCACAACGTAATATCAGGCCTGTTCCTCTCTCCACTGTTGTCACTCCTCCTTTATGCCTCTGCTCCTCCGTGAGAGATAAGAGACCGGTGCGTCTCACAGGTGTTGTTCATTATCATTTACGCTACCGGCCCCGCGCCGCTCTCATGTCCCTCGGCCTCGTCCTACTCGCCAAAATATTATTTCAGCAACATGACAAGCCAGTGAATTAACAGGTTTCAATTGTTGCTTTGCACAGTGCATGACATTTTTTGTTTTGACACCGAGTCAATGGGCTCTGTCTAATTCGTTCTTTTTCGCTTGTTTGTCGACATCGTATTTTTCCTTTTACACTTCTTTGTTTTATGAGCCGGTGCCACTTGAGAAATTGTCAGTTTCAGTTGTCTCTCCGCCATTAGCATAGCTGCAGCACACCGGCAGTCTTGAGTTTGGTTTGAACGACGGCGCGCTGTGCAAGAGAGGGGTGTGATCAGCGCATACACGAGCGTGATTAATTCTGCTAAGACGTTCCTCCTGGCTCTGATTGGTTGTTTCTGACCGGGAGTGGTGTATTTCTGCAAATGACAATAGTACCACTGGGAGGAGCCAGAAGAGCTTGATTTTTTTCTCCCACAGATTAGTCTCATATTCTACTGTCAGGACGTAATCACAGTTTTAACAAATATGTCAAAAAAATATTTGTATACAAAAGTTACCTACTGGAGCTTTAAGTAAGAAAAGAAACACATTCTTGCTGGTGATTGTGAACTACTATACAAAATGGGTTGAACTCTTTCAGAGACAACACCGAAGCTTGTGAAAATCCTCAAGGAAGAGATATCTTCTAGGTTGGGGGCACCTCAATATCTTTGATATAGGGGGCCTCAATTAATTTCAGATCATTTGGTTGAACTGTAAAGATTGGGGAGTGGGGCAGAAATTAACAACCAGTTATCATCCCTCCCCCCCAAAAAAATATTTTTTTGTTTAACAGAATAAGTCTTTGGATAACTAAATATACATTCTGTCTTCTTAAAAATGTCTATAAAATAATCAACACTTACATTACCTTTAGATGGACATAAATTCTGATTATAGTTTCCATTATTTTTTTCTGTTTTCTCCATACCTGTTCATCTTTTCTACAATAATCTAAAAGTCATATGCCAATCTATTGCAGTAAATTCAGAAAAAATCCTGCTTCTAAATGCACATTGACATCCTTAGAACCTTTCAATTTAATAATCCTAAGAACCTAAAATTGTTGTTCTATGGCAGTTCTGTGAAAACCCCAATTTGGAACTTTTATGGTCTGTGAGTGTGTGTGTTTTTGTGTGGAAGTTTTTTTTTGTTTTTTTTTTGTTTTTTGGTTATACCTACTCTCTTTGAGGATGAGTTTGGCCTTTTCCACCCTTCCACTTCATAGTTCTGATTTCCCACTATGGAAATGCTCATGACCAGCTGTGCCATATTATGGCACATTAAAACGCCCGTTTGCTGCTCATTTCAATAAGAGGGGTTTTAATGAGGAAACATCAATTCTTTCTGTTCTGAGGGAGGCCATAATGAAATAAGAGAGAGAGAGACGGAGAAGAGAGATAATCGCTGATGAATGTGCTGTCTCATTGAAGTTGACGTGGTGAAAAGGCGCAAGCCCCCTTCACCAATCAGGCCTCATTAGTGGTGACACAAACAACTTCATGCTGTTTTCCTACAGGTCATCCGGAAATGAACAATGAGACAGACCTGTGCACTCTCGTTCATATGGGTCACCGGTGATTTTAACAACAGCAATCAGGATCTAGACTGGCTCATCAGAGAGTTTGAGCAAAGTTCAACCACAGGATTTTGATGTGCTGTAGGTGGATGGGAAGTCAGCGGTCAGTTTTGGCTGCTTCCAACAGGAGGTCATTGGGGTCTATGGTTACAGGATGGCTGTGTTTGGAATAGCGTATACCTACTACTCTTAGTATTGCTACAGTATATTTTGTCTATAAACCGTGCACAATATGCATATTTTCAGTCTGGAATACTACTGTACTGACTGTGTCAATCTAAGAAAACCTGTCACAAACATGCCAGTCATGTTGTAAAAAATGATAAATGTTTACATAAACAAACTTTTCAGCAAGGATGCACTGAATTCCTGTTTCTATTCTCTCTATTCATCAAAGAATCCTGAAAAAAAGTATCAGCATTACTGTTTTCAACATTAATAATATGGTTCTTGAGCATCAAATCAGCATATTATAATGTTTTCTGATGGATCATTTCCGGTGGCCCAGGAGCAGAGGCGTAGAAATTAGTAGGGACGTGTCCCTACCAATATCCAGTGAGACTGAAATATCCCTAGCAATAATTTCGATCAAAACTTAAAAATATTTTTGTTGAGAAAGATAAGCATGTTGATGACATGATCTGGGGTCAGACGCGACCGCAACCTGCATGGTGACCGTCATGCCTTGTTTAGACTTTCGTCTTGCACTTCAGCGCGTGAGTGCGAGTCTCTGCAGACAGCGCGCGCACCTCCCTAAACGGACAAGGTGTTTATATTTATACTCATTTTTGCTGCGCGCACCTTCACGCTCGTGCGGACGCGTCGAGTGTAAACAAATGCTTCAGTCCAGCCGCTGAAAACTGACGTTACCGGGATGCACAGGTACCTCCGCACTAACAAGACCAGCCTGGGGAACACATTCACTTTCCACTCACACAACGCAACGCAGCAGCATATAGTTTAATGATAATCGATAACAAATTAACGGGATCGACGAAATTCTTAATGATCAATAATCGATCGTCGATTAATCATGCCCATCACTACTTCACAGTGATCACAGGCAGCCCTCTTGAGAGTATACACGCACAACTGAACTATATACTAAACTATACACGCACAACTGACGTGTGTCCCCACCCCTGAGATATACAGGGCAGGGGTACACACACTTAGTGTATTGTTCACTCGCCATATATAGAGCTTTGCACAGACAAACACCACCAAATAAGACAGACAGTTTCACAGACAGCGCTTGCTGAAGAGCGAAAGCTGATGTGTGCGTGTGCAGGCGGCACTTTTATGCATCCGGTTATGCCGCCACGTTACGTCACGACGCAACACCAATCAGGATTGGATTAGTTTCATTCATACTTCAGAGGCGCACGCTAAGGGAGCGTCCCCCAAAGAGTCGTTTTCAACGACGCAGTGCGAGTTCCCTTGAAAGGGAACTAACTTTACCGTGCTTCGAGAGCGCTCTAATGGTCAGGAGCTTTTCCGTTGTGTTGCGGCTTCATTTCATTGCGATTTACAATTTGTGTTGTGATGTGGCTCATTTCCGTTGTGTTGTACTGTACATTTTCCGTTGTGGTTGTGGATTCATTCCATTGTGTCGTGGCTTAATTTCGTTGTGTTGTGCACTACTGGGCCTCCACTGAGGGCTCGTCATCAGCTTTGAAACTAGATTTTTAAATGTATTCAATAGACAACAGTTATTTTTTAATCGTAATAATAATAATTCACAACATTACAATATTGTAATATAATAGTAGGCTATTACCCCCTAGCGCCTGACAGTACAGATCCACTTTTGCGACACAACTGAAGTGTGGTGTTGCTATGCCTCCCCTCATTTGTAGATTGATGGGTGTTCCTCAAGTTTACCACTATGGGCGTGGTTTTGAGCCAGCAGCCAGTCTAGAACAAAGGAATCTCAAGAGACTTCCGGTCTAGGTCAAGTTAAGTGCATTGCATTGTGTGATGCACTCAGTGTTTTCTATTGTGAATTGCTCATGTTGGCAATGTTGTAGGTCATCCATATGTGTGAACAGTATACATACTGAAGCACGAGCATCATGGTTCAAGAAATTTCTGAGATAAGCAACAATACAAACAACAGAAATCTCTCCTATGAGCCACCAAAGGATCAACGGTGATTTTACCAAAAGGTCAGTGCTTCACTGAAAGTCAGATGAGGGCCTTGGGATGGATGACTTTAAACTATACAGCTTGTTGCTGTAAACAACACAGGAAGCAATAAAAATCAAGGCAAAAACAAGATAAACAGCATAAGATCTGGTAGTGTCCCCGGGCCACACACACATAAAGTTTTCGAGGTAAATCAGGTCTGTTTAATGGCCATGTGTCTCTGCGGGAAAGAGAGTAGTATATTTAATTTATCTCAGAGATTTATCCCTCAATTTGAGCAGTGCACATGAGAAAGAGTGAGAGAGTGCTCACGCTGACAAAACGGATCACTGCAGCGTGGGTGTCTGGTTGTAATAGAAAGTGTGTGTGTGTGTGTGTGTGTGTGTGTGTGTGTGTGTGAGTGAGTGAGTGAGTGAGTGAGTGAGTGACAGAAAAGCCAAACTAAAAAGAGAAAGAACGATCAAAAGGTGTCCTTTGATTCTCTTATGAGGTTTTGCTTAAAATCACCATGAAATCAAATTGACAATAGCATGTTTGCAGTCACAGGATTCTGATGACGTGTGAAGTTCAGATGGAGGGCAGGAAGTGGAAAGCAGAATGGACGAGATGTAGGAAAGTCCGTAGTGTGCTGGTTTAGAAAGGTATAAACAGAAAATCACAACATATGTTGGACGTGATCCTTATGTTATGAAGAGGAGTGATTTTTCTACTGAATTGAAGCACTTGCTTGCCATCTAGGTGGTAGATATAAAGAATGTGAAGTTGGCTTCAAGCCATGTGGAGTGAGTTGTAATCTGGTTTGTTTATACCGCGTTACCTTTTGCTAGTGATTTTAGAGCAGTATTTTGATTATCGGTCATGATTGTGAAAAATGTTGCCATTGTAAATCATTGATGCTGAATCGAGAATTCCCATAGAAACTCAAATCATTGTTCAGGGAGAAAACCTTTTTCGCCGTTTCTGTGTAAATACACAAAGGGAAACATGTTGAGGAGGTGATGGGAAGACGCCAGATTGCTAATCTAGTAATCATGTTGATTAAACCCACTGCGTATCACTCAAAAAATTAATCACATTGCTGAGTGTGTTTGAAAGTTCTGTATTTTGTTTGGTTTTATAATTAACATTACATTTGCGAGTATGACCACTTTTTCTTGGCTTGTAAATTAGCAGAACTAAACATAACTTGCTTGGTTGTCATTTGTTGAAATAAATAATAATAAAAAAAAAACAGTGTGTCGGTCTGTGTCCACTGAATGTAACCCTCTCCGATTCTCTTCGTTGGTCAAATGGGAAAGTGAATTTTTACTATAACAATAAAAACTTCACATACATGTTACCTTCCCAACAAAAGAAATGGATCGACTTCTGTCAACTCATTGAACACATTTATATTTGGACATTTTCCAGCCACATAGTGTCGGCCCACATCTGGTACATGGATTCCACACTAATGTTAACAAATGAGAACTTACTATATTGTAACACTTTACCAACAAAACAAGCATTTGAGCATTAAAATGTTCCTGAGGATGAAGTTATATTACTAAACTCTACTCAAATGTGATTTTAAGTGTAGTGTGTGTCTTAAGTGTGCTATATATAAGAAACAATTCAGAGACCGTAACACAACATACCGCTATTGGGCACCTTGAAGCCCAATGCAGGGCTGCGTGTTTGTGTGAGCGCACATTTGTATATCCATACGATGAGTAGTCTGACCAAATTTAGACATGTCTTGTCGGCCAGCAGAATTTTATCACCAAGTTCATCTGTCATTATTGAAGTATGTTTTACACTGTTTATATATTCCCAGAGAGTGAACCTGGAGCAAGTGTGTGTGTGTGTGTGTGTCTGTAGTAGATACAACACAAAGAGTGTGACAATACTGACCTCCAGCTACAAGAATAGGACACACACACACACACACACACACACACACGTGTGCGCTTTTCATTTGTGGGTAGAAAGCTAAAGCAAAAGAGGTTGAAAAGCGGATAATTGTCAAACCCCCCTCCAAAAGCAGCCAACATACCAACAAGAGCAGGCTGGGAGACCAAGGGTCTCATTGATAAAACTGTGTACTTTATAAAACTTTATTAAGCCTTACTAAAACTGTGCGTAAAAATATTCAGACTTATAAAACTGTACGCCAGATCCTGCGCAAAATTCACTTTATAAACCCCATTGTAAATTTATAAATGTATAAATCCATGCCGTCTCCCCAAAATAACCATATGTGGAGCTTACAACCAGCGGCAGATCTAGAAAATTTTACATGGGTGGCAAGAGGTCTTGGCAGGGTGGCAGGTGTAGATGGTATGTGGCAATCCAATTACTTTAACAAAACAAACATCAAAACACTTTTAAACTATAGTAGTTATTGTATAATTTAATGGCATATTTAATTTAAATGTGTATATCAGATGTAAAAAATAATTGAAACAATTATTTTATTTAAACTTTAATTGTGACCATGCACTGTATTTATGATTAGGACTATTAAAGTTGTTTTCCGTTATCTGCCGTCAGTCCCTCAGCTCACCATCTGTGTCGCCAAACTGCTCCGTTTCCAAAATGTTTGTACGCATCAGAGTTTATGTGCAGGTGCGCAAATTATTCCCGTCAAGTTTGTTTTTATAAATCACAACTTATGCGTCGGAAGTGTTGTACACAACGGTTGTAAATGAGGCCCCAGCAAACCAGTTTAGGCTGGTTTATGCTGGATTTTTCAGCAGTAGGGTTTGGGTGTGCGCCCATATGCATGCATGTCATTAATGCCATATGTAATAAATGAGGTAAAAATATCCAAAAAATGAGCTACACACATCAAAAGAATGAGAAGAAATAAGTGCAATGATGTAATTAAAAAACTGACAAGTTATAGTGCTGCCGAGATATAAACCTAAATTAGCATGCTAAATGACTAGCCCCGGCCCGGTAGGTGTCGTAATACCAGTTCCGGCCATGGGAGGCGGTATGCGGCCGGGCAACATTACCACCAGCCAAACTGCAATAGACGAGTGAGTCGCGCTCGCGCCGGCTTGTGTGTGTACTTGAACCTGATGTCAGTCGTGTGGAAATACAGCCCATTACTACATTTCAGTTCAGGGAAGAGTTCAAAAAATGATTGGTTGACATTATGCATGAGGAATACATTTGTAGCATACTGTCTCTTTCAACAGTGTTCGGGTTCTTTTTCCATTAGCTAGTAGAGATGATCGGTTCACGTGCGCTAGGGATCTGTGGTGTAACATGTACAAGCGCCAAAACGGTATTTATTGTTTGAATTGCATAACAAAATTGACAGAATCTGAGAGCTTAACTAACCTGCTTGCTAAGTGTTCATTGCATGTGTCTCACGGTGAATTCGTAAGAGCTGGCAGCTCTGAATTTCGCTAGGTTGATCAACATCAGCGAATGCTGTCTGTCAAATTAATTCAAACTAACAATAAAAGTGTAATATGAACAAAACGAATACCATAAACTCAAAATAATAGCCTGCAGGCTTTTATTTTCCCATATTGTCGAAATGCAACAGCTTGTTTTTGAGACAGGCGTCTATGAGTCAGTCTTCATCATTTAGTGTTGAGATGTTGTTCATTTAGTCTCTGATCTCTAAAAATCTCCAAATGCTCCACGTGAAACTGCGGTCTTCCGACCTTTTACTATCGTGTCAAATGATTTGAATAATATGCGGAGAAAGAGAGCAAAACAGCGCTCGTTTGTAGGGGTGTAACGGTACATGTATTCGTATTGAACCGTTTCGGTTCGAAGCTTCCGGTTCGGTACGCATACAAACCGAACGATTGCTTGGACCATTTTTCCTGCCGGCAAAATTCGTGCTGACGCGGCCAACACAACGTTGCGCAACATCAAATGGCAAGCGTAATGAATGCAGAACGAAACTGCGCTATAAATGTGCTTCACGGATCGTTTATCAGTTCGGACCAGCAACATCTTTGCAGCGCGAGCCGATCTCGAGTCTCGACCAAGCAACACTGTTACTACACAGCGCTAAGAGATCCGGTAAAGAAAACATTTGAATTCGCCACTCGGGTAATAACATCGCTGCGAGATCTAGTGAGATGCATTCACATTTCTCCGTTATTAACCGCAGATCTCTATTAGATCAAACAGCGCTGTCATGGAAACCAGGAGAAACATTGTGCCGTGAATGAACTTTACGTCCACAGACCAGCAACATTCACCATGGATTTAATATAGTAACACTAACTGGAACCAGTTTGGCTGGAATGGTGAAATGCTTTCAAGTACTTCACACATCTTTTACCAGCACTTCAAAATTCAAATATTATATAAATAAATATATTTAAATGTTATTTTTAATGTGATGACCAAAACATTATTTGTTCACCCTTCAAAGATGACCCCCATTTATAAACCTGAAAGTTTCAAGATCTAGGAAAACTCACACTTATTTAAAAATATTTTTTCTTTAAACAAATAGGACATTTCTCTGGCATTTCTTTCTTTTTGCTGTATCGAAAACGTACCGAACCGTGACTTTAAAACCGAGGTACGTACCGAACCGTGATTTTTGTGTACCGTTACACCCCTACTCGTTTGTGTTGTTTGAAGACGTGAGTGCGTGCGGCAGCGGCACAACACATTTTCTGGAGGTATACTGCCCCCATCTGTTATGGAATATGGAATATTTTTTGATTTTTAGTTCCAGATGGCACCTTTAAATGCTGAAACTATTCTGAAACTTTAGTAAAATCTTTCCAACAATACAGAACATTATGAGAATATTTGTGCACAAACAGAGGTTTCTAGACAGATAAACAACATTAGAGAGATTCAATATAAGTGTGGCAAGCAGGACGAGGCCGAGAGGCGTGAGAGCGGAGAGAATGTCTCGGAGGAGCTTCGGAAGCATAAAAGGGGAAGCAATGACAGTGAAGGATGAGAAAGGACCAGGCCTGTACATTTATGTTTTGTTCATGTGTGTGGCAGTTGTCCGTGAGGGGCTGGTGCTTGACTTTCATTTTGTTTATTTCAAAGTCTTTAAATGTTCACCGGATCCCGGTTTCTCCAAATAATGCTGCCTGGCATTGTTATTTAGTCTCTCCTGATAGAGCCCCTTTCCATTTGCTTCCTCCTCCTCCATTGATTCCCAAGAAACTGTGCTGTATCGCCAAAATGCAAACAAATATCGAGGCGCTCTCGCTCTGTCGCTATTTCTCTCCATCTCACTGTTGAAGTAACCATGGCAATGGATAGCCTATACTTCCATAATGGCGGCGCAGCCCCAGCATGCAACCCAGCGTGACTTCAACTTCCGTTCTGAGTCTTTCGTTTATCCCATGACATATCCCCATACACTGAGCTATGCAGTCTGCAGTACCGGATTCAGAATTGATTAGTTCGTTTCGAGTATCAACTTCGGGTTCAAATCATTCATTGATCTCGTGACAGCCCCACATAGGCTGAAGCTATGCAGACGGTAGCGGATACAGAATTGATTAGTTCATCTTTTGAGTCTTCGGGTTTGAGTCATTCGTTCATCACATGACATCCCCATTGGCTGAAGCTCTGCAGTCATTACCTGGAAACAGAATGGATGAGTTCATCTCTCGGGTTCGAGTCATTCAGTTTTGTGTCACGTAACTGTCTGCACCATTCTGTCTTTGTCTTCACTACACTTCCTGGAATCCTTCTTTTCTCCAAACCTCAACTCACTCCCTCAACCTGTTCTTTGTCATCATAATCCGTGTCACCTGTCCTCACCTCATTTTTGTTCATTGGTATCTGTATTTAGTTTCCTTCTGTTCAGTTAGTCTTTGTCAGTTCTTGTTTGTTACCTTGGTGTGTTTATCCTGTGCATGTCTGCCTGCCTATACCTGTTTGTTGATTTGTTTATAAGTAAAGTTTATTGAATATCTGGACTCTTGTCTTCATCTACCTTCACCACACCCGTGACAATAAGGCTATTTCTCTTTATCAAAGGGATTTATACCATCATAGATAGTTTTAAAGCATTACCAAAACTCTTTAGTACCACATTCATATGGAAATCCTAAATCCTAAAAATTATAAATTGAAAGAAATAAAAAAAGCTATAATACGAGATCAAAAAACACAGCATGTGAACTGTTAAAAAATCTGACTACTTGCTTCTTTATAGGAAAGTTTGGGAATTATTAACTAATTTATATGTCCAGCGCTGTCACGTCATGTCACAAAAGAACGAAAGACTCGAGAGGTGAACTAATTATTTCTCCTTCCAGTACTGACAGCTCAGCCTCTATGGGACTGACAGAAAGAACGAGAAGAGATGAACTAATCATTTTTGTTTCCAGTACAGAACCTATAGGATGCTGTGCATGTACAGTCAACACAAAATTAACAAATCACTCTCTGAAACAACTCTGTTGTCCCGAGTCACAGTAAATATTCTTTCAAAATGATCGAATCATTCATGACTGACCCATCACTAGCTTATAACAGATGACAAAAACAAGACTTCATCCAAAACTAGTATCTAGTAGTTACTAGTAAGTTCAACAGATATTCTGTACCACATAAAGCATCTCAACTGGAAAAAAACAAAACAAAATCGCTGAGCCACTGAAGCTCTCTCAATCCCCCTCCCGCAGCTTCCTAAAACATTTTGGTAGACAAATGGCTTAAGAGGTGGTTATACAGATTTTTTTTGCAGGTGGCAGGTCAATGAAAGTTAAACTTCTTTTAACCTGAGCGCTTTGTTTTAGATTACCAAAGATTCTGCAAAGTATGTGAGACGCGAGCGCAATAACATGCGTTTACATTGAAAGACAATGTAAAAGTATCACAGTGAAATTTTAAAACTTGTGTGAATGGCACTTGTTATTTGTAAATGACACGCCGCAACAGCTAGAAGCTGTCTACACTAGACACGACAAAGCGACCATTACGAATACATTTGTCCTTCGTGTCTGAGTGTGAGTGCTTGGAGTAGCTACATCAGAAAGGGAACAGGGAATCCATTAACTGTCAGGGATTTGTTGTGTAACATCCAGTGTAGACAAAACAACTGATAATAATGTGTTATATTGTCTTTTGTCACATTGTATCCCATGTAGACATGGTGTTAGCGTCCACACCATGTTCTATTTATAAGCAAGGCCAGCAAACTATAGGGAAACTATAGTGCGAAACCAACGTGGTTGAACGATACTTTGCAACAGTGGGTTTCGGGGAAACAGCCGTGACTAGCTAGTTGATTTTTCCAACGATGCATCGTACTATGGTAGTGAATCAGCGAACTACGTCGTTGTACGGGAAACGCACCCCTGATCAGTGCAGCCAAGCCCAGCCCAGCCCAGATCAGTGCAGCCAAGCCCAGCCCAGTTTAAACAATAGATGGATCAATATCCTTGGGTTATTTGTGAAAGATTACAAATTATGCACAGCCTGCAAGGAGACAAGGCTATTTACAACACAGAAGGGTGTTCAGATGGCAGAGGAATGGATTAGTGGTGGTGTGGGAGGATCTAATATTCGGGCTATGCGGAAGAAGATCTATAAACATAGAGACAGTTTAGCCCATCAAAAGGCTTTAGGTATAGAGAAACGGAGAGAGAAAGAAGTCCCTCCAAACGTGGCTGCAACAGTTCACTGCACTGCTTCATCACTGCTTCTCTATTTGAAGAAACTGCCAATGCTTTAAAAACTGCTTATTTTATAGTGAAGGAGCAGCTGGCATTTACAAAAATGAGCTGCTTGGTTTCTTTCTTTGAAAATCACTCACCTTTCAGCACAATTCGCCGTTTTGAAACCAATCGTGTATACTTTATACTATATAAAACCATACTATAGTATAATGTGAGATAGAAATGTATATTTAAGTCATTAAATTCAAGTTGACGTAAGCTTTTCCCTCCATTCCGGCTGTTAGTCATTCTCCATATGCCGGTGTTCAAACAGCGCGTCGCGTTCGGTTACGACAGTCAACACGATGAAACTCTTTCCAAGATGATTAAATGGTAATATTATTATAATTGATAGGTAGATAGATAAAGTCTATGGTTTCATAAAATGACTATCTTGCTAGTCTTTTATTGCTGTAACTTAATCACTTTCTACTGAGTCTGAGTGTCTGTTAGATCACAACACTAGAGTCAGCGCACTATAATTGTTCTTCACGCGCACAGTAGCCTAACTGAAATTTAAACCTGTTAAAAGAAAAGGCTGAATAAACTATTACATAGATAGTGTATAATACACTATGCTTCGATATGTCTTTCTCTTTCCTTGGGGCTTTTAACTTTTCAATGTGGAATCGAAGAGCTGCGCGCCGCCCTGTGACTTGCTTCAAGCGCATCATTCAGCGCTTGTGGTGCGCATAAGCGCTGTGTGCAGCACTGTTTGAGTCTTTCACAATCATGTCATAATACTTTTGCGCAATGACAGCTTATTAATAGCCTTTCTTGTTCTGTCCTTTCTATTATATGTTGCTGCCTCACTAAATAGCCGTGCTTTACATTTAAAACAGCTGTGCATCTTATTTTTACGTTGTTATTTTACAACAATACAAAGAGCAATGTGTAACATTTTACCAAATTTAGTGCTACATTTCTAGTCTTATTTGTTCCCCACTAAGGAATGGTTTTTTTTTTTCACAAAATGTTCAGATTTTATACAATTATTGTGCACTTGTGATTTTTCTACGTTAAGTTTTGCTGAGATATCCACTAATCTAGTTTACAACAGCATTTTTGTCATAGGTTATTGTCATATATTATTTGCTGTTTTTCTTCATAATGAAGTTGTCTGTATTAAGTAGATTGTTTAACACACAAAATAGTGATTATCAGATCAATGAGGCCTCACCCTGCTCGCCACAACCCTGATTTAAGGTTTTATCTAGTTATAATAAACAAAAAAATATATATATAATTTTTATCCGATTAATCGGAAAAATAATCGTCCGATTAATCGATTATCAAAATAATCGTTAGTTGCAGCCCTAGATGGCAAAACTGGATCAGCATTGTGACGGATGGGGCAGCAGTAATGACAGGAAAAGACAGTGGCCTCATTGTAAGGTTAAAGAAAGATTTACCTTCACTTAAGAGTGTGCATTGCCTTTGTAACGAGCCCCACGTGCTGGGACCCCACTCTGCGTTGTGTGTTGATGGACTCAATAAAGAAGCTTCAACCATCTTGGTGTTTAGCACGATCTTTATTTTCTGCACAAAAGAGAAATGATGTTAACATGTATTACGTGGCTCTCATCAGCTAATAGCTTAGCACCTGTTGGCAAATGAAATAAAGCCATGCTAATATTATCTTCAACACTCAACAGTCACAAATATACATTTGTATAACGTTAATCCCACATTGCAAAGTATGTTTAACAAACCAAGAAACAGATTACAGGCAAAACATATAAAATATCAGTAATACTACCGTTTGATGGCTCGTCGAGCCACGAGACAACCTCCTCTCGGCTCAGCGGGAAGTGAAAAAACTAAGCGAGACAAGCGGAGCGCGCGCCAGAAGTAGTATGTACTCTTAAAGCAACAGTGCACTTTAAACAAATGTACAACAAATCTTGGAAATCATATACATCTCAACTCAGAAAACAATATTCCATATTCCACAATAATACAAAAGAAACAAGATTACATTTAAATTCAACAACAACAAAAAAGGAGGATCTTGAGTAAAAATAACAACTAAAATAACCTTGTTAAACCTTGCACATAAACTAGAGCTGGAAGTTAACGATTCCCTAAAATGTGTGACAGGATGTAACCACTTTGAACATTTTATATCAAAGTTGTACACAATGCATCACCAATCTACCAAGAATGCACGGCTCCTGTCTGAAGCTCCCTCTGCGGTCCATATGAGCCTGCTAAAAATATTTACCATCCGCTGGGTTGCCAGCAGTTACAGCACAGTGCAGGCAGTCTGGAAGGATTTCCCAGCTCTTGCACAGCAGATGAGACCAGCATCCGAAAGATCACACATACATTGACTCTGAGCAAAAGAGGTACACTGGGATGCTGAACAGACTGACCAGCACAGGCTTTGTTACTGACCTAGCCACTATGAGAGATGTGCTTCAGTAACTTAAAAGCCTTTCACTGAAACTGCAAGTGAGTACCTGTGGATGCCATGAAGACACATGGGGGTATGTCAATGAGAGAAGGAAAAGAATCTTTGATGGAGAGAACCTTTGAGGGAGTTGCCCTGAAGGAAAGCACAGAGAAGTTTCACGATTCCAATTACGCTGCTGACGTGTTATCTTGTGCGCCCGATTAGGACGATTAGGACATCCGCGACATGCACACTTTCAAACCATTTTTAAAAATGTTTGAACGTTATGAACCGGACCAGATCCGGACCTAATTAGACGTTCGCAACGTCCGGAGGACGTCCCCTGTTTGCTGGGCTTCAACTTCTATTGGTTGAACAGTGGGCCTTATATTGTGGGCTGGGTTCACAGGTTTGTAGTATCTACATGCTTATCATGACATGCATAGCCATAGAAAGATACGTTCTGATTGCTCATCCCATTTGGCACAGGTCTCATCGCCCAGTCACAAAGAAATTACCCGATGACGTTACGTACAGGTAGGCACGCCCTCGCGTGATGATGATTGGTCGATTGATAAGCTTAAATCTGATCCATAAAATCCTTCTGGATCCCTCACACCCAGACACTTCGCCTTTTAACTTTTGCCAGGCGCAACCGAGGAGCTGAGCAGGGGTCACTCCTGGTCACTCCAGGCCCGAAGGGCGTGGTGAGGACCATGTGAAGCTGATTAGTAGGGAAGTCGCCCTTCCAAACATCAGACGTACTGTGGTGCATTACCTCGTTTACGGGAATGAGGGCGGACAACCTGGATGTTTGTGTTGATTGAGCTGGAGCGGACAAGGAGTGCCAGAAAGGAAGCACTAGGTAGTAGATGCAGAGCGGAAAACCTCGGAACAATCAGTGAGGGGAAAATATTACCTGGGGAAACTCCCACCGCTTGCGTGTGAGGGTTTAGCTACCTCACGTAATGGGGTGGATCAGTCTGCCGGGCCTTTTACCCCCTCAACCCGAAAGATGGGCCTTCTGGAAACAGCAGAGCTTTCCAGAATCAGGGTAAGGCTGGGGGGGAAGCGTACTATCTAGTGCCTATCCTCCCAGTACCAAAAGCACTAGGGACAGTGGGTGGGTAATGTCGGGGCAGGGCAGCTCCCTCTCTGCGGCTCCGGTGTGGTGTAGAACGGTGGAGTTACCCCTCATATGATAAGTTCAGGCCAGTCAGGGCGTCATCACGTTGCAGGTGAAGGTAAGTGTCGACCGGGTCATCTCTTCAGGGTTCGAAGTCTCTGCTGTATTTCTTTTGTCGTTACAGATGCGGACCAGGGCCGAAGCAGGTGCAATTGATGGCAAAAGAAAGGTAAAGTTCTGTACTGCAGCTTTGACAAATTAGTGGTTTGGTTCCAAATGGACATGGCCACAGCTCTCATCTGCTATTAACATGATAAAAGCTTTGGTAACATTAGTTTTTACTGAACACACCCAACCTTAGATGATGTGAAAAACCTTCCCACATTTCCTGTGTCAGTTCAGTGTTATTATAAAACAAGGGTTTCAGTCAGCAGTAGAGCACAATTACCAAGACCTGGATGACTGAAGGTAGGATTGTGTTTCTTTGTACAGCTGAATAGTCTATGCATGATCTGACATTACGACCAAATATGCCCATAATTTATCCTCTTTATATTGTAATTTGCAATATGTGATGTGTATTTTCTCATACTGCTGTCACGTTATGTTTTTTTTTTCTTGAAGTGCTACCGATCACACTAGATTACAATTTAATGAGTTCATCTTTACTTTATTTTCAGTTGAAGTTAAGGCATGAAAAGGGCTTGATCAACTGCAATAACACAAAAAGCACGACCATAAATCAGGTATGTGGAATTTGCTGATTATAATGTCTCATTTTAATTTATTGAGTCTATGACATGTAATTAATGTATATTAGATTAAAATCATGTTGTTTTTCAAAGGTCTGGAAACTATTGGTGAGGACGATTCCAAGAGTGAGGAGGAAAACATCTTGATTAAACTTGCAGGTCCTACATTTTTTTTTTAGATGTCAGAAGTGATGGAAACCTCCAAGCCTCCATTAATGACATCTGAAAGCAATCTTTACAATAGCAGTGCTGGTCCAAAAGCGAATGCTAATAATCCAATCTTAAACAACACTGATGGCATTATAGCTATCAAAACTGATAATATTGTCTACATAACGCTCATCTCCTGCACTGAAATTCCCATGATCTGTTTTTTAAAGCTGTTTATTTTCTCATCAAATCTAATCAAGCTACTCCAGTTTTCCTCATAAATCTGCTCATTTCAGATCTAATACGTATTGTTAGCACGCTACTCTGAGCCATTAGCTTCAACCGGATAATGTTTTACACCTCATTGATCGGAATGCATTGGAGTGGTTTCACAGGTGCGTATTTAATGACATGCATAGCCGTCGAGAGATACGTTTAGATCGCTCATCCAGTCTCATCCCAAAAAGTCATATAACTGACGTCTTGGGGCGTATTTTGACCATACGTCAATATCCACCTTTTTAGGGCCCCCTTAAACGTCGGTAGATGGCGATCCCGGGCCGTCATACAACTGACGCTTTACCTTTAACGTCAGTTAGGTGACGGGTTAGGTTTAGGGTTAGGTTTAGGTCTGGGGTAGAGTTAGGATCCCATAACCTCATCTACCGACGTTTAAGGGGGCCCTAAAAAGGCAAATATTGACGTATGGTCAAAAGACGTCCCGAAACGTCAGTTATATGACGTCTTGGGATGAGACTGGGTTGGTTTGGCACAGGTCTCATCACTCAGTCAAATGTCTTGTTTATATTTCTCTGATTGGTTTGCTTTTGTCGATTATTGTTTTTCTAACAATCGATGTAAAGTCAGACCTATGACATTGTATGGCCTTCATCCCCTATCCAGTGATCATTTTATGTTTTGTAGGTGCATGCAGGTCCCTCTCTCGCTCAATGTCTCTCACTCCTCTAAAGAAGCAGATGGTTCTGGCTCCTCTGTTCTTTGTGGTGATCAGTTACAACTTTCTATACATCCCAGTTAATATTCTAGGTATTCTGGTTACAGAATTTAGTCATTCACAAAAACATGGTCGTCTAGCTATCAACCGTTATCTGGTAAACCCGCTTGTGGTTTGCTGTATGTATTCATGAGGAGTGATGCTGAGAACATCATCAGGATGCCTCACTGCTGCACCAGACTGAAGAGAGTTCAGAGGGAAACAGGACACACTGCATCTACTGATGTACAGCATTCTCAAGTGTGAGATATACTCACACCAAACAGCTGATGTCAGTAATTCATTTATGAATGTGCAGTGAGTTATTGTTAATAATGTTATAGTTCTACCAGAAAGACTCAGGAAGTAAAATTACTTAATTCAATTCAGTTGAATTAAGCAAGCAAGTAAAAGTCATGCACTTACTGTGTTAAGTGTTACTGTGCAGGATATCTGTGAATAACTTTAAAATCTTTTTTGTTCTGTGTCTGTCTTATTCGGATTCACTATGGTAAGCCCGTCAAAAGTGCCAATTTAGACTGTGACAACATCACAATAAATCCAACAGACTGTACAGCCTTCATTCATAAAACCCTTCACAGACACGAAAGAGTTTGCTAGTATTCAAGTACTAGATTACCAAGACTTTACTATCTTTTTTAAAGCATCATTATTTGAGTTACTTGTATCTCATTCACTCTGATTAGTGTTAGTTGTATAAAACAAAATCCCAGCTCTTAGCATAAGTGTTTCACACACTTAAATGGACACTCTCCTTGACCTCTAAATTAACCGGTGTGGTCTTTGGGGGTGTTACTATCATTAGGCTTAAATGTTAAATAATGAATCAGCGCACACTGACAATCTGACAGGCAAAACACACCAAAGCATTTAATGAACCATTACGATAATACACACCTGACATGCTGCTTTGAGACACGCTTTAATATTCCATGTGCATGTGTATGAAAGAGACAGGTTGTGCCTCAATTATAAATGCGAACATGATTAATTAAGCAACTTTGGGGGGAGAGGAAGAAGAAGCCGAGAGAAGACAGGCATCTTTGGTCTCTTTTTCTCTGTTTCCCTTTAAAGTGATGAGTCTGATGTATTATCATGGTTTTCTGACACCAGCAGGTCTCTCGGGCTTTCAGTGAGAATAATATAATCTGGGAATGCACAAATACGCACAAACACACTAGTTTATCAGATGAAAGTGTGAATCCATTTATTTCAAAGGGAACAGTGCAATGCAAAGACTTAAAGCAAAAACAAAAGCATTTGAGAAAGGGATGACCTGGTCATGCCTTAGCAAATTTGCAGCAAGAAAGATCTTAAAGGGGTCCTATAATATTTTTGTTTTGAAACACACGAGTGAAATCAGTCCAATGGTGCGACGAAACGTCACAGGCGGGTGACATCATCAACCAGGAAACTATAAATTTTATCTTTCTCGCTTTTCCCCTGATTGCTTTGCTCCCAGGGATTCTGGAGAGAGTTCATGGTGTACATGGTGTGTGGCTTTTGGGGGTAGTCCCCTCCGGAGAGGAGTGGTCAGCCCATTCCTCTTCCAACCCTGCCACCTCGTGTGCTTCAAGACGCAGCGGTCTCCCACGAGCACGTATCTCAGAAACCGACCGGAAACGTAGCGGTTCTGGGATATTTGCCCCTTCAAAGGAGGGTCTCAGAGCCAAAAACTTGCTCATAGATGCTGGTCTTTCAACCGAGGTTGTGGAGACCATTCTTAACTCCAGAGCCTTCCTCCCCAAGGAAACTTTATGCCTTGAAGAGGAAGGTGTTCAATTCTTGGTGCAGTGGTTGTCAGCTGGACCCAGTTAACTCTCCTGTTGGTACAGTTCCTGCAAGAGTGGTTTACTGCAGGGTTATCCCTTTCCATGTTAAAAGTCTATGTGGCGACCATACCTGCTTACCATGTTCCTTTGGGTGGGATGTCTTTAGGGAGAAACTCTTTGGTAACACATTTCCTCCATGGCACTTTGAGGCTGAGGCCTGCAGTACTAGGGTACCAGCATGGGATTTGGCCATGGTGCTCCAAGGCCTATCCCTGGGTCCCTTTGAGCTTATTGGGGAGGTTCCAGTCAAGTTTCTGACTCTCAAGACTATGTTTCTCCTTGGTATTTCTTCTCTTAAAAGGATCAGAGATTTACAAGCTTTGTCAGTTTCCCCTTCATGCTTGGATTTTGCGCTCCGCATGGTAAAGGTACTTCTTCACCCTAGACCGGGGTGCATTCCTAAAGTTTCCACTAATGTGGCTAGATCTATTGTTCTGCAAGCCTTGTGTCCTCCTCCATTCAAGGATGCCAACCAGGAAAGAAATAATCTGCTTTGTCCGGTTAGGGCATTGGATGCATACACCCACAGAGCTGCCCTGTGACCTGTTTGTATGTTTTGGACCCCCTAATAGGGTCACCAAGCATCTAAGCAGAGAATGAAAAAATGGATAGTCAAGGCTATTTCTCTTGGCCTATTTGACTAGGAGTATGGCTGCCTCTATAGTGTCATGAGTTTCACTTCAGGCTGGTCCACACTGCACATGTTCGTGAGGTTTTACAGCCTAGACTTGGGCTCCACACCTGGGGCTCAGGTGAACGTAAACATTGTTACATTAGTTTTAGGCTTCTATCCAAAAAATCTTGACTGATCTCATGAAGTAGCGTGTGTATGACACGCCAATTCGTATTACCATTTTTGGCGTGCTATCAAGACGCATAATCGCTTTTCAGCGTGTTTATGAACGCCGTTGACTTAACGTTATTACTGTATATATAAATATATGACTTACCTCAACCCCGTCCCTAAACCTAACCGTCACTGGGGTTAATGGCATTTATGACTGTTCCCCTACCGTCCTAGGAAAAAAAAAGATATGACTTACCTCAACCCCGTCCCTAAACCTAACCGTCACTGGGGTTAATGCCATTTATGAGTCTTCCCCTACCATCCTAGGAGAGAAAAAGATAGCTCCCAAGATGTAGATGTACATTTTGCTTCGTTTCGCGCAGACATTTGACGGCGTGTACAGACACGCGGAATGACGCGGACGTTAATGGCGTAGACATACATGCATACACGTGGATAGCTCAAATTGCGTCGAGATAACACGCCACTTGACTCGAAAGTGGCGTGTATGTTTATGCAAAAGTCATGATGTCATGTTGAAAAAATCATATATTGTCCTACGAATAAAATTATACAAATTCATACGAAATTGACACCTCATTCAATAATTCACTAGTTCACACTTACATATAATTAGAGTGGATAAGATTTAATGCGTATTTGGCGTGCTGTCTGAGGGGATGGCTCAGAGCTCAGAGTTTGGCCCGAACCCAGAGTACTCCCCCCATGTAAGTGTTTAGGACTGGAAGAGTGGAGACGGGGCGGTGGAGGGATGCTGCTAAACTATCGATGGAGTGAGGTGAGATTGCTGAAACTATATATACACCTCTTGCCATTGATTGCTGAGTTCAGTCCACTCATATTAATTAACTGAACATGCTCCTCCCGAATTTTGTTAATAAAACATAATTTATGTTATCCCATGAGTTTGGGTTGGTCAATTTCAGCATTCTGTTGCACAATGATGAGTCTGATTTCCTACACTGTGCATCTTTATTTCTCTCATGCATTCTCTCTTAAATGATGACAGGTTCAACTCAATTTTATATTTCAAGTCAATTTGTTTCTATTTATTTGGTAAGTTTCTTCTATAACGTATTGCTAGTCAGTCATTCTCATCAAATAAACCTGTTCTGGACTGTTCTAAACATCTTGTCTGGGATCATTTTGCGATAAGGACAAGCTCACATATCAGACAGAATAAATACAGATGGTTTAGCACCACAACATGCATCTGTTCTTCATATTTTGTGCTTCCTGCTGCTCCGCGTGACCACCTCTGGTTTCTCCCACTATCGATTCCTCCACCTCGTTACTTCCCTTCTATCTCATTCATTCCCTTCCGCTCCTTCTTTTGTATAATCTCTGTGATAGTGGATTCCGTGCCGGGTTGTAAATCTGTTCTTATTTCCAGAGTTCAGCCAGCCACTGTGTGATCAGAGAGTTAAACAGCAGAACGGAGAGAGAGAGAGAGTGACATGAATCAGTGATTGATTTATTGGAGCGGAGGTCCTTCAATGGTGTTCCGTAATGCAAAAGGAGCATTAATCACACTCTTACCTGTGTGTGTGTGGGTGTGCATACGTGTATCACTGGAGTGACGGCGGTCCCACAAAACATGATGCACTGACTAAACCATTGATACAGAACAGAGCACTTATGCAAAACTTCACTGTGAATCTCTTCATCACAGACACTCAATGTATAAAAGAGGCTATTCATCAAGCAATAGAACAGACAGGAGAACGCTTTAACCGTCTGTGTACTAAATAAGGATTGATCTCCTTGCATTCATCACAAGGCTCCTCTGAGCCAAAAGTGTCTTCACATCTTTGTTAAAAGATAAATGATAATCTGACACATAGGCACACCCAGGGAGTCTATAATACACGGAGAGAGTCATCCGTTATCATTCACATCCATCTCAACAGCAGGTGCCCGACTGCTAAAGGAAGTATGTGGTTTGAAATCTAACACAGAATTTTTGAGCCAGTCAGCAGAGCTGTAAATGTCACGTGACTAATTGTTCTAAAACCTCGGGATTATTGTCATGCCAACACTAAAGTTATTTTCATGCTTTTAAGAGCCTTCAAACAAAACCCGACACTTATATTGCATCTGATATACTATGAATAATTTAAATGTTGATGTTGCTGGCAAAATTATTTAATCAGAATGCATAGATACTTTTGAATAGCTGCAAGAAAGGCATTGTTGACACACACACACACACACACACACACATTCTCATCAATTACCTTCATATGGAAGCTTGTTTCTGCCAAAGAATAAAAAAAAAGAATAATAATTGCGACTTTTCATCTCACAATTGCGAGATATGAAGTCAGAATTGAGAGAAATAAGGTCGCAATTGCGTGTTATAAAGTCAGAATTGCGAGATATAAAGTCGCAATTCTGAGAACAAATGACAGAAGTGCGACTTTTTATCTCACAATTCTAACTTTTTTCTCACAATTGCGAGTTTACATCTCGCGATTCTGACTTTATATCTCAGAATTGTGAGATATAAAGTCGCAATTGCAAGTTATCAGGCCAATTCTAAGGAAAATAAAAAGACTTTTTTTCACCTCAGAATAGTTTATATCTCGCAATTCTGACTTTATATCTCGCAATTTTGACTTTATAACACGCAATTGCGACTTTATATCATGCAATTGTGACTTTATATCTCGCAATTCTGACTTTATAACACGCAATTGCAACTTTATATGACGCAATTCAAACTTTATATCTTGCAATTGTGACTTTATAACACGCAATTCTGACTTTATATCTCACAATTCTGACTTTACTAGCAATTGCGACTTTATATCTCGCAATTCTGACTTTATAACATGCTATTGCAACTTTATATCATGCAATTCAAACTTTATATCTCGCAATTTTGACTTCATCACATGCAATTGCGACTTTATATCACGCTTGCGACTTTATATCACGCAATTCTAACTTTATATCTTGCAATTATGACTTTAGGCCTCGCAATTTTGTTTCCGCCACAGAATGAAAAACAAAAAAGGTATTTGCGACTTTTTATCTCACAATTCTGACTTTTTTTCTCAGAATTGCGAGATATAAAGTCAGAATTGCGAGATGTAAAGTCAGAATTGCAAGATTTAAAGTTAAATCACGCAATTCTGACTTTATATCACGCAATTCTGACTTAATATCTCGCAATTCTGACTTTACATCTCGCAATTCTGAGAAAAAAAGTCAGAATTGTGAGATAAAAAGTCACTATTACCTTTTTTATTTTTCATTCTGTGGCAGAAACTAGCTTCCATACCTTCATGCTTTCCCTGTTGTAAATAAATTTCTGTCTCCAGATAAATACAAACAAAAAAAATTAGGAAAATAATCCATATCTGTGAGTCCATGTAAAACTGATTTGAAGTGAATCAGTAGGTGTGAGTGTAAGAAACATAGTAATATTTTTAACTTTTACAACTATAATGACAAGAGAATTTTAATTTTTGGGTGAAGTATCCCTTTAATGGAGACAGCAGGTTGAATAGAGAGAGAGAGAGAATTTTGTGAACACCACACACCGACTATCAGTTAAAAAGGACGACCATTGTTAAAGAAATTGCTTTAAAGAAACCCACGCTCTTTTCTGTGGAACACAAAAAAATATATTAACACATCAAGCGATCATTTTCCCTATCAAGTTTACTTTATATAAAACAATGGGCTCTATGCACAGCTCCACTACTTCCTGAACTTCAGCCAGCTTCTTGTTTCCTGTCTGGCATTATTGGACAGATTGATTAATTCAGGTGTGTCTGATTATTGTTGCCGTGACTACTGCGGTCAAGCACACCTGAATTAATCAAATTGTCCAATAATGGCAGACAAAAAACAAGGAGCTGGCTGAAGTTCAGGAAGTAGTGCAGCTGTGCATAGAGCCCATTATGTTGCAGGTTGCAATATTTGAATTGAATTGATATGGGGAATGCAGGAAAATTCTGTTCATTTTTAAAGAATAATAATTAAAATTTTGTCCATCACATTTAAAAAAAAAATAGCAAATGGGTTTGTAATGAAGTAAGTGTGTAAGACTCAGTGTTCATGCATGTGTCTGTGATGTCACGAGGCTTTACTGTGGCGCTGTCCGTGGTCCTGAATCAACTTAAGCTGTAGAAGCTGCTTCAACTTGTCAAATCGTATTTCTTCACTCATGGGACGCACACCCATTGGATTAGATTAAATGGAGAAGTCAGTGGCCAAGCCTCTGTAGCTCAAGACTTAGTAGCACTTCATTTACACAATCTAACATGAAGATTGTGTCCACCCTAAAAGAGTAATTAGGCTCTTCTACTTAGGTTGCAGTGACAAAACATACAATTATGTCAACAGAGATATGTAAGACATAAATTGTGAATCACAATGTTAGAACAGAGATCGACAACTAAATTAAACAGTCTATTTAAAATATTTAATCATCTTTCAATGTTTTTTTTTATCTGTTTGAATGAATGATTTAATGAGTCGCTCATAAAGACTTCACTTGTTACTGGATGAATTAGCGTTTTTAAACGAATCCATTTAGATACGAACACAGATATAAATGTTCCGGTGTGATTGTACTCGTCAAAGATTTAATAGACACAGCTGATTCATTAAAAATGTAATAATATATATATACACAAGTTGTTTTAAGAAATCATATAAATAGTTAAATCACTTGTTTTCACAGGTTTTCTGTCGTTTGTAGTATAAATACACCTCTATCTGCAAGTCCAACTGCTGATTCTTATGCTATGAAGAGAAAGAAAACTCCTGGCAAGTCAAAAGTAAATTAAAAGCACATGGCAGGGAGGATGGTGGTTACAGGAATATATCCAAGTCATTGAATATCCCATGGAGGACAGTTAAATCAATAATTAAGTGTGGCACAGCTATAAATCTAGAGCAGGCCATCGCCAAAAACTAGGAGAGAAAAGAGGGAAGCCTCCAAGAGACCAATGACAACCTTAAAGAGATAAGAGCAAAACTGAGCTTTATGTAACACTGCACATTTCCAGAAAGTTGAGGTCTCTTCTGAAACTCTTGGAGACACATGTAAGAGTACTAGGGACTATTTCTCAAAAGAAAATATAACAAGCAAGAGATTTAAAGGAGTAGTTCACTTTTCAAAATACTTTGGCTGACAATTTACTCACCGCCATGCCATCCAAGATGTGCACGTCTTTCTTTCTTCAGTCGAAAAGAAATGAAGGTTTTTGATGAAAACATTCCAGGATTTTCTCCATATAATCGACTTCATTGGGAACCAAACGGTTCAAGGTCCAAATGAGAGTTTCAGTGCAGCTTCAAAGGGCTTTAAACGACACCAGACGATGAATAAGGGTCTTATCAAGGACCCTTTGAGTCATGACTTGAAAAAAAAAGATTTGTTCATTTTGATGAACAAGTTTGAACAGTAGTCACGAAAGCACATCGCTATTTATTTTTGAAATGACCGACCGTTTCACCTGGTATCGTTTAAAGCCCTTTGAAGCTGCACTGAAACTCTCATTTGGACCTTGAACCGTTTGGTTCCCATTGAAGTCCATTATATGGAGAAAATCCTGGACTGTTTTCATGAAAAACCTTAATTTCTTTTCGACTGAAGAAAGAAAGACATTTACATCTTGGATGACATGGGGGTGAGTAAATTATCAGCAAACGTTTTTTTTTTTTTAAAGGTGAACTACTCCTTTAACTCTCGCAAGAATCACTTCAATCGATTCAGTCATTACACTAATTTATTTTGACCATTAGAATTGAACATAGTTTGTTCCTAAACCCAATTACAAAAAGCGTTCAAAGACAAAACCGAATGGATACTGATATGAGATGGATCAAAAGAATAAACATACTGAATCAAGCCACAAAACTCATTTCAAAGATTCAAATCTATAACATATGCACAGAGACTGAATATTAAGGTGAGAAAACATCACAAGACTTCTGAAAAATATGTGGTTAATATTGAATGCGGAGTAGTTTGTACTCCTAAATTTTTTATCAAAGAAAATTTCCTTCCCGTCCAAAATCAACATTCTGCCGTCATTTCTCTCAGGAAACATGTTTATCATGCTCATTTAGATGAAATGAAATGGAGAGAGACAGTGAGAGAGAGAGAGAGAGCAGAACGATCATGTGCAGGTTTTCGGAATTTCATTTTGCAGTCTCGCTCAAGTCAGGGTGATTAGCGCATGGTTAAATTTGATTAGCCTCTTTCTGAGCGCGCTAATTGAAAATGCTCTCACCGTGTATAATCAATATCACACAGTTTTGTGCGCTCAAAGACTGATTATGGACACGAGAACCTGCAGTCTCACACACGCAAGACCCTTTTCTCTCTAGTTACAGTTTTATCACACACAAAAAAATAGCTGAGGAACATTTCTTGAGCGTATTTAGATGTTTTTCCCCCTTAACTGCGCAACTTGAGCTCTCTAAATTAATGAGGCTGATATAGTGCACTTCACTGTTTATGTGGGAATAACTTCACTTCAAGTACAGTCCCTGCAAGTGGCCTCAAATCCTCCCGGGACGCTCTTAGAAGTGAGGAAGTCGTTATTATGATGTGATGGGCGTTCAAGTGATTTTGGTCATAATAAAATTGACGGATTAGGCAATTTTGTATTCCTCCCTCACTTGTATAATGTACTTGGTGGCAAACACAGTACGTTTTTTAGGATTAACCAAATAAAACCGGAAACGAAGCTCACAAGGTGTGTAATTGATATTTATTGGTGTATTTTATCATTCTCGAGCTGCCATAAACTGGCTGAGAAGTATTTGCTGGTGCTTTTTCTGCATTAAAAGTATCCTACACAAGATGCATACTAAATTGCGAAGTCAACTTAATTATGATCCAGATTTGCTTCCAGCGTGATTCAAATCGACACGGCCTCAGTCGGGGCTTTAAGACAATCTTGGCAAATACGACATTGCGGTGGCGTTCGTCTGCACTCATCTCGCAAATGTAATTGTTGCGACGTGACCAGAAGACAGCATGCATTAGGATTATTATATGGGACGACTCGAAGCTTATGTTGAATAGCAATAAATCAATAGTACACTTGCACAGACATTGGGATAACAGTGATGATAATGAGGTAAAAATGAGAAATTATATCTTGTTATTCACCCATAAGACAAATCACCCTGTTGTTTAGCAATGAGCTAAAATGAAGAGAGAATGGCTTTGTTTTTGATTGTCAGATTCTTTCATGTTTCTGGCAGATTTATGTCTATGCAATACACTCTTAGAAAAAAAAGGTTCTATATAGAACCTTAAAAGGTTCTATCAGCGCTATGTATTTGGAACCCCTAAAAGGTTCTACACTCTTAAAAAAGGGTTCCTCTGGGTTCTATTTTAGAACCCTGGGGTTCCATACTTGGCCAATAGAACCTTTTACCAAAAACAATGGTTCTATATAGAACCATTTTGGAGTTCCATATATGAAGAGGGGGATGGAACCATTTTTGGTTCTAAATAGAACCATTTCTTCTAAGAGTGTATGCACTGTGTTCAATCAAAGACAACTTTTACCCTTTCTAAGGACTTTAGTTGACACTTCCAAGCCGTGATAAATACGACAAATCATGCACATTTTAACTTTGTTAAAATTTGAACTTAAAAAAAAAACAACAACAACAACAACAACAGACGTACTCTTTCAGGCTACATTGTGAAGGCAATGTGACCTTCCACTGACATTAGATCCATCATTTGATTTCTTCACTGACACGTTCTGAAAGGTCTTTCGAAGGTGTTCGATTGCTTTTATATTGATCAAATCTGTAGTAAAAATGAAATGTGCCTGTTTCGACCTCGCCTGGGGGAACATTGGGTGCAAATTGTCTCGGTCACCAGCTCCAGTTATGCTATAATGGCTGTATCCACAATTCAGCAGCAACACCATGTGTAGGCTGCATCAAAAACTGCATAAAAAAAGATTTTCCAATAACATCTGAGCTATTTGAAGTGGCTGAACACAAATCATTGTTTTTAATGCTTGGTTTAAAAAAAGAAGAAGAAGGAGTAGTTTGGGGTCAGTGAGATTTTTTTTTAACTTTTGTAAGCTCTCGCTTTTGCAAGACTGTTCACCGCCCCTTATGTGAACATTAGCCATAGTTTGATGATTGATTACAAAATTACCATAGTTTCCGACAAATTATCATGATTAAATGGTCTATAAGTTTACATCTAAAATGTACGAGAAAATTTAAAAGACGCATACTGTGAAATCTGTGCTTGCAAAGTCTTTGCACGAAATGCGTTCTGGACGATTTGTTTGTTGGGATAGTTCTCTTCAAAATGAAGATTCTGTCATCATTTTCTCACACTCAAGTTGTTCCAAACCTGTATGAATTTCTTTCTTCTGCTGAACACAAAGGAAGATATTTTGTAGAAAAAGAAATACTATGGAAGTCAACGGACGCAATCAACTCTTTGGTTAAAAGGATAGTTCACTTTGAAATTATTTTTGGTATGTTTTAGCTTACCTCAAGGGCATCCAAGATGTAGGTGTCTTTGTTTCCGCAGTATTTTCAATTTTGATTTTTTTTGTTGAAACCGTTCTTGTCTGGCAGTCATATAATGCAGGTCTATGGTCACCACCTCAAAGAGCATGCACAGAGAAGTCCAAATTAAACATGATTTAATGACTCGTAAATGTAAGTACACATTGATGGCCTAAGACACGAAACGAGCGGTTTGTGTGAGAAAACGAACAGTATTTATATCGTTTTTACATCTTGTAACCACAGCCACGTCTAAGTGATCTGAGGGCGCTTTTATCTGCGTTAGCGCTGGAAGTGATCTCTCGCGTGTGTACGTCACTCATTGTTTACACAGAGATTTCAGAAGTGTTATCCTTCACTGTGAACATCTAAACATATTTAGATATACAGGAAATTGCAATGGAAGACGATTTCGATATATCAACAGACAACCTCGATTTTCTTTTTGCAACCGTGCAAGATATAACTTCCGAAGCGTCCGCGCCCTCAGATCACTTGGACGTGACTGGTTATAAGAGGTAAAAACGATATAAATACTGTTCATTTTCTCACACAAACCGCTCGTTTCGTGTCTTAGGCCATCAATGTGTACTTACATTTATGAGTCATTAAATCATGTTTAATCTGGACTTCTCTGTGCATGCTCTTTGAGGTGGTGACCATAGACCTCCATTATATGACTGACAAACAAGAACGGTTTGACCTAAAAATATCAAAATTGAAAATACTGCGGAAACAAAGACACCTACATCTTGGATGCCCTTGAGGTAAGCTAAAACATATCAAAAATTAATTTCAAAGTGAACTATCCCTTTAAATGCAAGTGTTTTTTTAACAATCAAATATGAATATTCACACAATACATTTGATGAATTTAAGCATATAGCAAGCAATCAATTGAAGTTTTTAAATCAGCTAAAACCTAAACACATTCATTGTGCGCATGCCTTTCCTTACCACGTCTTTAGAAAAGTCTGAATACACACCAATGATTTCAGATTTCCAGCCGATTTGTCGAGCTGACCCCTCTCATTCTCAGGAAGTGAACTTGTTAGCTCACCGCGGGGTGTTGCATCCATGCGTTTCTGTAATCTGCAGCGGGGGGTGTATTGTACACAAGGATTGAGCATCTTTCTCTCTCTCTCGCTCAACAACCAGATGCAATTTCCTATCTAATGAATGACTTCAATCAAGCAATTAAACCTTACAGTCAAATTATCCACCTACCCGTCCAAACATCTCGTATCTGCCAAAATGCCACTTGCGTTTTCCTTTCTGTGCTGGTAAATTATCAAAAGCAGTCAGGCTAAAACTCACCTCCAGCCCTATCTGAGACAGAGGCTAGCTGCTATGACTCACGACAAGCTTTTATCTTTAGAAAAACCATGATTTGAGCACACAACTGGGCATCATTACACAGCTGTGCGGTCAGCAAGGGAGGCGAAACGGAGAAGGATACATCCATTTCTCACAGAGATGGTCTGGCGCACACGTATATACGTATATATGTGAGCAAAGAGACTCTTTTCTGTACACATGCTTTCCCGTGGGATGCTATAATAGCCAGTTTAGCCAGTGGAGCTAAACCTGGTGCTGGCTTGAGGCACCGGGCCCATTACTCTTTCGCACTCTGCTTTAATGGGACGATCTGTCACAGGGGTGACCGTTCACGTTAGCTCTTCGCTATAGTGTTAAACCGAGTATGCTAGTCCATTACTCATTTCACAACTTTTTAATGGGTGATTTAGCCACTCAAGCTAAAGCTAATATGTTTACTGTCCGCACTTAAAGAAAGACTACATTTCCCAAAGCTAACACCGCTTAGTCACGGATCATACGAAGTCAAGCCGGATCATCCATCGCATTGGAGAAGACAATGCAATACTTGCTCAGAACGCCCATTAAGCAGTGTTATTTTTTGTATAAATGAGATACTATTATATAGTTTTTATAATACATTTTTTTATATTCAGTTATATTCAGTATTAGTAAGTTACTTTGTTTTTTTTAACTGACTTCTCAACCAAACGGTTGAGCACATTTTGAGTCACTATATTTTATTGAGAGGATTACCTAACTTAACTCAAACTGATTGAGCCATCTCTGTCATCTGGTTGAGCTATTATTCAAAAAAAAAAAAAAAAAAAAAAAAAAAAAAAAAATCCACTAGATTTCACAGTGTCAATCAACAGCACTTCATGGATATCAGAAACAAATAAATCACACCAGCCATGTGTTTTTGGTGAAATTTTGCAAGCTAAGCATAATTATTTTACATATTACCCTGTAAGTGCCTTATATTTACAAAATGATGTTACTTGGTGCTATGGAAAAACTAATAAATCATTTTTCAAAAACATGTTCAACCAAACGGTTGATTTGGCACAAAACAGTTAATTGTCACCCCACTTTTTGAGAATGGACAATATGCACTATTAAAACTTGGTTGTAATTGAAGTACTTTGGAATAAATACCTAAGTTTAATCTTGTTTTAAAGAAAACAGGGCCCTGTTCAGCCCTGAAAAAACGTTGCACGACGGTTTTTAAACAGAAATGGTGATGCGTTGAACACACTGTTCTGATGACGCAAGAGTTGCAACTATGGCAGCTGAGAAGGCCATTATTTGTGGACTTTGTGAAGAATTTACTTTGTGAAGAATTTTTGAAGCCTGACGAAGTCGGTATAAATATGTGTTTATATAATATGACAGATTTTACAGTTACTGCACTTGCCGCCCAGAACACAAGAGAAATGGAAGCACACATTTTACCTAATTCAGACAAAAACACATCTATTCACAATTTACCCTCACGTATTGACTTTATTTATAGTTCATACTGTTCTAAAACCCTGTATTTTATTTCTCATTTTTAGGAAAAAACACTTAATTACCATTTTTTATTTCTATACCAAATGTCACAAAGAAGCTAAAACATATAAACAACAGCATGATGTTTATATCCAATATTTTTACAATAAAACTTATGTTAAACATGTCTTCTTACATCCAGTTGTTGCATGTACCAAGCTGCATCAAACACATTTTTAAATGACTTTCCTTAAACCCATTGTGCGAGTTACTTTAATACAGCGTGCTTTATATACATGTTGCTGCTGATTGGACTGCAATTCTGACACACCCACCAAACAAGAGAAAATGTATCTCAAACCCTGTTGCACACCGTTTCCAGAAAACATGGCGCTCAACCCGGAAACAATAGCGTTTTTAACTTTTTTTTTTTCGTTTTGTGCCCCTGTTGTGATTTGGTCTACTCTGTTTTGTTAGACAACCCAGTGTGATTGATCTACTCTCTCTCTGATTGCTCTGATTGGTTAGATGTGCCAGTCTGTTGTGATTGACCGCTTACAGTCTTTGTCGGAAACAAAACAACCCATTACTATAACTGAATTTCAGCTCTGAATCTTCCTCAGCACTTGATACACAGTGATACTAACAGTAACGGTAAGTAACAGAATTTGCAGCGCAGAAAACGCTGTCTTCTCTAAATGTCAACAACACAACCCAAACTCTTCCAGGCCTCAGCGATGTCTAAAGTCAATATTAATTCAGTTAAGGTTCATTTAATTTAGTTTTTATGCTTTAAGTTTTTGTCAACTCTTATAACCCTGTGATTAAATGGTCTATGTGTTGATATCCAGGGTGTCTAAAGGAAGAGCACAGGTGAAGTCTTCAGCGAGCAAACTCATGATGCTCCAGTGAGCTTGTGATGGACAGCTACTATAAAGTAGCCAAGAACATCTTGTCCATAGTAACTTTGCCCATCAGTTTTTCAGTCCAACTGCCTGTCACGTATTCAGTCATGTGTCCAATCGTCTGTGGTCCTACACAAGACAATGAGGTCATGACTCATGAAGGTGGTGAAACCTGGCTGGTTGAAATTCTACAAGGATCATTTGATACATTACTATGACATATGCCTCTTTGTGCAAAATTTAATAGCAGGCAACAGACAGACGTACAGCCCGATCCAAACCTCAAATGACACTTACGTTGATACTTCAAAGGGATGCCTTGTTAGATTATTCAAAATGAAAAAGTGATCACAAATAATTGCTTCAAATGGCCCTTCTAACATCCATCAAACCTCAGCATCAGTGACAGAGACTATTGTAGCTTGGAAAGACAATGGAAAAGTTTGAGCTGTGTATCAATACAGATTTATGATTCTAATTCTACTTGATTGGGTTAAAATCCATTTGCTTAAATATGTCTGAAATAATATTATATAGGGAACTTTCTAGCATTGTGAATTACAACAAATATTGATAAAAAACATCAAAAAGGACACAAATTATGCAGCTAAATTGCTATTTATTTAATAGAAATTTATTTAACAGCTAATCAAACCAAAAACTACGATGTTTCGGTCATCGATGAACCATTGATTTGATTCGTGTAAATGCTACAATGATTCACTCTGTTATGTCCATAAATGAACTAGCAAGGAATGAATTTGTGAGAATTATTCAGTGGTTCGCTCATAAAGACACTTACTTGTTGTCTTCTGCTGACATTATTATGCAACCTAAAGAAAGATTCACAAAAAAAAAATCCCCATTGCTTGATTTTGACAGGTATGTTTTAATAAAATTGTAAAATAATAATAATAATAAAATTAATCATATTATTAAATTGAGGTTGAGGGACAAGTTAACAGTTTTTGGCAATTTTAGGCTTACAACCATAGTTAGGTGCTTCTACGTCAGAAGCACATCACCTATAATTTCCCTCTGATTTTAGGGAGAAATGATGTGTGGGGTTAGGTTTAGGGGTAGGGATACGAATGAATAGATGATGAATGTATATAGCGCTTTTACTGTGTATTGACTGATAATGGCCAATGGAGGGAATGTGGCCAGGTCACCAGGGTTTTACCCCTACTCTGTTATGAGAAGTGCCATGGGATTTTCAATGACCACAAGGAGTCAGTGCCTCAGTTTAACTTCTCATCCGAAGGATGGATATGGTTAGGATTAAATTTTCACACAGGAATGTTCTTCCAGTATCAACAAAATATGTTGACCCAGGAACATGTCTTACTTGGCAAAATCAGGACATGAGGACTAGGAGAGTTAGTCTCACGTAAGCAGACCTTCAGACTGATGGCAGAAGGTCTGGACTCCGTCACAGCTTTCATTGGCCCAGGACCACCCACAGGCTGTCCTACTGACATGTAAAGCAACCAATCACAGTTTGTTTTATTCAGCAACATGTTTAGTAGTGTGAAAATGTAAAGTCAATGTCCCTACAATAAAAGACCATTGTGTAAAACTCTTGGAAGTAGTTAATGCTGTTAACTACACACATACATACTTTTAAAAAATCAGCGTTTAGCAGATTCTGATAAGCACTCATTATCACGATTGTAAACACAACGGCTTTCTTCTTCCATGAGAGGGTTTGGCATCCCGACAACTTTGTTTCCAGGCGGTACGTTAAAGAACACGCCATACAAGTTTCCCAGAAATCCTGTAGAATTCATCCAATCAGATGGTTGAAAAGTAAAAAGTATGTCTGACATCAGCTGAAAATGAACACCAATTTAAAGGTGGATCCAGTTAAAGGTGCAGTAAGCAATTTGTGAAAAATGCCATTAAAAGTGGATCGGACTGAGCACCTAAACACTTGTAGCCAATGAGCAGTAGGGGTGAGTCCACTCATAATGGGGGAGGAGAGAGAGCTAATCAGCAGTAGGGGGCGTGTCCACTCAAGATGGGGGGGGAGATAAAGTAAGCTAGAGGTAGATTTGAAGACTGTAGAAAGAGAGATGACTGAGAGACATTACAAAAGAAAAAAGGTGAAAATGAAAAATGAAAAGAAAGGTTATGATCAGGCAAGAGCTTTAGGACCCTCTTTAATACTAGAGAAGCTTTCCAGTACTGGAGAGACCTGTAGAGGAAAACGGTTGGTTGCGTTGTTTCTGCTCCTTACATGAGTAACATTGGTTTTGAGTGTTCTGCTGGGGACTAATAACCAACTTTTGCTTGTATACACTCTTGTGTACTGTAGGCAATGTTTATTCTTTATTTTTCATGTGATCTGCGCTCTCTGCCTGGGCCAGGAACATGCAGCTCTCGCCCTCTCATCAGGGGGTTGCGAGCTCTGCGATGCACTTCCGATGTCGACCCTGCGGGTTCGGCTCGAAGTGTTCTCACACTCCGCCCTTTGCAGGACCGCGCAAAAAGAAGCGCCGTTCTCTAAGGCCGAACAGATTCAATGACAATTTTAACTGGATAAGTCGTGGATTGCATCGTTCTCCAAGAGGCTTCACTCCCACTTCTCCGTGCCGCTCTCCCAAGTGGATGGCGCTGCCGAGAGGGGATATACTGCCATTCCCCCTGTGTAGGAGGCGATCGCATCGCACCTTTGTCCACCCTCCGCGAGATGGCGCTCAAGGTCTGCCCTCCCGTCTAAAGCCTGCAGAGCCACATCCACCCTTGTCGGCTGCGCATACTCTGCAGCCGGACAGGCCGCTTCCGAACAGGCTACTTCTGCCCTGCATCCGATGGCTGTACTTGAGACCCTAGCTGCACATATAAAAGCATGAGAAGCCATCCCAGGGGTTTCAGAATGCATGCTGAGCACAATAAAGCGGGGCTATTCACTTTCAAGTGCGGACCGTGACAACAGTGAATATGGAAGTAGCGCATCTACTCCAGGCTTTTACAGCCCGCTGCTGCACTGTGTTGACAATGGATACACAAATTAAGGATAAGTTTTGGCTTCAATATCTCAAAAAGATGAATCTTTCCCATAGCGTGAGCTAACTTACGCAATACTAGTTCCCTTTTCTAGAGAGAGCCGAGGTAACTGATACGTTTCAGAGGAACTTTACTTATAGTATAATTAATTACGCATTTCACAGCCAGCCCTATAATTAAACCAATGATTTAATATAGCAAGTCTATAGCAAGTCTCTCAAGATGTCACAATGCCAACGTCTGTCCTTTATCTACTGGGGAAACAAAGCATCTTGAAGTTAATCCTGCAAACACAGTTTTGGATGCATTTCACTCAGTTTGGTCTTTCTGCCAGCGTCAGTTTATTCACCATGGGAACCAAGAAGTGGTTTTGCTACATCAACTAAATCTCTTTCCATAAACCTTTATTTGATGTTTTGTACTTCACATCCTCTCTATATAACATCAGTATATACATTAAAGCAGACTTTTAGATTTTCTGAGGAAAATGTCAGTGGTGCTTTTCCATGCAAAACACACATTTTATAGTACATTTACATTTATGCCAGATTCTTTTGCCAAAACGACTTGCACTGCATTCAAAGTATACATTTTATCAGTTAATGCATTCATGCCAGAAGAAAATCACCCAATTTATACAAATTGAGGCATCATTCATATGTGTAGCACATGAACCCTGTATGGGAAGAGTTACATGAAGACCATTTAAAGTTAAGAGTTTAAAACAACGCTGAACCCAGAGTATGAGAAAACCACCAGTGAAATTCATTAAATAAAAAGGTATCTATACTTTTAAAATGTTCAATTTCTATAGAACACTGTAGTCCTTGAATCAATCCCAGTCTGTTGTTATTGGTTTTGTATCTGGTTTTTTTTTGTGAATTGGTTTTGTCTACTCTGCTCTGATTGGTAAGATGTCCCAGTATGTTGTGATTGGGGAACTCTTCTCTGATTGGTCAGATGGCCCAGTCTGTTGTGATTGGTCGACTCTGGTCTGATTGGTCAGGTGGCCTAGTCTGTTGTGATTGGGGTACTCTTCTCTGATTGGTCAGATGCCCCAGTCTGTTGTGATTGGTCAACTCTTCTCTGATTGGTCAGATGGTCCAGTCTGTTGTGATTGGTCTACTCTATTCTCATCTGTCTACTCTTCTCTGATTGGTCAGATGGCCAGGTCTGTTGTGATTGGTCTACTCAGCTCTGATTGGTCAGATAGCTCAGTCTGTTGTGATTGGTCTACTATGCTCTGATTGGTCAGATGGCCCAGTCTGTTGTGATTGGTCTACTCAGCTCTGATTGGTCAGATAGCTCAGTCTGTTGTGATTGGTCTACTATGCTCTGATTGGACAGATGGCCAGTCTGTTGTGATTGGTCTACTCTACTCTGATTGGTCAGATGGCCCAGTCTGTTGTGATTGGTCTACTATGCTCTGATTGGACAGATGGCCCAGTCTGTTGTGATTGGTCTACTCTACTCTGATTGGTCAGATGGCCCAGTCTGTTGGAATCGGTCTAATTTCTCTTATTAATCAGACGGCCCACTCTATTCTCATCTGTCTACTTTTTTCTGATTGGTCAGATGACCAGGTCTGTTGTGATTGGTCGACTCTGCTTTGATTTGTCAGATGTCCCAGTCTGTTGTGATTGGTCTACTCTGCTTTGATTGGTCAGATGGCCCCGTCCATCGTGATTGGTCTACTCTGCTCTAGCTGCTCATTTTGGCAGTTTAGAGTGAATTATTTGAATTATTAACTTTATTTGTTATTATTAACTTTACATTTTACATTCACAAACAGCTGAAAACATTAAAGGTAACATTCAAAAAGCATTATAGGAACACTTTAAAGAAGGCTTTATGCCAAAAAAGAATGTTTATGAGATACTCAATTCTTTAAAAAAACAAATTGAAAGTGAATTTAAATTAATCAATTAATTATCTAAATCCATAAAATGATCCCATAATGGGAAACCCTGAAAGGTTCTATATGTGAAGCGCCTGAAGGAACCCTTTAAGATTCTACATAGAACCTTTTCTTCTATTTTTCATTTAGCGAACTCAGCAACCCAGTTTTGCAGTGACAGACAAACACTAGCATGGAAGCTCAATTGATTAGGAGAGTTTGTCTGAATGATCACATTATTTCACTGCCAGAGTGTGGCAGAAGAGTTATTGTCACAATTCGACTGTCAAGCAGAGAAAAAGTCAGAGCAGCATCTCTATAAAGCAGCTGTTATTGTCTGTCACACCGTGGATAATTATCGTTTGCTATTGTGAGAACGCAAATACATTCATTTTTCCCCTGTCTCTATCCCTCGCACACAGTGAATTTGAGACACTGTCGCAATGCTCTTTTGAGTGACTCTGAGATATGGTGTTAGGTCAATCCAGTGACACAACCGCCAATCAAACACGAAATCCGTATCAGCAATCCACAGACACGCTGTTCAAACACATCCTCTCTTTCTCTGTCTTCTAGGCTATGCCATGCAAGCCAAGAGGAAAAAATATCTGTCCTCTCTCCACTGCTCCAGAAGAAATCAGTTCATTTTTCTGAGATTACTCACCAAACAGGTCAGTCGATTCCTCTGAATTTAGTCACACCTACTATTGGAATACAACAGTGAGATGGATCAAAATTAGTGGTGTTTGCTAATGTAAATGAAGCATCACTTGTTATTGCTCATGCTAATTGTTCATACACCTATTTTTAAGTACTTTGGTCTTATTGTCCAGTTAAAAATAATAATAATAATCATTGGATACAAGACACATAAGATACCTAAAAAGCAACGCAGCATAAGATATTCTGACTTTTTTCAGAGAGTATCTCTTTAATCAAGTGTATTTAACAAAAAGTACAAAAGTTAAAAAAGGGACAGTAAATCTGCTAGTGAAGTAAGACCAAATACACTTTTTCCTGATATAATCTATGAAAACAATTAATATATGATTTATCCAATGGATAAAAGCTTCAGCCAAATGTAAAAATGCAAATGTAATAGGGTTTTAGGGTCTGCTTGTTGAAATCAGTAATCCAATGCAAAAATGTGTAGCTGTGTGTAGCTCATCCTGCAACAGATGCAAAAATACTAAACGATGCGAAACAGTCATAGTCAAATAAATAAAACTGTTCCTCATATCCTCATCCCCATCACCTTTTATCATACCTCTCTGGTTGCTTAGTCAGTACACAGTTGTATTTCATGAAGCAATTAGACAAATTCAGTACCAATATATCCTAGTCTAAATGAGGAAGAGATTAATCTAGAGACCAATATCATAGACCACTCAGAATACATTAGAAACCACATAGCAACACATTAAGACCACTGCAAATACTTAGAAACTGAATAGCAAGAAACCACTCAAAACACCTTAGCAATGACTCAGTAACACATCAAAAGCACTCATAATTAGTAACCGTGTTGCAACTTTAAAACCATTCAGAAATCCGTATTCAGTGGATTACTTACAAATTGTAGTGCTTTACTGATTCCAAATGTCTGTTTGTGCGACTCCATAAACCTGGAAGACCTTGTGAACGGATATAAGCAGTAGACTTTCACTGCCATTGTGTGAATAAAAAAAATAACTAGTGATTACAGGTATTTTACAGCACTGTCCTTTGCAGCCCCATAGCAACATGTTAAAACCTATAAGAACACCTTAACAATCACATATAGCAAAACCCTGAAAACCACTCAGCATAGTGGTTCGAGCTCTGCAGGCAACCACAATTGTAATTTTAAGAATCTGGCTTATGAGTTGATCTAATCACATTCACTCACAAGTAGGTCTTATCATGCCCATCTTTTCACATATCCAGACCACTTTTCATTCACTCCCTCTCCTCTCTCATTCTCTGTAGTTAGTGTTAATGGATATCTGTCAGGACGAAAGCCGAGAGAGACTAATGGAAGCGCTCGCGGTTATGAAGATGAATGTATATCTGGTTGTTTCACTGATGACCGTCCACCTCATCTCCGCCATTAGTACAGCGGCTCTCTCCATTTAAGGACCCTTACCAAAGTTCTCGGTGCGCTAATGACATCTGCTCCTCACTGCAGGACACCTTTTGAGAAACGTGCACAGAGATTTTGAACTCTAGAGAAGAAACTTCTGAAGAAAGTATGGAGAAACTTGTACCCGAACTGTCTTTCTGTTAGAATATCTGACCATTAATGCTATTCTGTAGATGTCCTTGTATCTTTGTAGATTTGCTCTTTCATGATTTAAGAAAGACAATACAAAAAAAAAATATATATATATATATATATATACACTGTAAAAAATGTCCGTGATTTTAACAGTAAAAGACTGTAAAAATGCTACAGTGCAAAACTGTTAATTGGTTAATAGAAAGTTTTCGTACTTTATACGGTAAATAACTGTGATATAATTTTACAGTAAAATACCGTTAAATTTACAGTTTTTGAAAGTGAAAAAGAACAAATCGTTGTATAATTTACAGTGAAAAACCGTACAATTGACATTCCCACAATTCCCTGTGTGACACTTCATATTTGATGTATTTTTGTTGAAATAACTATAGTTCCTCATAGTTTTATTGTTTTTTTTCTAATCAGTTATGTACATTAGGGTTTTATGTTACATTTAATGTTGTTAAATTAATGTTTATTGCATTTACATGTGTGTTACCATGATGGTGTTTAATGTTTGTGTGAATGACACTGTGCAGCTTCTTTATATAAGTATTACTTAAATAAGTAATCACTTATGATGAGCTGTGATTGCTCAAGTAACTCTCATCACTGACGTGATGGTTGTAAGTGTATTACAATGGTCTAAAACAGATATCAATAAGTTGGTAAGTTAACATTTTATCAAAAAATAAAATACGGTGTATTACTGTAAATTTTAAGTTAAGTCTGTAAAACCATTAATGTTCCTACCGTATTTTTAATAGAGGTGTGCGATACCGCTAGATTTGGTATCGATCCGATACCAAGTAAATACAGGGCCAGTATCGCCGATACCGATACCAATACCGATACTTTTTAATAATTAAGGTGGATGCCTCTTCAACCTAAATCTAAATGAATTTTTATGACTTTTGTTTTTGTGATTTGCATTTTGGGTTATTAATCAGTTAAAATCAGTACTACAAAAGCTTTTGTTCAGAAACAACTTTTGGTTACTTCTGTTTTATTTAAACAAAGTTACAAAATTATTACTTCACAAATATAAAAAATACAACAAATTTGTAAAAACAAATTCTCTTTTCAAGTAGCATGTTAACAAAAAATGTTTCTCTTCTTTAGTGCACTTCTTTTCAGGATTTTTTTCTTAAATAAACAAAGTCACAAGTTCTCCGTCTCTGATTGTGCTGCTGTAGACTAGAAATGCCTAGCCTGGTGACTGGTGGTAGTCCTGGAGCGGGCTAGCGGTGAGTCACGTGACGGTACAACACAGGAGAGGGGGGCGAGAGCAGGACTAGGATTACAGAGAGCTTGCTCTGCTCTGTGACAGCAGCAGCCTTTTTACAAACACGGTCAGGTCGCAAAACGAGAGAAACTGAAACTTAAGTATCGATATTTTCGCGTTGGTATCGATCAATACCGATACCAACGTTGGTATCGATATTATCGATATTAGTATCGATCTGCCCACCTCTAATTTTTAACGGTAAAGTTCTGGCAACCACAGCTGCCGTTTTTTTACTGTAAAATTTACGGTTTATTTTTTACAGTGTATAGTCATATTGAATGGAACAAACACAGTGGTTATGTGGTCTGTGAAAATTCAAGTGGAAAGATTTTTTTTGTTTAACTGTTCATTGTATGATAACAGAAAGAGGTTTGATTTGGGTTTTGTGAAGCACATTCTGAAGTGTGAACACCCAAATGTTTAAAGTCGGCATGAAAAAGAAGTTGCAATCATCTTTACTTCCCTATTTTGACATATCCGAGTGAAACGGCTTCTCAAACAAGAAGAAATGGGGAATTGTCCATGGGGAATTGATTGGATGGTTATGGTTTGCTATTGGTGGATCTCATGTGAGTGACGGGTGGCCCCGCCCACACGCCAGTAAACCCATCCTCAAAGATGAGAAGAGATGAGCTGCAAGAGTGAGGGGAATTTATCCTGATTAACGATTATGAGAGCCCATGAACTTAAAAAATAATGATGTGCACAGATAAATCATTTATCATAAATACTGCAATATTCCGTTAAAAAGTCATTTTTCATCTTTTTAAAGATAACATTATGTTCGACACAGACGCACTCACCAACAAAACATCTGTCATTTTCTTCTTCATATAACTTTGACATCTCATTTGTGATTTTACATCCCTATGGGGTTTCTTATAAAACTGATCCACTAAAAAGCGCTAACAATGCTAATTGAGCTCAAGTCTTGCTCACTTAGTGTAAAAGGCCCAGTATGAAATCACACAGCTCAGATTCATCAATTTAAACACTGAAGGGTAAAAACAGCAAGGCTAAAATTGTTTGACAGCACATATGTCACTCAGCAATCCGAACACTTTACCTCCCAGCATGATATACCTAGCTAACAGCGCTGGCTAGCGTTTAAAAGCTACAAACACCAGGCTAAACGAGGGCTAATGCTCTTTCGAGCAGCTGCTAGCAGTGTGAGCAACAATAAAGCTACTAGCATGACAGCCTTTGGCTATAAATGTGGGCGCAGTTGTGTTGTGTTTGCAGTAATAATGAATGTTTAGACTGTGGGTAGTTCAGATCAGAGTGTTTTAGCCTCAGCATTGCTACCAAAGGGCTGGCTGAATATTAAAGGCAGCAAAACCCAGCGGTGAGACCACGTGGCCGCTGGCCAGACCGAGCATGTGTGCCTGTGAACGGCCTAGCGTGGATGCTAAACTGGCCAGTTTCCAACACAAGGCTGGGAATCCATGTTCAAACACCTGGGTGTGAAATGCAACAGTGCTAAAGGCAGACAGATTGAAAGAGAGTGGGAAAAAGGATCAGCTTGTTCTCCACTTCATGCCTAATGGAAACATTTTATTTCTCTCTAACAGCCTTCTTCTATTTATGCCATCAGCCGCCCCTCTCTTAGGCGCGTTGTGATATATCTATGTGTAGGAGGACATGATTAGAATTATTTCATTTTCATCATCATCAGAGAAGACAAAAATGAGGTATGTTGTGCAAACTGTTTGCGTTATTGCGCACGCCCCGATTCAGCTCAGAAAAATCACGTTTGCATGCGCTCACACACTTTCATTTTTCATGTTCATGCCACTGCCAATAAATTAACAAAGCTAAATTCTTTATTAAACCTGCTGGACCGTTATCAATGCAAATGTGACAATGCGATCAGGCACTGCCTCTCCCGCTCTCTCAGTCTGTCTCTCTGCCAGAGGGAATATAAGGTCATTACTGCTCTAATTTAAATCTAAAATAGCAGCAGATTGCAGAATGTGCGTGTGAGGAGAATCATAAGAACAATATATAAGATTTGCAGGGTCGGTCAACAACGAGAAACAACCTCTGGTCTCCATACTGCGAATCACTAGCCTTTGCCTTGCTTTCTCAGACAACATCCTAGTGTCACGCTTTAGCAAAGTCTTGGTCACTTCGCAGATTTTTATGGTCACGATTTACAGCGTCCAAGCATTGTTTGTTTTGGTTTGATGAAAAAATGGGTAAATATCAAAAAGATTAGGGAACGCTTGATATATATTGGTACCATATTTGGTTTCAGTCAATATTACAGATCGGCATCGAATGGAAGTCCTTTTTATCCCTAGTGTGACTTATATATGAAATGGCTTCTCGGACAAGAAAACAAATACAAATGTAGGGCGGGACTTGATTTTGTCCATGGGGAATTGACTGGGGAACATGGGGAAATGTGCCGTCTATATTGGATCTGACAAGAATAGTTCAACACGGACTCTGTCGAACATGTATGGGCGAATCATTCCGGATGCCATTTTACAACATTGGATTTTTTCAAAACAATTTCCCCCAAGTGCATCGACGGGTGAGTTGAAACTCATTATAATATGCAAAACTGTTATCCACTAACAGCAGTGGGCATTTACTTCCAAGTCTTCAGTGTGAGACGCCCATAAAAACAGAGCGTTTTTCAGGTAGGCTCAAAACTAGGGTAGAAAATAGCCAATTACTTATTCATTTTGATGTTTTTGAATGCAAAAACCAAGCGAATGTCATAAGAGTATTCTGACAAAAATAGCATAGCCATAACATGGAAATAATTGTCAGCTTATATCGACATCAGTCCGATTTTTTTATACACTAATTGTTTCCCCCCCCCCAAAAAAATAGACAATATTAATATTACAATGATAGACAATGTATATGTCTCTAAAATTCAGTGCTACCTTGTAGAACAACCTTGTGGAGAGTGAACCAGTGATGCCTTAAAATGCTGCCTCCGTAGACAGTTCACTGTGATTGGAACAGAGCAACACAGAGTTGCAGTTCGACTCTGTTTAGCAGTCTAGAAGTTTCTCTCTCTCTCTCTCTCACACACACACACACACACACTGCAAGTGAAGCATGCTGTGGCCTGACACGCTTTGATGGAAGTTCAACTCAGAGCTGCAGAGGAACAGTAACAGTGTCTGAAACAGAGAAAACGACCGCTGAGATCTCCACTCTCCCGACAGACTGAGACAAAAAAATATAAAAAATACACAGAAAAAGACTGTTTCTGTATTACTAAATCTCGTCTACCCGGCCGCAGTCAACAGGAACCTTTCAAAAGCTAACAGGGTACAAACAGGGTTGTCATAATACCAAACAGTCAGTAGTTTGTTGTAAATATAAAGTCAAAACCACAGTAAAATAGTATTTAAAAAGTTATATTAGTGATATTAACTACTATTAATAATGTTCAGTTATATTAAAAGTAACACTTTACAATGAGATTCAATTTGTAAATATAAATTAATTTAAGTGTTGTATTGTTCATTGTCCATGATCATTAATATATATCGTTTGTTACCATTTCATATTAGCTATTCCATTCAAGTATTTCTCAATGAAGTAAATATTGTGCATTTCTACAAATTATTCTAGTAAACAGTCTACAATAAAGAACAAAGCAATAAATTAAGAGCAATGAGTGGCTTTGTCTTTTAATTGCAAATGTTGTTGATTAGTATGGCCAACATTGGCAGGTCTATTAGGCTTAATTTACATTGCAAATCCTATCGCACAGATCCCATATTTTGACACAAATCCAATTATTCTTTATGTCTTGCCTGTTTACATTCACTTAAGACCTAAAAGTGGCTGTGTACATTAATACCTCGCCAAGATGGGCATTTTGGCCAAGAAACAGATTCATATGCTCAGTCACATTTGCCTAGTTTATACTCAGAGGAAAAGAGCCATCACTGTAAGCCTCACAGCAGTGTGCATCGCCTCTAAAAGGTCCCGCTTTGGACGGCAGACAGCAGTGCACCACACAATTTACTTCAAGATCACTGGATGAATTTCAATCAAGGATTGAAAAGCAGGTGTGTTTTTTGTTTTTTTTCAAAGCAGATGATAAATTTGAGGTTGTTTTAACCTCTAAATTAATTGCATGAAGTTGTAGCTTTTCAGTCAATAAGTGTATTTGTATTTGTACAATTGCACTGAATATTAATTCAGGTTCTTGTACAGCTGTTTCAGTGTATAAGATCACAAATTTCTTTAATTGGAGATTATTTTAAATGTAAAACGTCACACATTGACTAATATAAATATACGAAATTATTAACTGCAAACTTAAGTACTTGTGTGCACAACCTGTATAAATTCTGGTTGTTACACTCTCAGGGCCGGTTCACACAGAACAAGATTTTACGGTTAAAAAATATTAAAGGAGTCGTTCACTTTTCAAAAAACTTTTGCTGATAATTTACTCACCCCCATGTCATCCATGATATCCATGTCTTTCTTTCTTCAGTCGAAAAGAAATTAAGGTTTTTGATGAAAACATTCCAGGATTTTTCTCCATATAATGGACTTCATTGGGAACCAAATGGTTCAAGGTCCAAAAGACACTTTCAGTGCAAACTGCAAACTGTTCAAAGGGCTTTAAACGATTCCAGACGATGAACAAGGGTCTTATCAAGCGAAACGATCACTCATTTAATGAATTAATAACAAAGTTTAAGTTTTATAAGCTCAAATGCATGCCTTGCTCTGTACTGCGTGACTCTCCTGTTTGAAATGAACGAATCTTTTTCCGACTCAATTTGTTCGTTTCGTTCGGTGAATGAACCAAATGACTCTGAAAAAGATTCGGTCATTTTGATGAACGAGTTCGAACAGGAAAGTCACAAACGTGCGTCACAGAACAGAGCAAGGCGAGCATTTAAACTTTGTTATTTATTCATTAAATGAGCGATCGCTTCGCTTGATAAGACCCTTAATCATCGTCTGGAATCGTTTAAAGCCCTTTGAACAGTTTGCAGTTTGTACTGAAAGTGTCTGTTGGACCTTGAACTGTTTGGTTCCCACTGAAGTGCATTATATGGAGAAAAATCCTGGAATGTTTTCATCAAAAACCTTAATTTCTTTTCGACTGAAGAAAGAAAGACATGGACATCTTGAATGACATGGGGGTGAGTAAATTATCAGCAAAAGTTTTTTCCAAAAATGAACAACTCCTTTAATTTTTTAAAAGTTGAACTTGAGGGGCATGTTTTTAGAACGCTGCACCATGCAAGCGTTCGAACAAGGTCTAGCTTGTGTTTACATTGAAAAACAATGTAAAAGTAGCACAGTGGAATGGAAAAACTCATTCTGTGTGAACAAAAAAGGTTCAATGGGGCTCTATATACGTAGAACTACTACTTCCCACTGCTATTTCTTGGTAGTTCACCTGATATTTTCTCAGCTTTACATCTTTTCAAATCCCTCCCTAATACAAACCTGTAGCGAGGTTAGATGTTGTGGGAAGAAAGAGGCGAGAACTGGTGAACATTCAACAAGTTTTATAACAAAATAAAACAAATACAAAACGAAAGTAAAGGCAGCAGTCCCTCACAGACGACTGTTGCCATGAAACAGAAACAAAGCATCAAATAAAACCCTGGCCTGGCCTCTCTCATCCTTCACTGTCGTCGCCTCCGTGAGAGATATGAGACCGATGCGTTGCACAGGTGTCGCTCATTATCAATCACGCTGGCCTTGTGCCATTCTCCCATGGCCCTCGGTCATGTCCTGCTCGCCACAAAACCAAATCGCTTTCACACAAGCACAAACACACACATTTGAATTTTAAGCAGCAGAGGTTATGCAGCCAGACACATGCGGCTTGACAGATTAGAAAAACATAAGAAGAGAAAAGAAATGAGGGTGGATGAACAGACTGAAAGACAAAGACAGAGGTGTTGACTGAGTTAATCTGCTGTGTGAGTTGATAGAGGAGATCCAGCAGTCCATCAGCAGCACACGAAAACGATTTATCTGCAGGGCAAGTGTGTGTGCAATGTGTGCTGAAATTAGTCAGATGTTCAGTCACGTCCATTCCTACACAGCACACAGCCTCGGCACCCTGTCGATCACTAATTGCAGGTACATGGTGCTCTCACTCTTTCTATGGGTCTATGGAATTGACAAACAGCAGTCAATAAAGCTGACTTCATTCCAGCCTTTGCATCTCAATCTATTCTTAATATCTTGGGCTTGACTGAGACCTGGATCCGTCCAGAAGACTCCTGCTACTCTCTCTAATAGCTTCTCTTTCTCGATCACCTCTCCCCAGTCAGGGAGGGGGTACTGGTCTTCTCATTTCTAACAATTAGAAAATACTCAACTCGCTCTTCTATATGCAATAACAACTCATTTGAATATCATACTATTACACTTACAACTCCCATTAAGACCCATATTGTAGTCATATATCAACTGGGAAGCTTTATAGAGGAGACCCAGATAGCAAACTGACATTGAATCAACGTGGAAATATGACATCGAAACAACGTTGATCTGACATTGTTTTGCTCATCGAATTAACGTTGAACCAACGTCAGATGCGTCATTCTTTCAAAACTAACGGAAAATCAACTTGAAATCAACGCGTTGTTTCAACGTTATGAAAGCAAACCAATTTTCGATTTCATTTAGCTTTGAAGAATGCCGCGTCTGACGTTGGTTCAACGTTAAATCGATGAGCAAATCAACGTTGTTTCAATGTCATGAGAGACGTCGTTTCCACGTTGATTCAATGTCAGTTTGCTCTCTGGGGATGGATGTACTGCTGTCCTCCTTCCCTGAGGATGGCATCCCACTTGTAGTCTTTGGTGATTTCAACATTCATCTAGAGAATCTCTCCTAGCCTCATTCGATCTCAAACGGCTCATCACCACAGGTACTCACAAGTCAACCAACTGGACCTGGTTTAACCACCCAACTGCATCACAGAAAACATTTTGGTGAAACCTCTCCACGTTTCAGATCGTTTCCTCATTAATTTCAATCTACAAATCACTACCCACACACCACCAACTCCTCTACCAGTTACTTTCAGACGAAACCTGCGCTCACTTTCTCCGTCCCATCTTTCCTCTGCTGTGTCATCTTCCCTTCTCTCACCCTCACAATTCTCATTTCTGGATGTGGATACTTAAGACTACATTTTAACCTTTACTTTAGACAATACATGCCTTCTCTCCTCTAGGCCAACATGTACACTGGACCGAACTCATGGTAGCGGAGAGGAAATGGCGCAAATCAAAAGCTACATCTGACCTCAGTAGGTATCAATCTCTGCTCTCTGCCTTTTTTGTTGATGTTCACGCCGTAAAATCTTCATATTTCCACAACAAGATCAACAGTGCCTCTAACACACGTTCACTGTTCAAGACATTCAGCTCACTCCTCTGTCCACCTCCACAACCACCCACCTCCTCGCTAACAGCTGATGATTTTGCTAACTTCTTCACTAACAAAACTACAACTATCAGCAGTGAGTTCTCAGCTTAACACACACAGGAACCCAGAGTAATCACTCCCACAGCCAATTACTTTCTCTTCCCTCTCCACTAACTGACGAAGAAGTATCTAAACTTCTCTCCGGTCATCCTACCACCTGCCCTCTTGACACTCACACCTTCAACAAGCCATCTCTCCCACACTTCTACCAGCTCTCACGCACATTATCAACTCATCCCTCCAAACTGGCTTTTAAGCATTTAAGCAAGCTCGGGTAACTCCACTGCTTAAAAAAATCAACGTTAAACACATCACTTTTAGAGATTACAGAGCGGTCTCTCTCCTACCAAAACACTTGAACGAGTTGCTTTCAATCAAGTATCATCTTTCCTGTTTCTAAACAACCAGATGGATGTCAACCAATCAGGCTTCAAGAAAGGGCATTCAACCGAGTCCGCATTGCTGTCGGTCACAGAAGCCCTGAGGATCGCAAAAGCTGCTTCCAAATCATCAGTTCTCATCCTCCTGGATCTGTCTGCTGCCATCCACACGGTGAATCGTCAGATCCTTCTGTCCACCCTCTCAGCACTGGAACTTCCCTCCACTGGTTTGAGTCCAATCTCACAGGTACTGTAGGTCCTTCAGGGTCCTACCAGAAGCCAATGATCGATCAATGAGCGAAAGCTTGTGGTACCAACACAGAGAGGCACAAAATCACTCTCCAGAACATTCTCATTCATGGTATGCTGGCGGAATGATCTGCCCACCCGCATCCGGAATGCAGAATCCCTGACAGCATTCAAAGCACAACTGAAAACTCATCTCTTCTGTGAGCACTTCACACACACAAAAAAGACTTTTTTTTCCTTTTCATTAAATTCTTGCTTGTCTGGCTTGTGCTACTCGTCTTGACTTTGTATTTTGAGCCTCTTCACAATGACTCATTTGGTTTAGTCCTGAGTTGTAAGTCGCTTTGGATAAAAGCGTCTGATAAGTGCCTAATGTACATGTACACATGTGCACTTCTTACGTGTGCAAGGGTCCGGAAGGAAATTCGTACGTATTTTCGCTAAATCGTACATATTTTACGATTTGGCCAATTCATATGAATTTCGGGGAAAAAGATTGGCCCTGCCGTTGAGGTTGTGACTGTGGTAGGAAGCATTCGTCCAGTTTACTTTTGAAACAAACATCCTGTTTATCTGCTGGCCAGTCAATACTCAAACTTTTAACTGCTCTTGTCACAACCTCAACCAGCTCTTCAAATGGACGAGAGGTAGGGCTATTTTTATTCAACGAAAAATCTTGGTTTAACGGGGAAAAAAATGCCGGTTTTTGAAAGCTTCGTTCAAACGGATTCAGTGTTTTCTTTTTGTCATCTTAATTTGTTAATTATTTAAGTTAAATATATATATATATATATATATAGTGTTGACCAATTTTATGTTTTTATTATTTTATTCTGTTTTTCTCTGTTGTCACTGTCATAAATACTGCAGGTGCATGAAAATTTGATCTGATCTGTTCTGTATGCTGCTGTTTGCACTTTGCATGTTAAAATAAATTCTTTGATGAATTAAAAAAATAACGGGTCACAGATACACGTAAATTTGATTTTTATTTAATGCCAATTCAATATAATAATCTTATCAGTTAACGGTTAATAATCCATTAAAGAGCAGCGGGGTTCGGTCGGGAAAATTAACCGAAATGAGCATCCCTACTGGATACATTTCGTTGAAATCACATGAGGACTTCGCAGGCTAAAATGCAATCCTCCATAGCCACGAAGCGCTGTCATGACCATGATACAGATTTAATGCTTGTAAAATGGCAAGTAATCCTTCTGATGTGTATTTTTGCTTTATACATTTTAGCTTTATTCTCAAATTCAAATTGTGTTGGGGGGTGGTTGGGGGGTTGATTATTAGGCCATTTTAATAGAACACTTACATTTTTTCTGATGATTACTGGACTACGACACACACACACACATATATATATATATATATATATATATATATATATGATATATAACAATGAGTGCTACTGAAGACACAGACCCTAGCTCTGTTTTGGGCAGGCTTTATTGTTTCATGGTTCATGACGTCACACCATTGGACAGATTTTACATGTGCTTCAAGACGTCATTATGCAAAGCGTTCCCTTAGCGTCAATCGATGCAACGCGAGTTCCCTTGAAATGGAATCATGTGTTTTTTGAACATGCAACCATGAAAACCTACTCTAGTATAGCCCAAAAAACAAACTCAAAACTAATATATTTTTTAGTTTTAAAATCTTGTTTTCTGAAAAAAACGTTACGTTTAATAAAACAAGATAAAATACATTTAGTTGTTTTAAGCATAAAGTCACTAACTTTTTTAGATCATTTTTATTTTCCTTTACAATTAATATTTAATATTTATTTAAGAATGTTAAGATATTTTACACACAAAAACAAGACACGAATACTGAGAACTGTTTTTTTTTTTTTTTTTTTTTTTTTTGCTGCAGCATCCATAAATTGTGTCTGGAAATCCTTGATGCCTGTAGGATGGAGCTGTGTTTGCAAACTATCAGAAACAAAAATAAATCTATTCAAGGAACACGCGGTCCCTCACATAGAGAAATGTGAGTGCAAATAATGAGCGATTAGTGAAACAGAACTTCTTGTTCAAGCTGCAAATAAATTGACATTCTCTTTAGGCACAGATCCCATAGAGCACTAAATTACTGCAGATGATGTTCAGAGCAGTTGGCTAATACGAAATTAATCGTCTAATGTCTGGTGCAAATTTTTTAAAAGCAAAACAATCTGTTCTTAATATCTTGTGTTGGGCAACTCTCATTTTAGCACAAACTTTTTACATAGAATGCAGATAAGGGCTGGATATTTTGCAGAACAAGGTCAAACATTTACAGCGCACACACACACACACACACAACTGTCATTTCATTCTAAATGAATGCAGTACATCTAGTGAGGGAGAGTGCATTCTGTCCAACACACTTTAGTCTCAGCCTCAGAGGGCAGTCCATTCAGAGAATGCCTGATGCATACAGTATTGCACAAAATGGGCACTTTCTCAACCTAGCAAGCTCTAATCTGGTTGGCTGGCAAAACACAGGATTTTACCAGACATGTTTACAAGCTACCGGGCTGGTACAAGCGCTTTTGAGTAAGAACTTAATCACCAAATTCACTAAAGTTAGCAAGTTTAAAGACATTGTTGTAGGCATTTTCTGAGTTAACAGTTAATCTCGTAACATTAATGAATAAAGTGAGTAAATCTATAACATACAATCTTTCAGTTTATAAGATATCTTTACTTCCAAACATGAATAATTAAAATACCATACAGAAATAAGATTTCAATGAACAATGTACACATTTACCAGCTGTCATACAAAGTAGAAATAGTTTTAAGCATCTCAAACAGTCCAAAATAATGAGAGCTGAATGCATTTTGCCTCTATTGGAAAACAACATAATATTAATAATTATAATAACTAAATGTATTTATGTTGTGCTTCTCACAAACAAAAAGCTCTACAACACAGAGTAATAATAATAAAAACCTCAATGCAATTAAAAAACTAGATAACAAAGAATACAAACTAGCATGAGAAAAAAAAAACCCTGAAAGACCTGATAATGTACGATTAGGAAACAAGAGCCCCAGATGCACAACACTGTTTTTTTGTTTGTTTGTTTGTTTGTTTGTTTGTTTTTTGTGCACAAATGTAGAGAAATTCATTCTGAGTAATTTAAGTCATTGCAAAGTAACTTATCAAACTTGACAACAAAATCAACAAATGCAACAGTGAAAATAATACTAGCAAACTGTAAAAACGCAATTATCATTGAATTGTTTATACCCCAGTGCATGATGGAAACACCTGCATTGCAATTTTAAGGTTTTTACTTTAGAAACAATAGAATTCAGTATACATTTAACAATCCTAAATAATATATACTTAAAAGTTTAAGACTGTCATTTCTACAAGCTTGAACTAATTATTTCTACAAGTGAAATAATACATATTACTTTCAGGTAAATAGATAGACTGCACACATTTTCCAGTGGCATCGTCACAGAGTTTTCTGTATAGGTTACAAAGACGGCTGTGCCATTACTTCAATGAGTTTCCAGGTCGCTCTATTATTATGCTCAGGGATTAGAAGCGACTGAACAAATGAAAACCAAAAAATAATGATTTGTTGTGCAGGATGTATTAGAAAAGCGCATGGGAAAATCCCATTCAATTGTTTCATAGTGAAAATTTTATTTCTAAATGCTGGTAATCAGTTAATTGTGTTACTAGTTTTGGTCCTAAAAATTGCGAACAATTCTTCACAGTAAACTTTCAAAAGCCAATAACTTCGCAGTAGACTTTACAATATTTTATATTAAGAAAAATTGCTTAAAAAAGTGAACAAGAATAAATGAGGGTTCACACGCCCTCTAGTGTGTGTGTGTGTGTGTGTGTGTGTGTGTGATTCTTCTCTCTCATCTGTACTCAGGTATCTGACCTCATCAGTCAGCGCTGAGATGACACAACCTGCCCCATAAACCTGTCAGCTCTATGTGTGATAGAAAGACAGGGAAAGGTTGATTGTGTCTTTCTGTACATGTCCTTCAACTCAAACTGATATCTACACACACACACACACACACACGCACGTATCCCAGTAAGTGTAGACCTACTACCTCTCATGTTTCAGAATATGTTGCCATCCAAAGTTGCTGTTGTTATACCCAACAATTTTAATGACATTTGGCTCAGGCATTTCAGAAATGAAGCTGTAGCATAAGTTCTGCTGGGAAGACTCAATTGCTAACACTTCCATTTACCACCATCCTCCCCACCACCACCAGGATGGTACCTCACATTGGGTCGGCTGCGCCCCTGCCTTCGTCTTCAGGCAGGAAATGCAGAGTCCGGACTCTCAGGCTGCGCGATACAGACAGGGCCTATGCCAAAGATCTATCCATCCATCATCTTCTTCCGCTTATCTGGGGCCGGGTCGCGGGGGCAGCAGTCTGGAGATGCCCAGACTTCCCTCTCCCTAGACGCTTTCTCTTCTGGGGGGACCCCGAGGCATTCCCAGGCCAGCCGGGAGACATAGTCCCTCCAGCGTGTCCTAGGTATTCTCCTAGGTATTCCCCGGGGAGGCGTTCAGGAGGCATCCGGAACAGATGCCCGAGCCACCTCAGCTGACCCCTCTCAATGTGGAGGAGCAGCGGCTCTACTCTGAGCTCCTCCCGAGTGACCGAGCTTCTCACCCTATCTCTAAGGGATCGCCCAGCCACCCTGCGGAGAAAGCTCATTTTGGCCGCCTGTATCCGTGATCTTGTCCTTTCAGTCATGACCCAAAGCTCATGACTATAGGTGAGAGTAGGAACGTAGACTGACCGGTAAATCGAGATCTTTGCCTTACGGCTCAGCTCTCTCTTCACCACAACAGACCGGTACATCGACCGCATTGCTGCTGAAGCTGCACCGATCCGTCTGTCAATCTCCCGTTCCATCTTTCCCTCATTCATGAACAAAACCCCAAGATACTTAAACTCCTCTACTTGAGGAAAGATTTATCCACCAACCTGAAGTGAGCAAGCCACCCTTTTCCGACTGAGGACTATGTGGACCCCCTTCACCTCCAGTGTACGACTGACAGACAACAACGGTTTGACCAAAAAATTTCAAAATTGAAAATCCTGTGGAAACAAAGACACCTACATCTTGGATCCCCTTGAGGTAAGCTAAAACATATCAAAAATTAATTTCAAAGTGAACTATCCCTTTAACTTAGAACAGATGTAGACATCCATGTTTCATTTATCCACATTTAGTTGGTGTTGTGGTCTACCGCATAACTTAATAGTACAACTTAATCTAGAGCAGACACTTATCTCGGTTGAGATGTGGCTTGGGAAAGGGTAAAAAAAATACACACTGTTGCCCAGCCTCTCGAGAACCTATGTCGGAGTTGCATGTACACCATTTGACCATTTTAAACTTAAAATGACAAGAAAAAAAACGAATGAAAACTGACTAACTGCAATGCATTTCAGTGGACGTGGAATCAGAGAATGTGCGAGTGTATTGGGTTAGCTGTGCCCTGTGATTGGCTCATCGGGTTTGAGGGCGTGGCTTAGCCATAGGTCAATTGTCACAAGGCTTTAATTTCAGTGAGGGATTGAGCATAATTTTACTCAGATTTTGTGCTCACATCCAAAGTGCGTGCACGTAATGACAAGTATATTGGCTGTACTGGGTCTGTGCGTCAGGTCCTAAAGTGACAGCAGCCTAATATACCTGCTGCCAAATTATGAGATCATATTTAAAATGGCAGTTTTTCCCTATGTTATCGATGTCAGAATCGTGGCCAGTGAAAATGCTGAGTGGCTAGTAACTTTGGAAAACCACTAGCCACAGTTGCTGGTGAGCAAAAAAGTTAATGTCAAGCTAAAAGTCTATATATGCAGTACTGTATACATCATGATATTTTGACCATCTGAAAACTCACAAAGAGCTTATAAAACGTGTACAGGTGTCAAAACAGCAGCAGGAATTCCTGTCACACACACAAAAAAAACATCTGGTGCAAGGAAACGGCAGTTCTGACGCCTGTACTGACGGGAAATTGGTTGTGCTTGTCTGTCCTTTTTAGGGCTGCATCTTTTGATCCTTTTGAATACTGTTTTTGGTTTGTTTAGATGTCTTTGGTCTGTGTTACGTTCATATTTAAGTCCGCACCAGATTTCATTTGGAAGCAGATCTAGACCTGGAAAGGTTGGTCTTAGGTGCGCGCCAAGGATCGGATGGCATATGCCAGCATTCACACTTATTCAAATGAACCGCACTAACAGAGCAATCACACCAGAGTTGATCTTACTCGAACTAAATCTGTTAAGTGTGAACACACACTAAAGTATAACCACACACACACTGCTGCATCATTAGTACTGTACCAGCAGTTCTTTTTCACCTGTAATCAATAACCTCTAATTTCCAGCTTTGCCCCATTCACTCACTGTCTGCATGTGTATGCCTGTGCCTGCTGGCCGACTGCCACATTCGGGAACGTATTGGAAGACTGAACTGATGTTCTGTTTGTCCTCGGAATGATCCGGGCAGCGGTCCAACTTGTGCGCGTTCACATACATTAAAGGAAATGTGACACACTTTCACATACAGCCCTATATAGAGCCAACACTTTTTGTATCAGTTACTGAGCTGTGCTGCTTTACTAAACGGTTTGAGTGCACATGCATGTTTGTTTTTGTATGCATGCATGAACACATAGTGGGCTATGTGCCGTGTGTCAGAGATGCAGTGTGTATGTGTGCGTTTCTGGTGGCCAAATCCTCCAGATGGGTCCAGATGGCAGTTTGAGTCTGTGAAGGTGTGGAACAGACTCTGTGTGAGCATTTTGTAATGCCCGAATGCAACACCATCCCCTGAGATATGTGTGTGTGCGTGCGTGTGTGCATGAGGGAAAACTCTTTGACTGTTCTTGCACACATTGTTTGTGTGCAAAACATCTCAAGGTATGCGTTGTTCTACAACCCAGGTGTGTTTGAGTGTTTGTAAAGCAGTTGCATTTGTTCGGCTAAATAAACCAATAAATAAAAAATGAGTTTCCAGTTTCCACCTGTCTCATATTGCACACATCCTGGTGCAATACACTTCCTAGGTAGTATATATAGTGTACAAAGACATTTATATTTTTTTATGTGTACAAATATAAACATTCAAAACAGCAGGTCGATGTTGTCCAGTTATCATATCAAAAAAGCATCATATTTTGCATATCATACATGTAATTATACACTTTTGAAAGAAATTAATACTTTTATTCAATATGTTTTCAAAATTGATAATAATCAGAAATGTTTCTTGAGCATCAAATCATCCAATCAGAACGATTTCTGAAGGATTATGCGACACTGCAAGACTGGAGTAATTCTGAAAAAGTCAGCTTTGATCACAGGAATAAATTACAATTTAAACTATATTCACATAGAAAATAGTTCTTCTAAATTGTAATAATATTTCATAACATTTAAGTTTTTACTAGATTTTTAAATAAATAATTGCTGCCTTGGTGAGCAGAAGAGACTATCTAAAAACATTTAAAAAGATCTTAAAGGAGTAGTCCTTTAAAAAAAAAAAAAAAAAACTTTTGCTGATAACTTACTCACCCCCATGTCATCCAAGATGTCCATGTCTTTCTTTCTTCAGTCGAAAAGAAATTAAGGTTTTTGATGAAAACATTACAGGATTTTCTCCATATAACGGTTCAAGGTCCAATTGAGAGTTTCAGTGCAGCTTCAAAGGACTTTAAACGACACCAGATGATGAATAAGGGTCTTATCTAGGACCCTTCGAGTCATGACTCGAAAAAAGATTTGTTAATTTTGATGAACGAGTTCGAACAGGAGAGTCACGACGCTCATCACAGAACAGAGCAAGGCGAGCATTTGAGCTTATAAAACTTAAACTTTTTATTTTTTTAAATGACCAATCGTTTCGCTTGATAAGACCCTTATTCATCGTCTGGTGTCGTTTAACGCCCTTTGAAGCTGCACTGAAACTCTCATTTGGACTTTGAACCGTTTGGTTCCCATTGAAGTCCATTAAATGGAGAAAATCCTGGAATGTTTTCATCAAAAACCTTAATTTCTTTTCGACTGAAGAAAGAATGACATGGACATCTTGGTTGACAAGGGGGTGAGTAAATTATCAGCAAAAGTTTTTTTTTTTTTTTTTTTAAGTGAACTACTCCTTTAATGACCCCAAAACTTCAGAACACTATTGTATTTATCAAAAATAATAATGGTAATAACTAGCCTGGATGCCAGCTCGAACTCCGCCCACAACATTTTTTGGTCGGGAAGTTCGGTCTGGACTCGATCCATTACGGAGTAATTATGATCAGGCAAAAAATGATCGGGCCAATCAAATTGCCAGGGCGGGCTTTATACGATGATGGACAGATGATCAGCAGAGACGTAATCATCACGTTATCAAAGATCGAGCGCTTGTCAGAGATGACAGCAGCTGGAGAATTGAGATGTATAGATTCCGCTGTCGCGTCTTTTGTAAAATAAATCGACAGCGCATTAATTTTAATAGAGAAACAGAAAACTGCAATCAAGGCATTTGTCGATCGGAAAGATATTTTTGCCGTCCTTCCAACATGATTCGGGAAAAGTGTAACTTATCAGCTGGCTCTGACGGTCATTAAGAAGATGGGACGTAATGAAAAGCCTGTGGTTGTTGTGGTTTCTCCTTTGGTGGCACTCATGGAGAAGTAAGTAAAAGTAGCAACACTCGTTATTTAACTTCTAAAATAAGTGAAGTTAGGAAACGTTCTGTAGTTGAAAACTGCGCTATTCAAAGTAGCTGACTTACTGCATTGCTCCGATTGGTTGTAGGTTTACCGACTATCCAATTGAGTGCAGAGGGTTTTTTTTTTTCTGGTTCGGTTACGACACGCCTCATAATCAAAGCCCAACGGAGGAGTTTCAGACTCATATTCTCTCTTGAATACGAGTATGACGAAGTCAGGCTAGGTAATAACTAAAATATAAAATAAAACAATAGTATAAAACCATAGTATGCAGAGAGTCTAGACTTAATTGTAGTGTTTGTGTCTCATTTTCTTAGTTTGAAAATATCTTCAGGTTATCAGTGTGTGGGTGTGTGGACGCATGCCTAAGCATGTTGGCGTGGGTTGTGATATTGTATTTATGAGACGATGAGATATATGTTGCTTTGTAAGTGTGTGAAGTTGATTATTCTCGTTCGCTTTGAGCCTGTGATGCACTACCATCTTGGCTTTGATAAATTAATAATCCTTTTGAAGTGCTAATCCCAAACACTCAGCATGATTCATGCGATCCATACAACAAGTGTCTCTCTCAAAGACTTACACACTCACTCAGCATGTAGCTCTATGAATATGGAGATGCACAGATGGAAACAGAAAGATTTGTGTGCGTGCACATGCATGAAGAGTAGGCATTAGCCTATCTGTGGTGAAAGATTCTTCAGCTACAAAGATATAATCAGTCTGCAAATAAACCTGCATATGCATTTATACAATGTAATTGTTCACATAAGGAGAAATTTAAATAAAAGGTACAGATGTAGGTTTCAGGCAATATAAACGCATGGATAACATAAGATAAATTGAGTGTACAGGAATGAACTGTGGCTTCATCCACAGCTCCACCTAGTGTTGAGAACATGACCTACCTCCAGATTTTCATATTTATAGTAATGCTGATACTAATGCTTTGCACAACAGGAATAAATTACATAGTCAAATATACTGTTATAGAAAACAGTTATTTGACAATATTGCTGTTTTTAGTATTTTTTAATTGAATAAATGCAGCTTTGGCGAGTAAAAACATTAAAAAAAACAACAACTTTTGAACAGCTTGATAATGACTGAAACATTTGCAAGCACAAACATTTCCCCTTCAAGAGGAATGTGAGCATCAGTATTCAGAAGAAATAGCAAGAACATCTGCAGTGCTGGTTGCTTTTATTTTCCTGAAACTCTGGAGGAAGACAAACTGCCTGCCTGACTAACACCTTCCTGCTCTATCAGCAGTCACACATGACAGTTCACTGAAGAGACTCTGCGCGCGTGTGTGTGTGTGTGTGTACACTGCCTGCAGAGATACTGGCCTCCTAAGCAAGTCCCAGTCGTATGACACCATCATGATGTGTGAAAACAGTGCACACAGTCCTCATGTCATCAGAGCACATCGGCTCTGGACTTTAATTGAAAAGGACCATTCCGTTATTGATCAACCGTAATCAATTAAGCAATTATCACATCCTCACAGTGCTTTAATTGTGGCATTCAAGCAATTATTGTGAAGATAACACAAGTCAGGATCAATTCCTATGGTGACATTTAGCACAGGATTACAATCACCAACACAAAACAGAAACACAATTCACATATACCTGCAGACGAGACGGTCACTAAACTATGGAAGCTAAACAATAAATAAAGGTAATTGCGTAATTTTACATAACAATTCTGAAAAAAAGAGAAAAAAGTCAGATTTGTGGGATTAAAAGTCACAATTATCTGACTAAGTTTCCATACTAAACTCACAGAGCTCTTGAAAATGTTCCTGAATAAGTCTAGAATTAGCTTTACCATTCATTCCAATGGAAGTTGTTCAGTATGGAAGCCTGTTTCTGCCACAGTTGAGTAAAAAATATAATTCTGTAAGTCATAATAATGAGAAACTTTCTTATAATAATGATTTAAGTCATTATTACAAGAAGGTTTCTCATTATTATGAGATGTTAAGTCATTTTTACCAGAAAGTTCCTCGTTATTATGAGATGTTAAGTCGTTATTACAAGAAAGTTTCTCGTTATTATGAGATGTTAAGTCATTATTACGAGAAAGTTTCTCATTATTATGAGATGTTAAGTCATTATTACGAGAAAGCTTCTCGTTATTATGAGATGTTAAGTCATTATTACCAGAAAGTTTCTCATTATTATGAGATGTTAAGTCATTATTACCAGAAAGTTTCTCTTTATAATGAGATGTCAAGTCATTATTACCAGAAAGTTTGTCCTTATTATGAGATGTTAAGTCATTATTACCAGAAAGTTCCTCGTTATTATGAGATGTTAAGTCATTATTACGAGAAAGTTTCTCGTTATTATGAGATGTTAAGTCATTATTACGAGAAAGTTTCTCATTATTATGAGATGTTCAGTCATTATTACCAGAAAGTTTGTCCTTATTATGAGATATTAAGTCATTTTTACCAGAAAGTTTCTCATTATTATGAGATGTTAAGTCATTATTACCAGAAAGTTTCTCGTTATTATGAGATGTTGTCATTATTACCAGAAAGTTTCTCTTTATAATGAGATGTTAAGTCATTATTACCAGAAAGTTTCTCGTTATTATGAGATGTTGTCATTTTTACCAGAAAGTTTCTCATTATTATGAGATGTTAAGTCATTATTACGAGAAAGTTTCTCGTTATTATGAGATGTTAAGTCATTATTACGAGAAAGTTTCTCGTTATTATGAGATGTTAAGTCATTATTACCAGAAAGTTCCTCGTTATTATGAGATGTTAAGTCATTATTACGAGAAAGTTCCTCGTTATTATGAGATGTTAAGTCATTATTACGAGAAAGTTTCTCATTATTATGAGATGTTAAGTCATTTTTACCAGAAAGTCTCTCATTATTATGAGATGTTAAGTCATTATTACCAGAAAGTTTCTCGTTATTATGAGATGTTAAGTCATTTTTACCAGAAAGTCTCTCATTATTATGAGATGTTAAGTCATTATTACCAGAAAGTTTCTCGTTATTATGAGATGTTAAGTCATTATTACGAGAAAGTTTCTCATTATTATGAGATGTTAAGTCATTATTACCAGAAAGTTTCTCGTTATTATGAGATGTTGTCATTATTACCAGAAAGTTTCTCTTTATAATGAGATGTTAAGTCATTATTACCAGAAAGTTTCTCGTTATTATGAGATGTTGTCATTTTTACCAGAAAGTTTCTCATTATTATGAGATGTTAAGTCATTATTACGAGAAAGTTTCTCGTTATTATGAGATGATAAGTCATTATTACCAGAAAGTTACTCGTTATTATGAGATGTTAAGTCATTATTACGAGAAAGTTTCTCGTTATTATGAGATGTTAAGTCATTATTACGAGAAAGTTTCTCATTATTATGAGATGTTAAGTCATTATTACCAGAAAGTTTCTCGTTATTATGAGATGTTAAGTCATTTTTACCAGAAAGTTTCTCATTATTATGAGATGTTCAGTCATTATTACCAGAAAGTTTGTCCTTATTATGAGATGTTAAGTCATTATTATGAGAAAGTTTCTCGTTATTATGAGATGTTAAGTCATTATTACCAGAAAGTTCCTCGTTATTATGAGATGTTAAGTCATTATTACCAGAAAGTTTCTCGTTATTATGAGATGTTAAGTCGTTATTACAAGAAAGTTTCTCGTTATTATGAGATGTTAAGTCATTATTACGAGAAAGTTTCTCATTATTATGAGATGTTAAGTCATTATTACGAGAAAGTTTCTCGTTATTATGAGATGTTAAGTCATTATTACCAGAAAGTTCCTCGTTATTATGAGATGTTAAGTCATTATTACGAGAAAGTTTCTCGTTATTATGAGATGTTAAGTCATTATTACGAGAAAGTTTCTCGTTATTATGAGATGTTAAGTCATTATTACCAGAAAGTTCCTCGTTATTATGAGATGTTAAGTCATTATTACGAGAAAGTTTCTCGTTATTATGAGATGTTAAGTCATTATTACGAGAAAGTTTCTCATTATTATGAGATGTTAAGTCATTATTACCAGAAAGTTTCTCGTTATTATGAGATGTTAAGTCATTATTACGAGAAAGTTTCTCATTATTATGAGATGTTCAGTCATTATTACCAGAAAGTTTGTCCTTATTATGAGATATTAAGTCATTTTTACCAGAAAGTTTCTCATTATTATGAGATGTTAAGTCATTATTACCAGAAAGTTTCTCGTTATTATGAGATGTTGTCATTATTACCAGAAAGTTTCTCTTTATAATGAGATGTTAAGTCATTATTACCAGAAAGTTTCTCGTTATTATGAGATGTTGTCATTTTTACCAGAAAGTTTCTCATTATTATGAGATGTTAAGTCATTATTACGAGAAAGTTTCTCGTTATTATGAGATGTTAAGTCATTATTACGAGAAAGTTTCTCGTTATTATGAGATGTTAAGTCATTATTACCAGAAAGTTCCTCGTTATTATGAGATGTTAAGTCATTATTACGAGAAAGTTCCTCGTTATTATGAGATGTTAAGTCATTATTACGAGAAAGTTTCTCATTATTATGAGATGTTAAGTCATTATTACCAGAAAGTCTCTCATTATTATGAGATGTTAAGTCATTATTACCAGAAAGTTTCTCGTTATTATGAGATGTTAAGTCATTTTTACCAGAAAGTCTCTCATTATTATGAGATGTTAAGTCATTATTACCAGAAAGTTTCTCGTTATTATGAGATGTTAAGTCATTATTACGAGAAAGTTTCTCATTATTATGAGATGTTAAGTCATTATTACCAGAAAGTTTCTCGTTATTATGAGATGTTGTCATTATTACCAGAAAGTTTCTCTTTATAATGAGATGTTAAGTCATTATTACCAGAAAGTTTCTCGTTATTATGAGATGTTGTCATTTTTACCAGAAAGTTTCTCATTATTATGAGATGTTAAGTCATTATTACGAGAAAGTTTCTCGTTATTATGAGATGTTAAGTCATTATTACCAGAAAGTTCCTCGTTATTATGAGATGTTAAGTCATTATTACGAGAAAGTTTCTCGTTATTATGAGATGTTAAGTCATTATTACGAGAAAGTTTCTCATTATTATGAGATGTTAAGTCATTATTACCAGAAAGTTTCTCGTTATTATGAGATGTTAAGTCATTATTACCAGAAAGTTTCTCATTATTATGAGATGTTCAGTCATTATTACCAGAAAGTTTGTCCTTATTATGAGATGTTAAGTCATTATTATGAGAAAGTTTCTCGTTATTATGAGATGTTAAGTCATTATTACCAGAAAGTTCCTCGTTATTATGAGATGTTAAGTCATTATTACCAGAAAGTTTCTCGTTATTATGAGATGTTAAGTCGTTATTACAAGAAAGTTTCTCGTTATTATGAGATGTTAAGTCATTATTACGAGAAAGTTTCTCATTATTATGAGATGTTAAGTCATTATTACGAGAAAGTTTCTCGTTATTATGAGATGTTAAGTCATTATTACCAGAAAGTTCCTCGTTATTATGAGATGTTAAGTCATTATTACGAGAAAGTTTCTCGTTATTATGAGATGTTAAGTCATTATTACGAGAAAGTTTCTCGTTATTATGAGATGTTAAGTCATTATTACCAGAAAGTTCCTCGTTATTATGAGATGTTAAGTCATTATTACGAGAAAGTTTCTCGTTATTATGAGATGTTAAGTCATTATTACGAGAAAGTTTCTCATTATTATGAGATGTTAAGTCATTATTACCAGAAAGTTTCTCGTTATTATGAGATGTTAAGTCATTATTACCAGAAAGTTTCTCATTATTATGAGATGTTCAGTCATTATTACCAGAAAGTTTGTCCTTATTATGAGATGTTAAGTCATTATTATGAGAAAGTTTCTCGTTATTATGAGATGTTAAGTCATTATTACCAGAAAGTTCCTCGTTATTATGAGATGTTAAGTCATTATTACCAGAAAGTTTCTCGTTATTATGAGATGTTAAGTCGTTATTACAAGAAAGTTTCTCGTTATTATGAGATGTTAAGTCATTATTACGAGAAAGTTTCTCATTATTATGAGATGTTAAGTCATTATTACCAGAAAGTTTGTCCTTATTATGAGATGTTAAGTCATTATTACCAGAAAGTTTCTCGTTATTATGAGATGTTAAGTCGTTATTACAAGAAAGTTTCTCGTTATTATGAGATGTTAAGTCATTATTACGAGAAAGTTTCTCGTTATTATGAGATGTTAAGTCGTTATTACAAGAAAGTTTCTCGTTATTATGAGATGTTAAGTCATTATTACCAGAAAGTTTGTCCTTATTATGAGATGTTAAGTCATTATTATGAGAAAGTTTCTCGTTATTATGAGATGTTAAGTCATTATTACCAGAAAGTTCCTCGTTATTATGAGATGTTAAGTCATTATTACCAGAAAGTTTCTCGTTATTATGAGATGTTAAGTCGTTATTACCAGAAAGTTTCTCGTTATCATAAGATGTTGAGTCATTATTACGAGAAAGTTTCTCGTTATTATGAGATGTTAAGTCATTATTACCAGAAAGTTTCTCTTTATAATGAGATGTTAAGTCATTATTACCAGAAAGTTTCTCATTATTATGAGATGTTAAGTCATTATTACCAGAAAGTTTCTCTTTATTATGAGATGTTAAGTCATTATTACGAGAAAGTTTCTCTTTATTATGAGATGTTAAGTCATTATTACGAGAAAGCTTCTCGTTATTATGAGATGTTAAGTCATTATTACCAGAAAGTTTCTCTTTATTATGAGATGTTAAGTCATTATTACCAGAAAGTTCCTCGTTATTATGAGATGTTAAGTCATTATTACCAGAAAGTTTCTCGTTATTATGAGATGTTAAGTCATTATTACGAGAAAGTTTCTCATTATTATGAGATGTTCAGTCATTATTACCAGAAAGTTTGTCCTTATTATGAGATATTAAGTCATTTTTACCAGAAAGTCTCTCATTATTATGAGATGTTAAGTCATTATTACCAGAAAATTTCTCGTTATTATGAGATGTTAAGTCATTATTACGAGAAAGTTTCTCATTATTATGAGATGTTAAGTCATTATTACCAGAAAGTTTCTCTTTATAATGAGATGTTAAGTCATTATTACCAGAAAGTTTCTCGTTATTATGAGATGTTAAGTCATTATTACCAGAAAGTTTCTCTTTATAATGAGATGTTAAGTCATTATTACCAGAAAGTTTCTCGTTATTATGAGATGTTGTCATTTTTACCAGAAAGTTTCTCATTATTATGAGATGTTAAGTCATTATTACGAGAAAGTTTCTCGTTATTATGAGATGTTAAGTCATTATTACGAGAAAGTTTCTCGTTATTATGAGATGTTAAGTCATTATTACGAGAAAGTTTCTCATTATTATGAGATGTTAAGTCATTATTACCAGAAAGTTTCTCGTTATTATGAGATGTTAAGTCATTATTACCAGAAAGTATCTCATTATTATGAGATGTTAAGTCATTATTACCAGAAAGTTTCTCATTATTATGAGATGTTAAGTCATTATTACCAGAAAGTTTGTCCTTATTATGAGATGTTAAGTCATTATTATGAGAAAGTTTCTCGTTATTATGAGATGTTAAGTCATTATTACCAGAAAGTTTCTCGTTATTATGAGATGTTAAGTCATTATTACCAGAAAGTTTGTCGTTATTATGAGATGTTAAGTCATTATTACGAGAAAGTTTCTCATTATTATGAGATGTTAAGTCATTATTACCAGAAAGTTTCTCATTATTATGAGATGTTAAGGCATTGTTATGAGAACATTTCTTATTATTATGAGATACTCAAGCCATAATTACGAGAAAGTTTCTCATTGTAATGAGATATTAAGTCATTATTACCAGAAAGTTTCTCGTTATTATGAGATGTTAAGTCATTATTACCAGAAAGTTTCTCATTATTATGAGATGTTAAGTCATTATTACCAGAAAGTCTCTCATTATTATGAGATGTTAAGTCATTATTACCAGAAAGTTTCTCATTATTATGAGATGTTGTCATTATTACCAGAAAGTTTCTCGTTATTATAAGATGTTGTCATTATTACCAGAAAGTTTCTCGTTATTATGAGATGTTAAGTCATTATTACGAGAAAGTTTCTCATTATTATGAGATGTTAAGTCATTATTACCAGAAAGTTTCTCGTTATTATGAGATGTTAAGTCATTATTATGAGAAACTTTCTCAATATGAGAAACCAAGTCATAATAATGAGAAAGTTTCTCATTATTATGACTTACAGAATTATATTTTTGTACTCAACTATGGCGGAAACAGGCTTTCTTAGTTCAGTTGGTGCAGCCCATACTGCAAAAAAAAAAATATTTTCAGATATTTTTAATATATATATATATGTATATATATATATATATATATATATATATATATATATATATATATATATATATATATATATATATATATAAACATGCAAGAAATGGCTAAAAACATATGGCTAATAAAATGTTTTAAATATATTTACATACATTTTTTTGACAAGTTTTTGTTACCTCTATTTTTATTTATTTATTTATTTTTTTAGATCGTTTCAATTTACCGTACCATAGACTTTGGGGGTTAGTAAAATATAAAGTGTGTGTGTTTGTGTGTGTGTGTGTGTGTGTGTACACACACACATTTATTTTTATATATAAAATAAATATTATCTTTAATATAAATCTTAATATATATATATATATATATTATTTTGATCCAATAAATGCAGTCTTGATAAGAACGAGAGACTTATTTTACTTTTTAATAGTCAAAATTAAATAGTCAAAATAGTCAAAATTATATTTTAAACATATTTTAAGGAAATGTACCATCTTGCACTTCAAAGTACATTTTGTCAATTGTTTTTTTTAAATATCTTATTTTTCAATTTGAAATAAATACTTTCCTTAAGCCATGAAGTTTACATTACATATTTAGCATATTTTTGGAAATATCTTGGGCAGAATAAAATATTTAAAACATCTACTGTAATACAATGTAACATTTGCAATTTATAGCAGTACAATACATTTTATTCCACCAGACTAAACAGCTACTTGTGAATGGCTGTCCATGGAGAAAGATGTTTTTGTATCCAGATGGTGCAGTTACGACATCTACTAGCAGGTGCAAACTGGGCCATGCTAACCAGTCAAACTCTGACCCCCCCAGTTCCCCGCTGTGAACGGCCCTGCCTGCAGATCCTCAAAAGCTGGTGTGACTCTTAAAATAATCATATGGCAGAGCCAGAGTGCTAACCAAGGGAAATCTCAAAACTACATTAACCTCGCCTTCACCTGCCTCAGGGTCACATTACTTACAGTAGAGTCTTGGTCTAGCTCTCAGTTCTTTTGTCTAAGACACATTACAGCACACATTAAAAGGGCCATGATCTTGTTCTTCTGCTTGTCTGAATCTGACAGCAATTTGCAGAGACATAGCGAACTGAAATGATCTCTCTGACATCAATAGTTTCAATACCTCATATCTGCAAATAAAGAGCAGATCAGATTTGTATCCATACTGTGGAAGAGTTATTTATGTGGTCAAATAAAAATCAATAGAATGTGCAAGATGCCGAAAATGAAGTTGTTTACAGTGTACGAAAATAAAATAAAATAAAATAAGTTCTCTTAATACCTATATCAGTTAGCAGAGGGCCTCTCATCAGACTCTCTAAAGATTAGAGACTAAGTGTTTACAATTGATGACTATATATGGCGGAATACCATAAAAAAGCCTTCACTCGTGAAAAGTCCTCTTACCGGCTCCCGCTTCCTCGCTCTCCCTCTTATTTCCGTCAATGCAGCCAACGTGACATGCGACAAAGCGGGAGCCGGTAAGAGGACTTTTCACGAGTGAAGGTATTATTGCGCCAAGTTGAAGTGCTCTAAAGCACTTTTTTATGGTATTCCGCCATACAATATAGTCATCAATTTTAAACGCTTAGAAAAACACAACGTTTTATTTTGTGTCACCAGCCTAGGTCGAGTTACACTAATCGAGTAACAGTGTTTAAATAGGGAAAACAAGGAAGTGTTTGATTGCTTCTCTTTTTGGCTCATATTTAATGCACTGGGCTAAGCTAAGTGCTAACATAGTTTTGCGGCAATACAGAGCGATAGAGTGCACGCACTGAGACGAGAGAGGTATGCATCAGCTCGTCTTAATTAAGGGAATAACATAGTTTAATATGAAAACCCGGTGGAGTATCCCTTTAAGGACATCTGGGCTGTTTTTGACAATCACAGTGGCTTATTACTGCACCGTTTTTAACAAATCCCAAAATGGATTTGAGTCAAATAATGTTCTTTGATTTAACCCAGGTGTTTTTTTAACCTTTTAGACACCATGGATCACTCATATGATCATCCTCATTTAAGGGACCCTCACACTGAAATTTAAAAGGCAGATATCATTTATAAACACCCAATTTATACATGGAATTTATATTTACCCAATTCATATATATATTTTTTTAAATATACAATTTAATCTAATTTAAACTCGAGAAAAAGATTAATAACAATTCATATTTTGTTTTATTTTAATCATTTTTTTTATAATTTATTAAGTAGGTTTTTAAATGGTCATTTTTAAATATTGCGTTCACTGACGCCTTCATGTTGTACTGTGTTAGTAAAATCATCAGTCTATTGCAGATGTAGATATTAATATATGCGTCTAACTACTATCTATGCATACTACTCACACTATTTCCCTATCTGTCAATCACTCTCGACTCACGATTGTTGTTACGTCAGAACTGAACTGACCAATTGGGATCTCGTCTGAGAGCCCAATCACCTTCGAGTGGTAACAGAACAAGCCAATGCATATTGGCTAGTGAGATTCGCATCGCACATTGAATTGAATATTGAATTAGGCTTTTGCTTCGCTGCCAAGCGGATGTTGATTTACTCTGCTATTCATTCATCTTTCCTGTATCACAACAAGAGGGTTTCTGTACCTGTTCTTGTGTAGGTGCATTCCAGCGGAGTTCGTGGTTGCTAAGTCTGTACAGTCTGATGCAGCGGGTGTTCACCAATAATCTTTAAAATTGTCCCATGTCCCGGACCTTTATGACTGGATGATTGGTATCTTGGGGCAGGGCGTGCTAAATGGCAGCATCTCGCTCCAGTGCCTTTCTTTTTGGAAGTGCACGAGAAGGTCATGTAGTCGTGAAAGGCATCTTTTTCTGCCAGAAACCAATCCACTGCCTCGTCCGCTCTCACTACCCTCGATAGCGGGGAGCTTAGAGGGTATGTGAAGATCCCACAGGTGGAGCATGCAGTTTAGGTGCAGTTATACCAACAAAATGTTGCCACCTGGCGGGGTCGTCCACGTCAACGATCCAAGGTAAGTTAGTTCTCGGCTGCAATCGCGGCCAAGGCTTACAGCGCCTGCATGCCATGGCCCTCCTGCAAGTATACAAGTCCAAGGTACTAAAATGCAGCTCCTGCATCAAGGTACTTGATACTGCATACAGTGATGGACCTCACCCTCCAGGCGACGAAACACATACGATGTCCACATTAGTGGTCCAGCAGTACTATCTCCGGCTGAACCTGGCCGAGATGAAAGAAGTCGATGAGGTTCGCTTTCTTGACTCCCCCATCTCCCAGGCCGGTATCTTTGGCGATGCCATCGAGAACTTTGCCCAGCAGTGGGACAGTCCAGAAGCAGACGGAGGCGATCAGACACATCCTGCCCAGACGGGATGCTGCTGCCGGGACCTGTCCATCTAGGGTTCCACAACTCTGTCCCACCGTGGGAACGTCTGTTGTCCCACTGGTCCCCCTTGCAAGGTGTCTGGAAGCTGGCTAGCGCTTACCAGCCTGATCAGACTTAGCTATGCGATTCAATTCGCCTGGCATCCCCCCCAGATTCAGCAAAGTCCGGTTTACGTCAGTGGTAGACATGGATCCTCCTGTCCAACATGCAGAGATCACATCCTATTGGCGAAGGGCGCGATAGAGACGGTCTCTCCAGCCAACATGAAGCCAGGATTTTACAGCCCATACTACATTGTGCCCAATAAAAGGAGGTGGGTTACACTGATCATGGACCTGCACGTCCTGAACCGAACCATTAACAAGCTCCTGTTCCAAAATGTTGACGAAGAAATGCATCCTACCTTGTGATCGCAGCCAAGATTGGTTTGGAGCGATCGACCTAAGGAATGCGTACTTCCATGTCTCGATCCCACCTCGACAAAGACCAGGCATATGTCATCCGCAACTGGAGTTATGCATTTAGATTGTTTCATATGAGCCCCCTTCTGCGCTGTATTCACAAATGGGTCCCGAGATGGGCATGGCACCACGACACACATCGAGTGAAAATACTTACTTACAATCCATGACTGGACCTTGTTTTACTCCGGGCAGGGGTTCCCTTAGTACAAGTGTCCAGGCATGTTGCTGTCTCAACAGATACCTCCAACATGGGCTGAGGTGCTGAATTGATGGGCAAGCAGCTTTGGGATCCTGGACAGGACCTCACCTGGAGAGTAGCTAGCAGTACATCTTGCCCTGTGCCTATTTCTGCCGTTGCTGCGGGACAAGCATGTTCTGGTCCGAGCGGACAACACATCGACCACCAAGGTGGTCTACACCCCCATTGTATGTCACAACTCACCTGCCATCTCCTCCTATGGGGTCAGAAGCAACTCAGGTGTCATCGCGCCATTTACATAGGGTGAGCTCAATCATGCAGCCGACATGCTCTCATGATAGCATACATCTAAGGAAGGGCAGAGACTCCACTCCTGTCCAGCAGATTTGGGAATGCTTCGGGGTCGCTCATGTTGACTTGTTTACAGGGAAGACCCCCGTAGATGCCCTATCAATGTCTTGCTTTCTTTCCTGCAAGACGAGTTGGTGGGAAGGCTATCTCCCTCCACTCTGAAAGTGTATGTTGCCGCTGTTGCCGCACACCTCGATGCAGTAGACGGTAAGTCTCTGGGAAACCTCAACTTGATCATAAGGTTCCTGAGAGGCTATGGGAGGTTGAATCCTCCTCAGCCAAGCCTCATCCCCTCTTGGGACCTCTCTTTGGTCTTGACAGCCCTACAGAGAACACTCGCCCTTGATGTTCTAAAGTATGTAGTATATATACTATGTACAGTATGCAAAAGTTCTGCTAATTAAATCAGTAAAATGCATACCATACATTAAAGCAAAATGTGCTGGATAATATATCGTGGAATGTGTTAAATTTTCATTTCCAATGTTTTGAACTCCCTAACTACCCTGTGGCCTGTCACTTTACAGTGTGTGGTCATTCAGTTTCTTCTCTCCGTTTTCAGGGAATTGAGCAGATTAAACTACCTAGAGGTGGCAATACTGATAAAGTACTATGCCAAAGGGAACTTTACTGGATCCATACCTTGGACGCTTTACATCCTAAAGGTTTAAATGTGGACTTTGACATGAGTGTCATGCTTTAGTCATAGCTGTATTGATTTTTTGTTCCTTTTTTAAGTCTTGTATACTGCAGTTTATGACGGTGTTTCTGATGTTTTTGCAGTCTCCATGTACTTATATTGTAAGCAGGAATGAATGTGTGGGTATATTTGTATATGTACCTATATTTGTGTATACTTTTTGTATATATTCACGTCTGTTTCTTGTTTTTTTCACTTTTTTCACTTCTTCACTTAAGTGAAGTTAGGGTTGATCACCTTAAAAAACTACAACTCCCACCAGTGGACTACAACTGTCCCTACCTAGCCTCTGCAGGTGTGGGTTATCACTGTTGATTGTCCTAGTTGAACATAGTCAAATGGAAGGTAACATTTTGTTTGTGTATGCCCTGAGGATGGTTGTATCACCGAAAGCTTAGCATAAATTTGGCTTGAAGGACTCAAGTGTGCAGACAATTTGTTCTTTTGGTTGTCAAGTGTTATCTGTCTGGCACCTTGTTTGCCGTGAGTGCGGTGAAACTCTTTCATATCATTTCATAATGTTTTGAACTCTAAAAGAAAAATAAAATACATTTTTTCTTGATATTATTTGATGAAAGACATCTCTACACACAATTTGAAAAAAAAAATCATAATTGATCATAACTGTCTTGATGATGTGAACTGCATTAATCAATACAGCATCACCAATTGTGAGGATATATTACCTTTTTTAATTAAAAATATATATATTTTTAAAATAATCATGCTGTATATATTTAGACAGAATTAGTTGGAGCTTAAATAAAACCTAAAGTAATAGTTCACCTAAAATTTTAAATCCTGTCTGGCTCATATTTGATTTGAAAGCTACATGCAGCTTAGGCAAATAATAAGCTGTAAATGATAATAAGCTTAAGAAATATAACAGACTATAAAAGACCCCCGTGTCACCCTTTTAGCCCCCTGTTACCAGTTTGAAAACCCCTACAGTGCTTTTATTGTGTCTTTTTGTGAGAACGAGTAAGTGATGGTAGAATTTTAAGTTTTGGGTGAACTATGGTACTGGGTTATAACTTTGCACAGATTCCATCACTAACGCTTAACTATAAGGGTTATACTTTGGGAAAAGTACAAGTGAAGTGATTGTGAATTGAAACTCTGGCTGGATTGTCAGTTAGAATAATGTGAACGCGTATGCTTTTCAGGTCTCATGATTCACGCTGGAACTCTGACACTAATGACTGTATTACTGCAGATCGTGTGGGTGTTTCATAACAGCTGCTGCTTTCAGTCCATGTCTGTTGCTGTTGGAGGGTGAAACTTTTAATTATGACAAATAAAATAGAGAGAGAAAAATCTCACTATGTTTTCAAATACGTCTCTTAAACCCCATCCTACTTTATATTCTTTTCTTCTTCTTTTTTCCTTGATCCACAATATTTCATTTCTTTCTCCAAGCACCCCAGATTCAATCACGAAAAATCTCCAGTGCAAATAAAGTCAAAAATTACATCAGGCAACATGCAACACCTCAAAGGATCAAGATATTTTCAACACCTGTCAGTCAACTAAGAAAGCAATTTACGCCCCAACAACATCCTGCGGCATTATGATCATTACATCAGCTTCAAGCTTTTTTTTTTTTTATACGCATAATCAGTTCGGTCCTTCTCTGCCAATTGTGGAATGATCAAAAGCAGAAACATGAAAGAATTTCACATTTTATGAAAGTGACTGAAAGTTTAAACATGAGGCCTGTAAAACAATGCTGTCTGAAATAGACATATTACATTATAAATATAAGAACAAACAAACCACAGTTTCCAACATATACCTATCATTAACATTACAATAAAGTAATTTGGGTAATTTGGAGTTGTCCATCAATGTCATCATGTCATGGAGGATTGACATTGCCTCATTCATTTGAAAGGATTTGGCAGAAACCATGAATTTTTGTTTTTATGTGGCTTATAACATGGTCACATCACGTTTAAACACTTTTCCCCTAATCAATCTTAAATATTAAGAAACATAATCAATAAATGATTGTTAAACCAGGTAAAAACGACATCATACATTCTTTTGAGACCCTATGTCTGGTTTTCATCATGGTAAGTTTTGTGGTAGCCTAGCCTACTGTGCACAGCTAATTTCACTTTGTGAGGTGCAGTGTAACATCTGGTACTCACCAACACTAGTCCGACTGATTCATCTCCCCTGGACCTGGAGATGCAAACCGGAAAAGACAAGCACAGCTGCTGTGTTGTTTGGAGAGAAGGAGGATCTTCAGCTCCAGTTTATCGCGGTAAAGTAGCCTATCTTTAAATGCCTCCACAAGAGGGCGACAATCGCCACGAAAAACAAACTCAAAAAACAAAAGTAGTTAGCCTACCTATAATTTTACTGAACAGATGAAATGTAGCTACTTATTCACAATTACGTGGAATAATTAATGATTGATATTAACTATTGTTCATTATCAATATATTTAATGTCAAAATATTTCATAGTAACTTCTACGCATGCACATAATAATACAGATAAGAAACTATAAACAAGAAATGTGACGCATCTTAAACTTGGTGATTTTGTTATTTCTGAAAACAGCTGCCTACATCACTGTTTTTTATATAGCAGATATTTTTAGGTTTGTTTTTTACTTGTTTAATGTTCTGTTGAGACATTTGGCCACATCCTGACATTTGTTTTATTACGGTTGAAACTCCTAAAATCCAAGTTCGTTATTAAAAAGTCTTTCATGTCTATCCAAATACATCATTAGGACAATGCTGAGGAAAAACATCTTAGTGAAAGTTTGTTCAAACACAACTCCTCTTTTGCTTTGACTTTTAGTCAAGTGACAAATCCACTGTTTGATTCCAAGTTTGCGCCACAAAACTCATTCCTCTATAAAATATGTGAACTCAGGGCAAAAAGCAGAGTTTATATTTGTATTGTAATTGATGGAAACATATGATACACAAAGACAACCATCATCAGAAAATCATCTTTTATTCATAAATAAGAAACAGTTGCAAATATAGCTTTCAGAGATTTAAGTTGCTGTACATTTGAAGTATATTGCTCCCAAACATTAAAGCAGGCTGTGAGATTAAAGCTCTGAGACTTTGGTTCAAATGATCTTTCAAGGCTGGTAAGTCATATTCTGGTATAATGACCCAGGTCCGGGTCCTTCGGGGTCTCAGTAAGGCTGGTGAAACTTTGGAAACTTAGGCATTAGCCCTTAGCATCAGTTAATTCAAATTAGCCTCAATGATGTATTAGTTTTCCAGGCTGGTCTTGTAGATGTCCATTCAATTACATCCATCATAATACAGAACATTTATATTAATTAGGGTTCCACATGTGAGGAACAGATGCTCTGTTAAATACATATTTGGACACAGCACACTAGTCATTGTGTTACATAATCAAATGCCAAACCAAGAAATTTATTTTAAAGAAAGATATAATGTTCACTTTTCAAGCAAACCATGTATGAAACGACATTTGTTAAAGTAATAGTTCACCGATTTAAAAAAAAAAAAAAAAAATTGTCATCATTTACTCACCCTCAAGTTGTTCCAAACCTTTATGAGTTTGAAGGAACCCGTTAACTTCCATAGTATTTCCCCCCCCCCCATACTATATATTCATACCAACATTCTTCAAAATATCTTTTGTGTTTAACAGAATAAAGAAATTCATACAGGTTTGGAACAACATGAGGGTGAGTAAATGATGACAGAATTTTCATTTTTGGATAAACTGTTCCTTAAAGGCCTGAATGACACACAATATCATCCTGTATATTCTAGTTTTGTCGTCTGCCGTTTTAAACGCTTGAGCTTTTAAAGCAGGATGGATTTTGATTAGCTGTCAATGTTTTATCGTTTATCTTCTAGGAGGGAAAAGGTCATTCTGAAAGTGATTCCAACAACATTGTTTCTCTGTGCTGTTATTGATGTGTTTTGGACTTTTTAGACCAATCTTTGTCATCTTTACAGTTATTGTTAGGAGTGAACGGGCCTTTAGGCTTTTATTGACAAAACAATAGATTGAGACTGGAAATGGATGGATCATGTTCATAGTTATTGTGATGAACTACATGTGGTTATAACCTCTTAAAAATTAAGGTTCTTTATTGGAATCGATGGTTGCACAAAGAACCTTTTACATCCATGGAACCTTTCCTTTACACAAAAGGATCTTTATAGTGGAAAAAAAAGGTCTCCAGACTAAGAAAAAATACATTTATTTTGAGAACGGTTTGTTCTTTGGGAAACCGGAATGGTTCTTCTATGGCATCACAGCGAAAAAAAAAAAAAAAAAAAAAAAATCTTTAAACTGATTAACACCAGCTAATTCTTCTGAGAAAAGTTCTAACATAATTTGTTTGCAGATTTGATACAATGAAGCTCATACATTTAGCTTATTTTTGGGGGTTTTGTCTTAACAGTAAAATGCAGACTGGAAAGTGATAGACAGGGAAAATAGGATCAGCACATGATTCGGGTCAGACTCAAAGCCGACAGCATGTGCACAATATGCCACAGCACTGACAAACTCATGCATTTTTAAGTTTGTGTCCTTGGTGTCAAAATACATTTAGAGGCCGCTGTATTTCTAAGATGGTTCAGAAAGCACCAAAAAATAAGAGAAATTTGTTCAATGTATTTTGTATTAGGCTCTGATTCATGCGTCTGAAATTGCCAGAGACATATTTCCATATTTAACAACAAATCAATTTGAAAAGCCACATGGTACAAAAATAAATAGCTGGATTTAGAAAGATTATGTATATATTCCAAGTTATTTACAACAGTGTTGTCTCAGTTCAATTTCAAATTAGTGCTGTAACAAAAACCTAGTTGAACTGGATTTATACTTTTGCAAAAGGCCAACTTTATCCATCTTATATAATCTTCTGACTCATAGTGGAAATCTGAACCTTTGGTTTTAGAGAACTAGCAAAGTCATATTTAGCCAGTGTGGTACAGAAAGTTTTGCATTTCCCAAAACACATAAAACAGCTGAAAAGGCTCTATAAACCAGGCTAAAATGGAAACTAATTTCCAACCAAAAAAAAAAAAAAAAAAAAGAGTTGATTCTTATCAGAACAGAAAGTGCAGTCAAGTGAAACAAGACTTACTTTGTCATCTAAGACAGTGAATCACACTCAATTATTATTGTCTCACAGCATATAATCATATCCCGTACTATTATAACAACCAAAATGATCAAGTTTCAGGTATGGTTTTGCTGGAGGACAAAGCATAAATACATCAATGGATGTAATTTATAGGCAGAAACAATATATTAATCAATACAAACATTGCAAGTTTTTCATTTATTCAAAAAGACATTGTCATGTGGAAAATCAGCCATTAACGATACTAGCTTGATTTCAATACAGACATCACTGAAAGTAATAATAACTTAAAGTAGAAAGCGATTCAGATGTTGATTCAAGTCAATGAACATTTTTTTCAAACTTGTATTTTTGATCAATTTGTCAAAAGAGTTGGATTTTTCATTAAAGCCCTGGACTAAACTGATCTTTTTGTAATGCGTGGCCACATTACGGTTACCATTAGAGAGGAGAAACCAGTGCGACTGCACCGGGCCTCATGCTTTAGGGCCTATGGCCGCTTCCTCTATCTCGCACTGGGCCGCCAAACTGGGCCCCATGTCTGGGATGGCACTGACCGTTCCTCTGAGAACGTTTGCGTCATTTAAATCCAGTCAACTGGAATCTACGTGATCAGGACTGGAATCAGTGAGGCCGAAAACACAGAATTCATCCAGGTTGATGGACAGAAAGCTGCTCGGTTTAAGCCGTGCTTCAGGTGTCGCTGCACTAATAACCATAGACAACAGACTTTTTTTTGCCTGGGAAATCTCCGCTCATTTCTGACTGCTCCTTTGAGTTAACTAATTCTGTTCTGAATTCTCATCAAGTAATTCATCTCAACAAAGCAGATTAGTGCGGTTCCTTATGTATGTTTGAGTTCATTACGGGTTTTTGCGTAGTGCGTTTATCCGAGTCTCCTTTTCTATGACGTTTGGTTACGCTGTGTACTTCAAAACTGCCTTGTCGCTCACTACGAACAACAGAATTACGCAAAACGTCTAAGCCATGTTCATCCCCAATGGCTGTATTTGTATTGTTATGTGAGGTATTGTTTGTCACTGCTATGCGCACGTATGTCTCAATATTGCGTTTAACAGCTCTGTGCGTTGCAATGTTTCTGGAGGCCGCAATCTTTTTTGCGACAGCGGCACGTGCGGCCGCCAGCTGAGGGAACTGTTTGGTGTACAAGGCTGATGTGTATTGCAGTTCAGGCGTAATCAACCTCTGACAAAGCCCAAAAGTGTCATTATTCAACCCCAGTCGGAGGTTATAACCTTGAATAACTGCTGCACCATATTGAAACGGCTTTAATGACGAATCCTTGACCTGCACAGGATCAACCGCCCCTCCTTCCTGTAAACACATTTGCTCAAGCTTCGTCCTCTTCGCCCTCAGAAGCTCTACTTCCCGTCGGAGTTGCGTCCGTCCGAGTGTGGAGTCAATGCGTTTCCAGAAAGTGGCATTAAAGTGCTGGTACAATCGCCAGTCTAGTGAATTCCACTGTTTTACCCGCTCTGCGGTCTCTGCATTTAAGGGTCGCCGAGAGCGTTCACTGCGACTGTTGAGGCGGAAAGACGAGATATCGTCCAGTGACCAGCAGAGGGCGTGCTTTAGAAGCACCAGTGATTCATCGAAATACTCCGAGATGAGGATCAGCGGAAAGTCGCGTTCCACAGCAGTGATGACCTCGGCGCTACGCCTGTCCAGATCGGTGTCGTTCACTGGCGCTGTATTATCCAGACCGAAGTCAAAGGTCAAAATGTTACGTGCATAGTGGTTGTTAGGCACGGAGGTGTTGTAGCTCCGCCCACCCTGGTTCAGGAACTCCTCGAGGCTTTTGACGACGCGGAATGCCGGGATCGCTTTGTAGTAAACAAACAGGGATTCCATCATCGCCACCGGATTCCGAAGAATGGAGAAGTAGAATGTGTCCTTAGGCATCAACTTCCTCACCTGAATGTCAGAAAGATTTAAAGACAATATGAGCTTATGAACACAATCTTTTTTTAAAAAAAAATACTGTTTTTTGACTAACTTACAAACTTTTACAATTTGAAGAAATTCTGACCTCTTGTTCTTTGTCAAAGACGTACAAACAAAGCCCGCTTAACTTTTCCATCACAGAATGCAATCTCCATCCAATCAGTGCAAATGTTCTCTAAATCATTGGGATCTGCACCTGCCTACATCAATCTAGCACCGGGTGATTTGTCTTCCTCTTGAAAATTAAAATAGTCAGTTGTTTCAAATGATTTATGTGCTTGCCAAGTTGTCTACGCACATTCAGGATTGCATTCATAACACTGAGAGTCTTGAAAAAATTGCAAACTTCTTCAGCTTAAATGTCCTTAATGGCAATTGCTTAACCCTTTGGTGCTGTAAACTAATTTCATCGGAGAGGTACGAAACTTGGTAAAGGTTTTGGCACTTGCTTTTTGAACACAAAAAAATAAATAAAAATAAAATCATGGACAAGACTTGAAGGTTAAATGGTCTTGAAAAAATAGTCACTCTTGTATTGTTCACAGTCAAAAATGACCGCATTGGAAAAGAATGGGAGATTAATGTATTGGAAAAGTTTCGTTCTGCGCCCAAACAAATTCTTACTGAAAACTGGGAGCTTTGGAGACCTCAGCCTTAATTTTGGAACACAGTTTAAGATTTATGGATTTGATTTTCTCAGTTTTAGAGTATGGTAAACGTGTTTTGCAAAATATGTATTTCATATAAAAAATGAAAATGGTATTGTGCATTTTTCATAATAAATGTAAAAATTGAATAACTTTTTTCAAGTTAAAATAATAAGTAATTACAAGTTAATAATAATAAAAAAGTAAAATAATCTGCCAAAAAGAAACAAAACTTAAGTCTGTGCTCTAAAGCGTTCAAGATTTATGACAGTTTAAGTTGGAAATTTCATTTCCAGGTCCATGTTCAAAAAGTGAATACATGCATTATAACTACTGCATTAGTATCATTTTTGACCAATAAGTGAACAGTACCAGAGGGTCAACCAATTAAATATAAGGCCAAATCAATATAACATATAAGAAGTGACATAAAAGAGGCATTCATTTTTATTTGGAGTCTGCTCCATCTGCTCTCTAGCATCAGTTGGTTAAAATCACATAATGCTATTTAATCAAATTTAAATTTTATTCAAAAACAGTACCCATATGCACTGCATGTTTTTTTTTTTACCTTAAACCCAGACTCATAATAAAAAGTAATGATTGCATTCTCCTTATTTATTATTCCATGTTTATATTATATTATATTATATATACAGTATATATATATATATATATATACAATCCACAGCATTTTAGGGCTTCTATTCAAACCCGTCCCTTTTAACATCCCAAATCGTTCTTTTATTCATCTAATCCTGCAACTCTTGGAAGTAATGTGCTCTCAGACTGACCTCTTGTGAGCTGAATCTCATATGATTGCACAGGATGTGGAACTCTTTCACGCTGCGAGTCCTGACACCCTCCACAAAATGTGCTGCAAAGAAGGCTGGGTAAAATAACTGGCTGTGCATGTTCAGCGGCAAGGCAAACGTCAAGTTATGGCTGTCCCCGTAACGATAGAGAATGTTCAATATGGTGCTGCTGGCAGTCTTGTGCGTCTTGAGGAAGACAATGCGTTTTTTGGGTTGACACGTGGCAGCTTCTGATTTTAATGTATATTGATCAGTATCGTTATCAGAGTGTGGTGGTTTTTGAATTTCAGGGTCATTTTCGTCGATAATTGGCTGGTGCTGAAATCGTTTATCCACTTCTTGGTCAAGCAAGAGTTTGTTCGGCTCTATTGGTGGAACGTCTTTGGTAATGCTGGTGAGCTTTGTTCTTGTAACCTTCAAGACCTGGTCCCTTTCCTCTTCTAAATGAAGGTTTAGGCTCTCGCCTATTTTCTGTATGAAATAATGCTGGTCGACTGGTTCCTCAACAGTGGTTGCTGAGACAGACCAAAGGTTTCCCAGATTTTCCCAGTCTATGCGTTTCACGGGTCTATGGATATCTGTAGGCATCTTGACCAGCTGTTCACTCACAAGTTTCAAAACCTTGGAACTCCTAAACAAGAGAGAAAGAGACAGTACATTTTAGATATTGACCCCAATCGAACTTACACAATTAAAGCAATATTTAATGTCCTATATATTGTCTTTAATGGAAATATCATCCAATGAAAGTGGTTAAATCTAAGCTAAAAAGTCTCCCTCTATGTTATATTTACTATACATCAATCTGGATGCATTTAAAATGCATTTATTTTTGGCCATCCATCCACATTGAGACACCGTTTTTAGTCCTATGTACAGTATAGCAGTTCTATTTTCGCATTATGTGGACAGTGAAAATTTGAAATCGAAAACATTAGAAAACGTACATGCATGTAACGCATTTGTAGCCATAGTTATCTATGGTTATACCAGCACTTTGTGCCTGCCATTCATTGCTATTTAGTACAATAATATTCATATTATATTCCTGCGAAAATGACAGAAAATGGCTGTGTTCTGCAGCAAAACATGAAGGCAATTGCATATTACGAATAATACAACAATTGCGATTATGTTATGATTATGTTGCAGTCTCAAGACAGCAGAGAACTTGAGTGATCGATGCCTAATAAAGCCCCCACGGTGAATGCCGATTATACAGGCGTTTTTGTGTCGGAATATAATGAAATTGAGGTTGAGTTAAAGCTACTAGAAAATTAAATTCACAAGTTGTTAAAGAGGCAGTCCAATCTGCTAGAGAGAAAGAAACTGCAGGAATAGATGTTTGAGTTTTTAAATTCCTCTCTAATGACTCTACTAGGGCCAGACATATTTTGATTATTGGGGACACAATGACAACTGAATGTTTGTATGGCTTCTTAATTATTTATCTTCTTCAATGTTAGACTAATTTGCTGAGAAAGAAACAGCCTGAGGCTTGTCGGAGAAATCCCGGTGGATTCGGTAAATCCTAAAAATGGTGTATTCAATCAATGGATACATTTGAATGCAGCGTCACTACAGCGAGCCAATGTTTGAACAAAGAAAAATAGAAGGAATTCTCCATCACCACCACAACCGGTTTCTTCCACCAGTAATCGTCCTAGAGTAGGACGCTTTTACGTTATTTCTCTTCAAATAATGAGTCCACTAGGCCCAGAGACATTATAATTGTTTGAGACTCAACAGTGAATGTGAATGTTTCTTATTTATGTTCATCAATATTAGACTCAATTGCTCCAGTCAAATTAAGTTCTTGTACTAAAATACTCTTTAAAATGCTCAAAATCAACATTTTAAGTAATAACTGCCACAAAGCAGGGTTTTTATTCAAAACCATCAATAATTTGTTCAACCCACTGCCTAGTGCTGCTTATTGTCCGATAGACTGACTTGTTCATAGTGACATAGTTCACCATTCAATCTTTATTGATACATTAATAGGTTGGAGTTTCAGGGAGTGATGATGTTCCACAGGGCTCCCTGTTGGGACCAATTTTGTTTACAATTTACCTCTTGGATCCGTAATCCAGAAACATCACATTCATTTGCACTGCTATGCAGATGACTTACAGTTAGTTATACAGTCACTGTGATCTGACAGGCTTAGATGTTCTTCATTCGTTCTTAGCAGATATATGAAAAAAACTGGATGGTTTGTAATTTTCTGCAATTGAATACTGATCAAACTAAAGTTGAGATAATCGGTCAGGGCTCTAATAAAAGTCAGGTTGAGTCAGCTCTTAAATAAGGTGTTACCTAATTTCCCGCAGGAAGTGAACAATTTGGGTGTTTACTTTGATACCATGTGAATGTTTTAAATGATATCAAGAAGTTGGTTGAGTCAAGTTTTGATCAGTAAAGATGAGACCTATTGATTTTAAGATATTATTATTATTATTATTGATAAAAATCACTACATGGATTTGTGCTTAAGTATTTAACGCAACTTTTAAGACCTTAATAAATGCCCCACATCTTTTAGTCATTGTTTTGTTGGCTGTTCCAAGATCCAGATCAAAATGTTTCAGAGTCTTTTGCAGTGAAGGCTCCAATATTATGGAATAACCTCCCAGTGGATATTAGATTTACGGAATCTGTGCCTGCAAATGAATGAATAATAATTTTAAAATGTATTTGTATTGACATTTATTACTTTGAGAAGTCTTTATGTGTGTTTTTGTATCTTTTGTTTTATGTAGTATTTTGTGTTTAATTTATTATGTAGGCATCTTTGTATATTTTGTAAAACTCTTCATGTCGTTTTACTACTTCAGTATTTTTTGTAAAGCTCTTCATGTCTATTTTACCTTTTGTAAAGCACTTTGCACTATATAGCGTTAAAAGTGCTATTTAAATTAAGTTTATAAGTATTTATTAGTATTATTAGACCATTCATGAAATAGCGATTTTGAGTGTGACATTGATTTACGAGTAAGTGGTGGGATATTTTTGTAATAAAATGTTATCTCAGTGAGCTTTTATTATATTTTACACATGTGCAGTACTGGGTGATTAAAGCATTTTTCGATGTTTCAGTGTGGACAAGGAGAGTGTTTTGAGACATAAAAGCAGTTTTCAAATCACTCCGATTCGCATGAATTTTAAAACAAGCTTAACCTGGGCTGTCGGACCACTCCCAGCATCTGCAGCGCCATGCAGAGGACAGTCAGGACCATCAGAGTGAACCACATAAAACGCAGACGACTGCAACACGCAACTCTTACACACCTGTAAACAGTTCAGAAGGAACCACAGGTTAATAAACAACAAAGAGAAACAAAGTGAATGAAAGTTCGATACATGCATATACAGCTTAGCTGAACAGTCGACAGACGATAAGTTCTGTAAATGTGAGAATTTAAGCAGAGTGAGAATTTAAAGGGATACTTTACTTCTGAAAAGATGAAGGTTTATTTAAAATGGGTAATTTATATAGAAAAAATGTGAAATTGTTTTCTTTCCAGACTGAGAAAAGCCAGAAAATGTATTTTTTTGGCTTATGTGGATGAAAGACAACAACTCCCAGAATGCACTTGCTTCGCTGCCCTAGGAGGCCACACCTACCGGTAACAGAGCGCAGTGGTTGAACAACAAGTCTAGGCTACTATAGTGAGTCTCTTTGATGAGTCTGCCCGGGATTTCGAGAGATCACCCAAAATGTCCAGGATTCGGCTTTTGCGTTCTACAGTCGCCATTCATTATGTTTACTGTGGTGAGCAGGACGAGGCCGAGGGCGTGATTACTGATGAGAGACACCTGTGAGACGCACCAGTCTCATATCTCTCACGGAGGAGCGGGAATTTTCTTAGCAAAGTTAAAACGCACATCAACCGATCAATTGTTTAGCAAACAAACACTACATTCAGATTCACCAATTGTAATGAATTCGGTTAGATTGACACAAAAGGTGTGCATTTAAGCAATTAATGGCAAGTGCAGCTAAATCCCAGACATTTTGTACGATCTCGACAGCCGGACATGTCCGGGAAAAAGAGGATAAATAGTAACACCTACTACTCAGCTTTCTCCTACCAAGTTATTCATCTTTCTCCACAGAACAAGAGCCTGCACGCTTAGCTTCCAAAAAAAGATGGCTGACACTATGTGTTCATTCTGTGAGTGAGATCCCACCCTCTATGGGTGGGTTGAGAACTTGTGGGACAACCCCTAATACTGACTGTAGTCTTTAGCTACAGTCAGTAGAGATTTATGTATTTTTTTGTCAGAAAAATTTCCTCCGATGACGCAAAAATCGCCATTTTGCATCATCGGAGGATATTTTCCTGACAAAAAATACATAAATCTCTCATCTCAGGGGGATATGAGGGTGGAAAGCATGGTAATTTGAAAATACTACAGATTTTCTACAAATACAAAGCTTAAATGCTAAATCCTGAAGTATCCCTTTAAGCATAGCCTAATGCTTTAATTTAAACCATTCAAATGCGACAAGACGAAAGAGATCGTGCTGTCTGTGAATGCCCTGACACACACACAACACGCGCCAGTATTATGAGTTTTATAACTTATAGCTTGAACAAACAAGAACACACATTTATGCCAAAATGTCCGTTTTGTCGAGTATCCTATTAGTTATATAAAGTCTTAAATGAACATAAAGAGATGTGAGAAAATAAGATAAGTGTGTTATAATTTATGCAGTGAAGATTGTTTGATAATTGTATTCAATTTCCTACTTGTTAGACAGGAAGAGCACAGGTAAAGATTGTTTTAAAAGGATACTCCACTTTTTTTTTGGAAACATTTCTTAGAGTTAAAAAACAATTAACACTGAGTGTACATGGGACGAACAGGTGGATTGATTGTAATATAAATTTTACTTCAAGTTAATTATTAACTGATCCAAATATTCATAATTAATTTTAACAAGTTGTGATTTATTATTAATATTTCTTTAGAGCCAATTTGCCACAGTCTGTTTTTTTTTTATTTCATTTATTTTCCAAATGGCTCTGCTCTGGGTTGCTCCCTGCCTTGTCTCCTCCATGGCTCTCCTTCTTCTGCCGACTCCACCATGGACTCTTCCTCCAATTGAATTTACCCCATGATTTTTACTCTCATTCCTCCTTAAACTATCTTCCCATTTCCCCATGGACTCTTTGTCCAAAAGGTCTTTGTTTTCCAAATTGGTTAAGTGTTCTAGCCCCTGAATTTACTCCTTGCAGTTAGATCCTCCTTTCCTTATCCTCTTTGCTGTCTGCACTGTGGCACTTCTTCCCCACAGATATCACTGCAATATTAAAAACGACTTGTTCTTTTGAACGGACTGTTCTTAAATGACCCCCGAAAAAAGAAGGCTATCAAATTCCACAAAAATATTAAGCAGCACAACCGTTTTCAACAATGATAAGAAATGGTTTTGAGAATCAAATCAGCATATTCAAATGATTTATGAAGTGACAATGAAGACTGGAGTAATGGTGCTGAAAATTCAGAGTAAATTACATTTTTACATATGTTCAAATACAAGTCAGCTATTTTGAGCTGTACAATTATACACACCATATACAAATACATATTAAATTCTTTTCAAAAGTGAGCAGGTTGTTTTCAACTTGATGTTTGTACCCTCATGGTTCCTCCTTTTTATTAAAGTAGAATACATGATACCCTGCTCAAAGGTCTGGTTTCACCTTTGGACTTCTCTTTTTCTCTCTCTTCTTGCCCCCTTCTGTGTTTTTATGTGGCCACAGCATAAATCGCTTGGTTCGAGTCATCTACAGATCAGCATAAATGAATTACAGACAGTCATTTGCCAGGTTAAAATTAGACTGCTGCTGTCATTGACTGCATTTTAATTTTCAACACACACAAAGAGAGAGAGAGAAAGAATGTTTTGCCTCTAACCAAGGAAACGAAACCACACTATGCTGAAACAGCAGTCCTGACGTTCTAAACTCCAGCTAAACTTTTCAATACCCGAGTCAATTCACAAAAGGCAGTACGAATTATACAAACTTTTGACAGCTTAATTTATATGTTCTAAAATATGACAAACTACCTCTTTGCCCAATTAAATTTTGTCCTAAACAAAAAGCACAAGAGATCCAAAAGTTCATGCATTAGCTTACAGTAAATATAATTTTTTTGTCCATATTTGAGATCCTGTTTGAAAGTGGATTTAATAGATAAAATAAAGGTTGCAATTAGAGCTAAACATATTTTCGAACAAAAATACGTGATTTATAAGAATCATCTTGACTTGCATTAAATAGAGTTTAAAGTCTGCAAGGAACGTGTACATTTAATCTTGTCATAAAGATGAATGAAAACATCTTTAAACAATTCGTATGGCATGCTTGAACTCCTCTGATGAGAACAGCCTGTTTTTCTTTGTAAAAGGTTATATGAACAAGTGCATAGTTAAAACATTTTATAAGCAATAGATGGAATATAAAGATGTATAGTAAGTTTAAGTTTTAAACAATGCATGTTTACTGAATATAATCAACATGTTTTGACCTAAAGAACGCAGTCATTGATTTTTTGTTTTTTTTCTTCCTCCATAACAATGATTTGGTGACGGCTGTGGTCACACAGACAGAAACAGAAAAACATGCAAACATGAGGAAAAAATTTAAACTCTTTAACAAAACCGCTCGTGTTACCTCAGGCTAAAGAAACATCTGGAATAGAGAACTCAGCCTCTTCTCTCATCACATTTGCACAAAGGACACATTCACACTAGTTTTTTCATAATAATTAATCAAGCTATAGAGGTGAATAAATAAATCAAAACATCTTTCCTGAGAGAAGTTATCAAATTATGCATCCATTGACCACAAACAGTTTTAATAACTTCTTGACATGGATGAAGCCTTTGTTGCTTCATCAGACTTTACATGCATATGAAGCTTTGCTTTAGCTTAAAATTATATCTCAAAAATAAATAAATTATATCTCTTAAAATTATCATAAATAAATAAACATACAGGTAACATTTAGTTCACAGTTTCCATGTTACTTTTTATTGTTCAGGCTAATTTGGCAATTCACTTAAAGTAGCATGAGATTGAACCTCCAGGCAGTTTTGTATTGGGTACAGTAGGAACTTCAATACATGTTTCAAGTGCCTCAAAATCTTTACTTTATAATTGATGGGCATTGAGTTTTATTTAAAATGCATAGGCTGAGAGAACAAGCCTCCACTTTGAAAGGTTTCTTAAATGTTCTCCAGAAGGAATCTGAGAAACTCAATGCTTCTCAAGGCTATCTTTTTTCAATCTTGAAGTGTATAATTCACTTGCTTTGTAAACCTAACCAACAGTAGCCTAATATTCCTTTAATGTAAAGTCGGACTTAATAATGAGGAGGTTGAACTGTTCTCACAAGCAGACATTGGCTAAATTAATAGATTGTAAATCTAGCCTATAACAGAACTGAATAGCACCACATTTTTTTCGAAACTGTAGTTCTCAAACATACATTTACTTGAAAACGTGGGCTATAGCGTATTATTCAACATGTTTATCGAGTTTTTAATACCCATGGCATGACATATTAAAATCCTCTGACATTCCTATTTGAATGAGACCGAATGATACTCTGGTTCGGTTGAAACCCAATAAACTAAACTGTGAGGAATTTTAGGGGGAGCGCGCGCATCACAGCGTCAATTCATCACGCTCGTGCGTGTGAGATGGAGAGAAAAAGACCGTTATTAATCCAGCGGTGCTCGCGCGCATTCACACACAACACCGTCATTTAAATGTCACTCAAACTCACCACAACGAAGACAGTACCGCGTCTTTCTAAGGAAAAACGTACAAAGCATCTATAGTGAAATCTTAGAGAGTTCACTTACGTGGTCCATGGTGAGGTGGTCCGCCAGTTAAATGCTCTCCGCTCTCGGCCCGTGATTCTCCGAGGAGGGAGCATGTCGCTCGCCTGTTACGGAGTCGACGACCCCAATAACCACCCACCCGGCGGACCTCGGACCCCTGGAGTCGTCAAACGATCCGCCGAACTCGTGAAACACTGCTATCTGTCCCTCAGGTCCACCGGTGGGACTCCTCCCGCTAACGACGGGTTGGGTCTGAGGGAAAGAGGGAGAGAAAAGGGAGCGAGTGACAGATAAAGAGAGCTTCAAGTGGCAAATTTACAGCTATGACAGAAAAAGGTAGGTTTTTAACATGTCCTTACAATGAAGATGCAGAAACCGCGTCCTGAAGTTTGAGGAACAGTCCCAAAAGCTGGTGAACAGTCTTGTTCTTATTTGAGATTGAGACACAAGCAATGATGTCAATACTAATGAAAACGGACATAATCCATGTCTGTCTTACTGTGATCCTATAATACTGAGTTCATTACAGACTGAGCACACCTGTCTCTCCTCTCTCTCTCTCTCTCTCTCTCTCTCTCTCTCTCTCTCTCTCTCTCTCTCTCTCTCTCTCTCTCTCTCTCTCTCTCTCTCTCTCTGATTGCCCCAATGTCATTGGAGGAGGAGAGCAAGAAGTATAATCCGTTCTATGTGCCCTTGTTGTTCTTCCCTGATGAGGGAACTTGATGCCGAGACTCTGAGCACTTTGTGACTGCTTAGAGCACAAAGATATCTTTGTGTCAAGACACTGTAATACCAGGGGAGCAGCAGGTAAAAAAAGCAGAAAAGAGTAGCATACAAGAAAGTGAAGGGTGATTGCAAAGTGAGCTAAGCATCGAGGTTCTCAGTGTACCGAATATCTTTGCCTTTATTCAGAGTGACTTGCAATTATTTTAAAGTGAGTTTTTTGCCTCCAGCAGATGCTTACCAGAATTTTTTTAAATAATCTATATATAGAGACCTAAAATATGTAACTAAAATGGTTAAAAAAAAAAGTAATATGACAATTAAGGAATAAAATAGGAATCGATTTAGAATTTTATTAACACCCTGGTGAAAATGACAAACATAAGGCCTAGATGTGCATAATAATGTAAATAAAAAAGAGGGGCAATAAACTATTATTTAGATGAAGAATTATCACCAGCTGGTTGCAGCAGAGTTGACACAGGATCTAAGTGCAGCAATTTTATATAGCCTAATAAAACAAACTCTTAGGACTATAAACACACCAACTAACTAAACACAACAGATCTTACAAACAGCTGAGTGAAACACTGGGTTTAAATAGACAGCAACTAAGGAGCTAATTAACAAGACACACCTGAACAGAACTAACAATCAATTTGAAACCATTGTGACAAATAGGGAGAGACAAACCAATTAACAGACTGAAAACCAACCTAAACACAGACATGAGCAGAACAGATCAAAAACAAACTCTAAAGTGAACGAACAAACGCAAACTGTAACAAATCAAATTTGATGTGTCGTTCAGAGACATAAGTAGATTTTTCCCTTATTAAAACAGTTTAAGAATACTGCAATGTATTGTCTTGTTGAATATAAAAATGTATATTATTTAGAAATTCACATTTTAATCCAAAAATCACATCTATTTGCTATGGTAGTATCAACAGCTGAATAATACTTCTGTCCATAAATAACATTGTGCTCCATCTCTCAGCATTCCCTGCTGTCATTGCATTCACATGCATTAGTAAAAAAAAGAAGCTTTCTATTTAGTTTCATTTCAACCCACAGACAGATCAATAACGATGACATCATCAGTAAAGGCCTAGGCTGACAGTTTTCCACCAATCGATCAGGCGGGCTCAGAGATGCCTGCCAAAACGCCTGGGAAAGCTCTGCTGCCACAGCAACGGCTCCAACGGGATGCATGACAGCCAGAAAACCATACGACGCCCACACAGAATTCCTTAGCACTGTTCATCTGGGCAAAAAAAATGCAATATCGTTCACCATCACCATACAGCGGTTTCTGATATCTGTGAACTAAACTTGAGGACTTTTAGAACAAAACACATCCACCTTTGTTTTTCTTGAACATGTTTTTTATATTTGTGTTGCCATATTAGTTCTTGACTTGACACTGAATTGTATTTCAGTGTGTTTGTGTTTGAAGCAGTGTGCTGCTAGTATACCAATATACAGATTGCAGTGATTTGCATTGCAGTAAATGTAATATTAAACCAGTGTGAAAACATAATCATGAACATGAAGGACAATCACAGCAGTTTAAGATTTGAAGACCGGCAGCAATTATGACACTACATGTTAGATTACCATTAGTAAAGTATTGGATACAAACTTGTGCCTGGAGCATCTCTCTATAAATAGCTGAGAATGAGACAGAGGGCGTTCAATAATTCAATTATTCTACCACATTAAAAATGAGAGAGAGAGCGAGACAGAAGGCCGTGCCTACAAAAAATACACTGCTCTGTTCTCTAAAATGAAAGACAATGCACTCTCTTTAAACAAAAGTGATGAAAATAAGAGTGAAGCCAACGCTATCTCATGGCCAATTCGTACGAGTATGAGATGGCTAATTTGTACAAATTCATACGAATTGGGCAACTCTGAAAATATGTGCTATTTAGCAAAAATCTTACGAGTTCGAATGAATTTGAATGAATTAGCCATCTCGTAAAATACGTATGAATTGCCGTGAGATTTGGCTGAATAAGCAGTTGGAAATCTCAACATGGTTTTGTTTGTCATTTGCATTGTAAGTAAATGGTGTTGAAGTGTGAAAATGTGGCTTGCCTTTTGAGTGTATAAAGCTTACAGTTTAACATATTAAACTCTTAAACTAAAGCAACCAGAACTCTTTTTTTTCCAGTGTGTGTGTGTGTGTGTGTGTGTTTTAACACAGTGATGTGGGAGTACAGCTGGGCCTTAGTGTTTGCTGATCCAACAGTAACGCTCAAATAAGAGCCAGACATTTCCCTCTTCCTCCTCCCACTTTTCTGTAATTTACTTACTCTTTCACCTCTTTAAGTAAGATGTTTATTGCTGTAATAAACAGTATATCCAATAATCACCCTAAAAGGTAAATTATTTTACTCGTGAATGTGGAATGTAAAGTGACACTAGACGTAGATTTGCTACCATGGAACTAATGACAGAAGAATGAATTAAGCTTAGCCTTGCCAGTCTGTGAGCGCATGCCATGAACATGAGAATATCCTGGTGGATTTCAAAAGACTGTCTTTGACTGTCATATGTGATTTAACATCAAAACTTCTTGCCAGAAGTTCATAATGATATCCAGCAGACTGACCAAGCTCGGCAAAAATACTCCCCCAAGTCCTGTTAAATCACCACACACTCTCCCACTACAGCCATTAAAGTCAAACATCACCTATAACATTCAGTGAACCAAAACACACTCACACACACACAGGCAGAAGTAGAAGCAGGGTCTCAATGTAAGCATGCATGTGTGTCCTGTGGTTGAATTAGTGAATAATGCAACAAGCTCTTTAAAGTTTTATACAGGGAAAAAAAGAGGACTCAGAAACCAGATCTGGATTCCTCAATCACTCTCTTTTGCACTAAAACATGCATGGCCACTGACACACAATACAAAATAACATGAATAATTGAAAGAGGGGCAAAAAAAATTAAACCCTTGATTTTCTCATAAAAACGGTGAAGATAAACAGAAATAAACAACACTTGAGATGCATTCAAAGATTAAACCGGGTTTTCAGGCCACGTACGTAAACTTTCCTTATCCCAAACAGCATTAGCATCATCACTAAACTTGGCTAAATATAAATGCCAAAAATGGGCAAAGCAGTTCAGATGATTAAGACACATTAAGTGTAAATAGCCTCTTAAATCAGAGAGATCAGTTCTGTAACAGCAGTCTGATGGGGAACATTTTTTCAGGCCAACTAAAACAAAAAGAGCAAAGTTGGCACTTTAACACCGTTCTCGCTTCAACCACTTTGGAAACTATTCTATGACTTCCTTTTTGAGTCTTACTCATTTTTCTCGACACAGCCAAAAATAAATCTCAGTAGGGACTACATTACCCATAAGCCCAAGTGTTGTATTACATCAATCTGCTCTCCATCAGTACCAGATGCTCTCTGTCCTTGTTTGACAAATGGCCACTGCTCCAGCTCAGGAATGTCTAGCTCTCCTTTTTTTGGTTCACATTCCTAAACAAACTCAAACAGTTTTTTTCTTTTTTTCTTTATACAGCTCCCTTTCTCTCCAATCCTCTCATCTCTCTCTCACACAAACATATTTGCAGACTGTACATGCTCACATGCTCAAAATCTCTCAATAGTAACCACAAGCAACTGAATACAACAGACCTATTCAGGGCCTATAATGAGGAAGACATAAAACAATAAACGTTAAAATTTAGTGATGATGGAGCAGAGCGGTAGTGGAAAAAAAAATAGTGACTAATGAAGCAGTGGAGAAAATAATAAATAGGCCTACATTTCTCAAATAATAACATAGACTTTTGCCAAGTGCGATAAATAGACATTTAATTCACTGAATTATACAAAATTGTAAGAATATGACTAGTACTAATGAATGAACTGCAGGCCTATAAGGTATATTAAATAGCAGTCCTAGTTTTTGTTTATACAATAAAGTTGGCATGAGCTGCCACATTCGTTTAAAATTATAAATATTGTGAATAAGAAAAATAAAAATGTTCATGAGTCGCGCTTCTTCCCTTTTCCCTTTTCTTTCTCTCTTACTCCCTCTCCTGTTTTTTTCACTCTTTACATCTTTTCTCTCTCCTCGCTCAGCCCTCGCTCTCGTTAACGCTCACCTGTTCTCTCTTCCTTCTGATTTCTCGCCCTATTTCTTCTCCCTCTTTTCCTTTGTTCCCTGCCGGAGTATTTTCTGAAATATGTTACATGCCTGATGTTTCTCTGTTGTTCTCCAGTCCTGTCGTGTCCACTGTGGTATGTGCCGTCTCCTGATTAGTTATCTGATCTTCATCTGCTTGCCCTGTCTCTGGCTGTCGGGTCCGACTAAAGTCATCTGCTGCCCGGACGCTTCTCTGCATCCTCCAGGGGATTTCCTGAGCCTAGTGTGCAGATGCTCTTCAGTTGTCTTTATCTACAAACTTTCCGTTTGAACTGTTTTTGCCTGTCGGCTTCTGTTTTCTGATTATTGCCAAGTGGCTCCCCTGAGTCATTAAAGAGACATTTGATCTGCCTTTGCATTTGGGTTCTCTCTCACTCTCTTCATGATAGAGTACTCCGGCCACTTCATGGACCCAGCAAAGGAGAGTCATTTCCAGTCCGCCCTCGCGCTTCAGGGAACCATGTTGGGCCGTCAAGAGGATGAGTTCGCTGCTTCCCGTCATGCTGTGGAGTCTCTCGCCACTCAGGTGGCCGAACTAACTCAATAGATATTACATCTCTGCGCTAAAACGCCCCTTGCCAAGTACCATGCCTCACCGGAGCCTAGAGTCAACAACCCACCCTGTTGTGCTGTAAGCCGGCCGAGTACCGTTCATTCCTTACTCAGTGTGAGGTGTCTTTTCCTTGCAGTCAACCACCTATGCCCAGGACTGCTCCTGAATCGCCTTTGTCATATCCCTTCTCTCCGGGCGCGCTCGGGAATGGGGGACCGCTGTCTGGCGCGCTGGGTCAGAATGTCTCGACTGTTATGAAGATTTCAAGGAGGAGATGTTACGAGTATTCGACCGCCCTGTCCACAGTGCTGAGGCCTTTCGACTACTCTCCTGGGGTGAAGTAAACATCTAGATGCTTTGCCACAAGCTGCCACTGTAGGAACTACTAACCATGATGCAGACCTTCTTCTGAGATGGTATTCCCTGGATTCCTCTTCCACATCATCAGCAGGGATCTCAGGGTCTCCGGTGTTTCGCCCCTTAACCTGAACACCTCACCTGAGTGGGGCCATGAAGACTGACTAGCCTTCACCTGCAGAAGGGTTCCAACTGTGGGCTCTCTTCAGCCATAGCCATCTTGAGCTAGACTCGGCTGCTGCGGGTATGTCTCTGGTTGCTTTCTTCAGCTGTTTACTCCTGGCCCATCCTCTGGAGGAAGTAACTCCTTTCTCTTGGTCAAGTTCTGCTCAAATCGCCTTTGATTGGCTCAAGTCCATGTTTACTACCGCTTCTATTCCTGTTGCCCGACACCTCCAGACAGTTTATCGTCGAGGTCGATGCTTCCGAGGTGGGCGTGGGAGCCATTCTCTCTCAGCGTTCAGCGTCCGATGAAAGGGTCCATCCATGCGCTTTTTTTCCCATCGCTTGTCTCCCATCGAGCGCAATTATGACATCGGTAATCGCAAACTTCTAGCCATCCGTTTGGCTCTCGGCGAGTGGCGGCATTGGTTGGAGGATTCTTCTGTCCCGTTTATTGTTTGGACCGATCATCGTAATTTGGAACACATTCGCTCTGCCAAGAGGCTCATCGCACGTCTAGCGCTTGGCCAGATTTCATTTTTATTTTTTCCTATCGTCCCGGTTCCAAGTACCTCAAACCAGATGCCCTTTCGCGACAGTTCTCCTCTCCAGAAGCAGTTCCCACACCGAAGGTTATTCTTCCTCCTGCCATAGTTGTTGGTTCAGCTGTCTGGGGAATAGAACGAGTCGTTAGACGTGCTCTTTCCCACGCTGTCACTCCTCGCCGTACCAATCAGATCGTGGGTCGCATCCTATGCAGTCTCGCATTTCGTAATCCTGCTTCTTGGTCGGAACAGCTTCCCTGGGCTGAGAATGTCCATAACTCCACTTCCTCCTCCGCTACCGGTTTATCTCTGTTCCAGTGTTGACTTGGTTACCAGCCTCCGCACTTCGCCTCTCAGGAGACTGATACTAACATTCCCTCTGTCAAGGTTTTTATTCAACGCGCTAAACATACCTGGAGAAGGGTTAGGTCCGCCCTGTGTAAGACTCGTGCTCGGATTCGCAGGGCTGCCAATCGTTTGCATGTCAAGGGGCCCCGGTATGTATCCAGCCAAAAGTTCTTTGTCCACTCGCAATCTCCTGGTCCAATTTCCGTTGCATAAGTTAGCTCCATTTCGCATCCTTAAGGTGCTCAGTCCTGTTGCTGTCAGATTGAGGTTGTCCTCTGATCTCCGTTGTATTCATCCTGTTTTTCACATTTCATGCATTAAACCCGTTGTTCGATCTCCGTCCTGTCCTGTCACAGATCCTGTCCGCTCACACCTGTTCTGTTCATGGATTCTTCCACTTATAGAGTCCTTAAGTTACTGGATGTGCGACCCTGTGGCCTTGGTCACCAGTTCCTGGTCAATTGGGAGGGATTCGCGGCCCGGAACATCCTGGGCCGCTCGCTGATTGATGACTTCTACCGTTCTCGCCAGTCCTCCTCCTCGGGAGCGCCAGGAGGAGCTTTCTCTCTTACTCCCTCTTCTGTTTTTTCCCTATTTACATCTTTTGCCCTTTTCTCTCTCCTCGCTCAGCTGTTCTTCATCTCATCTCATAACACTCACACCTGTTCTCTCTTCCTTCCTATTTCTTCTCCCTATTTTCCTTTGTTCCCTGCAGGAGTATTTTTTGAAGTATGTTACATACCTGATGTTTCTCTGTCATTCTCCAGTCCTGTCGTGTCCACTGTGGGATGTGCCGTCTCCTGATTAGTTATCTGATCTTCATCTCCTTGCCCCGTCTCTGGCTGTCGGGTCCAAATAAACTCTATAGCTGTTCATCTGCTAACCGGATGCTTCGCTGCATCCTCCAGGGGATTTCCTGAGCCTAGTGTGCAGACTCTCTTCAGTTGTCCTTATCTTCAAGCCTTCTGTTTGAACTGTTTTTGCCTGTCAGCTTCTGTTTTCTGATTATTGCCAAGCGGCTCCCCTGAGTTATTAAAGAGACATTTGATCTGCCTTTGCGTTTGGGTTCTCTCTCACTCTCTTCGAGACAAAAAAATGTTATGATTATGATTATTGTGATTATTCTTTTATGATTAATCCTTTCAAACATATTATTCTTGTATTGATCCATTTGTGAATCAACTTTTTGTCTATTGTCTATCTTTTGATTCCATAAACTCGTATTCATATATCATATTCAAACCAGACCTTTGGTTCACCTCTGGTTTGAAAAATTTGCCTACATGTCTAAATTCTGCTGTCACTTCTCTAAAAAGTGAGACATGTCCCCTGCAAAGTCCGGTAACTGGTTTAATATTGAGTTCAGCATAAAGACCAGCCGTATAGGGAACATACTGTATGCGTTTGTCTCTTTCTATGGTGTTAAAAACCACAATGTTTAGCTACGCTTGCAGAGTGTAATACCAAGACGCCAGAGCTATTTTTTTTTTACATGATTAACATAATGCTTCCTGATCTTATCTGAACTTGGGTATAAATATTGGCGATGATGCACATCACCATTATGTCTAGTAGCAAGTTAAAATAAAGTGGGATTTTGGTGTAACCGAAACAACAGTTTCGGTACCGAATACAAGGAACTGTTCATGAAACATGGAAACTGCACCTTATGAATACAATGAAGCAATGCCCATCATACCTGCAAGCAAATCCTTCCCAAAAAACATACAACATGTTACGTGATTTGTTAGTACTTTAACTGTATTTCGTGACTTGCGAATTCACAACGTAAACGTTGCATGTTCGTAGCTTGTTTTCCGCTTTATATATATGGTGCGTACACATCCTATGGTAATTATGGTAAATACCAAAAGCCGACGTAGAAAATGCACATGAACACATCCTCATGTGATATTTTCGACTGGGAAGCTCATAGAATATTTTGATGCACGACTTGCCAAATGAGATAACCTTTGACCTTTTCAAAATGGCGGAGAGCAACGCGAGGGTCGTGAATGGTAAAAATATGTACTATTCATGATGTTGAAAATAAACAGAATATTATTTACTTTTTGAGTTTTGATAAATCATTTTCTTGCTGTAGCAGATTAGTTAAAACTACTTAAATAGTTTTAGCTAAATAGTAAAGATCACCAATAGTAAAGATATACAGTAGGCCTATTACAACACACACCACATTTGCACGAGCAATTGAAGAGTGTGCACTACGAGTGCAGGATCACAGCTGACAGGACAGGAAAGTTTGTTTTCTGAGGTGAGACTTTTTAGAAGCTACGAAACATTAGAATAATGACATTGACATATAGCCTGACAACATCTCATCTGCCTACAGATACTGAATCGGGACAACACGTTTTTTCTCAGGTACTTAAACTGTGTCTGACAGCATTCACGCATGTCTTTCACAATAAAAGTCTCACATCAGAAAAAAACATAAGAAACATCAGAACTGTCTTGGGACCCACCAGTTGAGAAACCCTGCCCTAGACTCTATGGCATGTGCTCAGACTTACGAAATAATATTACGATATCAAAATCAAAGATCTCAATACAAGCTCAAAAAATTCTTCCAGACAAAATATTATAGACATAGACATACTATAGTCACATTAATTTCATAAATATAAACATTTGATATAAAATATAAAAAGCTTAAGCCTAAGGAATCTTAGAAGAATAATTCAAAGTTGATATGTAATTGAAACATATTTAATGTTACACCAGATATGAAAGAGTAACCTCTGAGGAATATACTGTTTTTCTTGTGTGAAGCAATGGAGCTAATAATTGTGGGGTCAAAACCACGAGTTAGTGACGCAACTGTTCTCTCTGTAACTGCTAACAGAAAGAGACAGTGTTATGTGTTCTGTCTACGTATGCTAGAAGACAGAATGACTAGTCAGACCTAGTCAAGCAGAAAACAGTTGAACTCTCCTTAAAAAAATATTTTGCTCTCTCACACACACACAAAATGGGCATCTGAAAGGAAATGGGCATCAGACTCACTTTATTTGCAATGAAGTAAGAGACAGACACAGTGTGTGCGTGTGTGTTTGTGTGTGTGTGTTTATGTATTTGTGGTCTGTTATGCTTTCTTGGTGATTCACTCCTTTTATTGAATGCTCAAACAATGCCAGCACTGTCTGGACCTCAGCAAACACACACACACACACACACAGTCCCAATGATTTCTGAGGAGTGAATTGCTTGAAGGAAATGTCCTTCTTGATTTCTGTATATGCAGAACATTTGGTGCTGCTCTGCATACGTAGAATTAGTCATTTTAGACCAATAAACCTCCTGACCCCAACAGAGGAATAAATACCCAACCCCGGCTTTTTTATCTCACCTTCTCTATCTCTCTCTTAGTCTCTTTCCATCATGTGAGTCAAGTCATCATTAGAAAAAGTGTCAGCGGTCACTGAGGCGACGTTCCCGTTTTGACCCTCTTGGGAATCTCATAACGTCTGGATACCTATTTAAAGAACCTACTTTAGAGATCAGGCTTGTGCAGTGGCAGACGAAGCTCATTCAACTAAAACAATGCCAGATGAGACACTAAATCATAAACATGCGAGACAAAACCTGTAAGCGAATGTTAACTAGTATTTAAAGGGGTGGTTTACTGCTTTTTTTCTTTGCGTGATTGTGTTTATGGGGTGCAATATAGCATGTATTCGTGGTTTTTCTTTTTTTTTTAAGTCTTATTTTTCATATATTTCACCTTTATTGTAAGCCGCGTTCTCGGTCATTTGAATGAGCGGTTGACTTCCTGATTCTATGAAACCACTCCCTCAGAAACAGGCAATGGGCTCAGATTGGTTCGTTTGGGCTGGTGTGTTGTGATTGGCTAAACTGCACGTTGTCCGGATACTTAATGCCCATTACCTTTACGGGCGAAAGTTGCATGTGTGTTCCTGTCAAATGTACATAATGGTGTCGATACTGCCGTATCAGTATGAGCCAGAATCAGACCCAGAAAGCGGCGATGAAGAGAGTCAAGCAGAACCTCATCACACACGGCTCTTACAAAACGTTTCTGAATGGTAATTTGCCTATATATATATTTTTTTAACTTTATACACTTTTGTTTTACACAATAGCATTAAACTAACTGGCTACTATAATATACACAAACAGCGTTGGCATTGGTTTACGTTCTTGATCAAATCGACAAATAACGTCATAAAGTATATATATGAAACATACATTTATAAAATTAGTACATATACAAAATCAGGTCCAAAATGTTTGTTCGCGTTTGCCGTAGACACAAATAGCATAACTAAGTGGCTATAAAGCCAGCGCTGGCATTTGATGAAACTAAAACATTAGGTCTGAAATTACATGCAAATACATTTAAAATGATGATGAAGTCTTAGCCTACTTACAGGTTGTGGCCCAACAACTGCTGCCTCTGGTTTTAAAGTCGGAACTGCTTCATGTTAAACTTATAGAGGGAAAATACAGAAAAAACTACACTATCTCACGACCAATTCGTACGAATTCGTACGAGTGATTAAAAAGTGGCTAATTTGTACTAATTCGTACGACCTCACTCGTACGAATTCATACAATTTGTCTAAACCCACGTGATGGTTAGGTTTAGGGGCGGGTCAGGGGTAGGTCATTCGTACAAATTCATACGAATTGGCCAATTCGTATCGTACTAATTTGTACGAGTGAGGTCGTATGAATTGTTACGAATTAGCCACCTCGTAAAATTCGTACGAATTCCCGTGAGATCGGGTTAGAAAAAAACAGCATTTAGTGAGATATTACAGAAAATAATTTATTTGAGGATTGCTAAGCTGCCTGTCCACTTTCTCAATCACATATGATTGTCACATTTTGCCCGCTAGTTGCTGTCACACTGAACTTTCAAACTTGTCATGAAGCAACCGTTACCTTCTGCTTATTCAATCTGTTAAAATTAATAAATAATGGAACATTATTGAATGAACATATCCACACAAAATATATGGCTGGCAATACATCTGGAAGCAAAAAAACATAGTAGATGTTTAGTGCTAATCAATGTAACACATTTTTTAACAATTACAAAAAATATATATTATTTTGAATATAATTATTACCAACTAATTCACAGAAATAATGTTAATGTAATACAAAATTATTGGTAATTCCCTCTTTGTGCACAGTTTTGATTAGAATATCACATCTGGTCTGTTGCAAAACTATTTCACTGCAACCGTGGCTCAAATTGGGTTAAAAAAAAAATTCGATTTGTTTCTCTACACAGCAAATTAATGATATGTGGTCTGTCATTTGTTAGAGATTGTAAAAATGTGGCTTTAGTACTGCTTATACATGGGGTTTATTGTTTGTGAGTAGCTTGTGGCAAGGTCTGCTATTGTTATAGCTGAGGCGGACAATAAAACATACACAAAATTACCAGATTTACATTGAAGACAAGAAGATACCTGAGACATAGAGATCAGGTCGGTTCGACTAACTTACAAGTTAGTCATCCAGTCAATTATTTAAAAATGATCAAAACTTTTTTAAGGCAAGTAAAGCATACTTCTTTGCTTACTGGTTACTTTAGACATTCTGACATTCTAACCTAATGTCAATTTAACTCTCTTGAATTTCTATGTCAAGAAACTCTCATTAGAGAATTAGTATGTTTGGGTAGGGTTGGTTCAGGTTAGTAGGATAAGTTGACATGTAGTTGCAGAGTTACTAATAGTTTGTAGAACGCCTAGTGGACCATCGAAATAAAGTGTTACCGTTTACTGCCTGTGTTGGTTAGACCACTCTGAAGACTTCTGAATATTAGAGGCTCTTTTGACCTCAATGAGCAACCAGCTAGAACACCCTATCAATCACCTTAGCAACCTCATAGCAAAGCACTAAAAATAGCAACCCCATAGCAACACCCTAGCATTGAGTTTTACAAGCAGTGATCACATTTTTTCTCAGACAATCTCCACTGGTTGATGTCTCTGGTCTCTCTTTCCATTCTCTCTTTGGCTCACGGACATTTTTCAGCTATTTATTTTTCCACTCCTTGTTTTTCTCACATTCTCTTATTCTCTTTCCCTTCGTCTCAGTCTTTCTCGCTCTCGGACGGACAGTGTTCCTTCTGTGCTGTGACCTGGTTTCACAGTAACAGTAGAATGAAGCTAAAACAAAACCTGCCTCTGTGTGTGTGTGTGTGTGTGTGTGTGTGTGTGTTTGGACAAGTCAACTACATTTGCATTTTCACTGGCTTTAGGAATTTGTAATTGTTTTAGTCAAGCATTGTGCACACTATATCTCAGGAAGCAGGCAAATGCTACTCAAACATTGTTTTATTAACATCACCATGTTAGTCCAATACTCGTCTGCAATGTTATCACAGCACTGAAATGTATTTTCATGCTATTGCACGTACAGTATAGTGCAAACAAAACAAATATTGTTTTACATTGGACCCTGTGGGAAATGAAGAGCAAATGGAGACTGGAGAAAAGACATCTCAAAGTGTGCCCAGATTTACCGAAATATTAAAGTTTTAAATCAAAAGAGATTCCAATAAAATATATCTTTCATTATCAATAACACACAACACTTCTCATCAAATCTTCTGAGCTGGTATCCACATTTATTTCCATATTCATTATGCGTGTCAACAATTGTATAATTTGTAGCTTTATTTCTCCTGAGGAATTTTTGGAGAAACATAAAGTTAAAACAAATAAATCTCCGTTTGAACTTTGAAAGAGCCACTGAGCAATAATTTGTCCTTTGGATTTATTTAGCATTCACACACATGGAGAGGCCAGTGTTTATTGAGGAATGTGGTGAGGAAATGGGTTTGATAAGCCTCATATCTAACTTGTACAGTGGACTAAGTTTCACAACACTTATCAGACTGTTAACGCTACTGAATTATCCAAAGGAGATTAAATACGGGAAAGGTGTGGGGAGCTGTGGGGAGTTTCTGTTTCTTCTCCTGCCAGACAGCACACAACAATATGAAACACTATCCCCAAATTCATTTGGTGCAGCCAGAAGTGAAACCATAAACATTTAAACACATGCAGAGGGCCTATTCATCAGACCAGTGTCAATATGAATCATTGATTTTAAGTTATTTAAATCTTCCAATAGCTTTAGATTTCAACATCTAAGTCCATTTACTCATGTCAAATCATTTTATCAAAATTTTGTGTATATCTGCCTGTATGTGCAGACTGTAATTGAATACCAGTAATTTGCAGTTGTCAGACAGCGGGCAAAAAAACATCTCATTTTCTCATCCTTTGATCTTTCTTCATTCTGAAAGTCTTTTCATAGCTATGTGTGTGTATTCACACATTTGTCTCTGCTAAAATGGTGCAAGATGTGCTTTAGAGTGTCTGTGAAACATTTGCTGTGTGAGGGCAATAAGTGACAGTGAAGAGAGTATTTTATTACTGTAACCACTGTTCTTGCAGTACAGATTGGATATTGGTTAGATTTGGTTTGTGGCTACAGTGCACCCTCTGCTGGTATACAATGTAAACAAAACAAATATTAACACTATTTTGCTTGAATTCAATGTGTAACGTATTGCCTTGCACAACGACCAAATCAAATATTTAATACTGAATAATGACTGATCTGTCTGCCATCTAGTTCTTATTATTATGATCATCATCACCTCAAAATCAATTGATCAAATCAATTGATCAAATTACGTTTAAAACTATGTTTTATCTTTTTATTCTCAATAACCACAATTATTCCCAATGATCCTTTTCATTAGTCTATAATTACTGTAATACAATAATAAATGTCTAGAAACCAAGATTTTTTTAAAAAAGATTACAGCCAGTAAAAATTAAATACCAAATCCTGAATAATGTTTTACCTTTGTTATTGTCACTGAGTGCGTTTATATGCACGTTCCTTGTCTTTGATTATATTCCCGCAATACTGGAGGCTGCAGTTTTAGGACCGTAGTTCTAGGACCCTAGTTTTTTGTGACCGCCCCTTAGTGGAAGAAAATTATACTTTATTTTATTTGAAATATATTCCCCTTTTCAATAGTTCATTGCAAATATACTAACAAAAAAATTGACTTCTTTAAATATAATAAAAGTATAAAACAAATATTTAAAAATATATTAAAAGCATATTAGCATCATGCTTTTATCTATTTTCACAATATAACTTTTAAAACACTTTAAAATAACTGTATTTTAGTTTATTATTATTATTATATTAAGTGAAAATTCAGTTAATTTTTTAAGTGTATTTATTTGCACTTTATTCATACTATATTTTAGGTATATTTTAACTGTCCTGAAAATTGTAACAATGTATTGGTTGTACACTTTCAAAATACATTATAGTATACAATAGTATTTAGTTCCTTAAGAACCAATGAGGTTCATTATCAATGTTACTCAGAATGTTTGAGCTTCCTCAATAACCAATGAGGTTCATTCTCATGCGTTACACAGCACTTTTTAGCTTCTGTGAAAACCAATGAGGTTCATTCTCGTGTTACGTGGCACGTTTGAGCATCCTCAAGAACCAGTGAGGTTCATTCTCATTAGGGGTGGGGGGAAAAAAATCGATTCTCAGATTCATCGCGATGCGAACGCGGACAATTCTGAATCGATTCACAAATGTCAAAAATCGATATATATATATATATATATATATATATTTAGAGATATATATTTGTATATATTTATAATAACATAATATTGACGGAACGCAAAAGACAGAAATCTGAAGCACATAATACAGTGGCCGGACCATCTGGGGCGTGCACAAAACAGAGTTTCGATGGCTAAATGTGGGAAATCCAAACACCCTGCGCGTTAAAAGCTGACGGGTGGAAATATTTTGGCTTCTGTGAAGTTGAAGGGGGAAAGGAGCTGGACAAGAACCACACTATTTGTAACTATTTGAGGTTTATTCTCATGTTACGCAGCACGTTTGCGCTTCAGCAAGAACCAATGAGGTTCATTCTCGGGTTACGCTGCACTTTCGCACTTTCTCAAGAACCGATGAGGTTCATTCTCATGTTAGACAGCACGTTTGAGCTTCGGCAGGAACCAATGAGGTTCATTCTTGTGTTATTCTGCACGTTTTTACTTCCTCTAGAACCGATGAGGTTCATTCTCAAGTTACGTAGAGCGTTTGAGCTTCTTCAAGAACCAATGATGTTCATTCTCAAGTTACGCAGCACGTTTGTCCTTCCTCAAGAACCAAGGGGGTTCATTCTCAAGTTACGTAGAGCGTTTGTCCTTCCTCAAGAACCAATGAGGTTCATTCTCAAGTTACGCAGCACGTTTGAGCTTCTTCAAGAACCAATGAGGTTCATTCTCAAGTTACGCAGCATGTTTGAGCTTCTTCAAGAACCAGTGAGATTCATTCTCAAGTTACGCAGCACGTTTGTCCTTCCTCAAGAACCAAGGGGGTTCATTCTCATGCTATGCACCATGTTTGTGCTTCCTCAAGACCCAATAAGGATCATTTTCATGTTAGACAGCACGTTTGAGCTTCGGCAGGAACCAATGAGGTTCATTCTTGTGTTATTCTGCACGTTTTTACTTCCTCTAGAACCGATGAGGTTCATTCTCGAATTACATAGAACATTTGAGCTTCTTCAAGAACCAATGAGGTTCTTTCTCAAGTTACGTAGAACGTTTGAGTTTCCTCAAGAACCAATGAGATTCATTCTCATGTTACGTAGAACGTTTGAGTTTCCTCAAGAACCAATGATGTTCTTTCTCAAGTTACGTAGAACGTTTGAGCTTCCTCAAGAACCAATGATGTTCTTTCTCAAGTTACGTAGAACTTTTGCGTTTCCTCAAGAACCAATGAGGTTCATTCTCAAGTTACGTAGAACGTTTGAGTTTCCTCAAGAACCAATGATGTTCTTTCTCAAGTTACGTAGAACGTTTGAGTTTCCTCAAGAACCAATGATGTTCTTTCTCAAGTTACGTAGAACGTTTGAGTTTCCTCAAGAACCAATGATGTTCTTTCTCATGTTACGTAGAACGTTTGAGTTTCCTCAAGAACCAATGATGTTCTTTCTCAAGTTACGTAGAACGTTTGAGTTTCCTCAAGAACCAATGATGTTCTTTCTCAAGTTACGTAGAACGTTTGAGTTTCCTCAAGAACCAATGATGTTCTTTCTCAAGTTACGTAGAACGTTTGAGTTTCCTCAAGAACCAATGATGTTCTTTCTCATGTTACGTAGAACGTTTGAGTTTCCTCAAGAACCAATGATGTTCTTTCTCAAGTTACGTAGAACGTTTGAGTTTCCTCAAGAACCAATGATGTTCTTTCTCAAGTTACGTAGAACGTTTGAGTTTCCTCAAGAACCAATGATGTTCTTTCTCAAGTTACGTAGAACGTTTGAGCTTCCTCAAGAACCAATGATGTTCTTTCTCAAGTTACGTAGAACTTTTGAGTTTCCTCAAGAACCAATAAGGGTTAATTCTCAGGTTACGTAGAACGTTTGAGTTTCCTCAAGAACCAATGAGGTTCATTCTCATGTTACGTAGAACGTTTGAGTTTCCTCAAGAACCAATGATGTTCTTTCTCAAGTTACGTAGAACGTTTGAGTTTCCTCAAGAACCAATGATGTTCTTTCTCAAGTTACGTAGAACGTTTGAGTTTCCTCAAGAACCAATGAGGTTCATTCTCAAGTTACGCAGCACGTTTGTCCTTCCTCAAGAACCAATGATGTTCATTTTCATGTTACGCAGCACGTTTGAGGGGGGATTTTACATTAATTTTACATAACATTAATATTCAGATGAAATTACAAAATGTTTAATTGTGTAGCCATTCATCAAGTGCTGAGATTAGATGTTGTACCATCTATGGTGAGGAGAAAAAAATAAAGGTGGGGGGCCATCTTACCTGATGTACAGTTGTAGAAACGTCAAATGTAACAGAGAACAAAATGTCTAACTTGTAATTCCTCCCTGATGAGCTCTAAACTATATCTACCAAATGTGACTCCTCTTTTCTGACTTAGCTTGAGATCAAATATCCCAAAATCCTTTAGACATCCATTTACATCTTCTGACTCAATGAGCAGTAACGTTCATAAATTATTGCTGTTGACGAAAAAAACTTCAAGTCATGTAACTCTTTAGTGCCTTGCATGCGCTGCACGTCTGAGCTCTGCCCACAGTTCTCAATGATGTTGAGGCCCAGCTTTGCCTCAGGACAATTGAGAGACTGCACAACAAAGGCTGTGAGTGGTCTTTGATGCTCGAAGGAGCAAATGTCCTATGTGAACTCTTCAACAAGGTAAAGTATGCAATAATTTTGTTTTATAATAAATAGGTTAATATATTTTACTCACCCATATGTCTTTTGTATGGCCGATGCTTTCATGGACGACGATCTTCTGAAGTGTTCCTGTGATGAGAAAGTAATGCAAGTTTGAAACGACATGAGGTGAGTAAATGGCAGCAATTTTCCGACAAATAAATGAACACACAAGTTATTCATATAAATATGTAATGCTATTTTCACCTGCAATGCATTAGTAAATTAACAACATTGCTTGCTCTTTAGCTAACTACAGAATCTAGCTGTTAGTTATCTATTATTTAGATTTCTTATCACTGAAATGAACTGAGACCATCAGCTGTGTGATGCAACCATTCTGTATTCAAATGCCATGTCACAGAAAATGATGAGCCTGCCTGAGGAAACTGTTCATAAATAACCATAAGCATTTGTATTTGTTGATATTTCAATGCATTATTTTATGTGGAGCTCTCATTCTGTTAAGCTGGACCTGTTACAATGCAAACGTTTTCCACAAGCAGCTAAGTTCCTTTGCAAATCTGTCAATTAGCCTCACATCATTACTAGAAATAACATTTATTAGCATTTTAGTGCTGTGCAAAGCATGGTTGCACAAGTGATACCTTTTACAAGTGTGGCATTACCCACTGGAAAGTAAAACCACAAATGAGATCTCTTTAATCTCAAAGTTTCTCCAAAACGGCACTGAGGTTAAATGGAGACTTTGGCGCTTCTTGCATTTCACGCCTAAGAAAAAAGGCGTAATCTCACAAATGTCTCATTTGAAACATAACCAAGAACTTAATTAAATGTGACCACAAAAACTATTATCAGCGATGCGGTGACCCTTTCCTGTAAATGAGAGATATTACGTAAGCATTAAAGGGTTAGTTCACCCAAAAATGAAAATTAAGTCTTTAATTACTCACCCCCATGCTGAACCAACCCCGTAAGACCATCGTTCATCTTCAAAACACAAATGAAGATATTTTTGATTAAATTTGAGAGCTGTCTCACTACCACATTGGCTGCCTAAGGGACGGCCCAGAAAGTCAATGAAGAAAACGTTTAAATATTCCATGTGACTACCGTGGCTCAACTATAAGTTTATCAAGCGACGAGAATACTTTTTGTGCGAAAAAAACAAACAAAAATAACGACTTTCTTCGACTATTCATTTTCTTCCTTGTTGGCCTGAAACGAGACTTCAATACGATTTCCACGACGCATGCGCGACAAACTGAACTGAAGTAGTTAAAGGAGATCGCAATTCTCGCGCATGCGTCGTGGAAATCGTATTGAAGTCTCGTTTCAGGCCAACAAGGAAGAAAAGGAATAGTCGAATAAAGTCGTTATTTTTGTTTGTTTTTTCGCACAAAAAGTAGTCTCGTCGCTTGATAAACTTATAGTTGAGCCACTGTAGTCACATGGGATATTTAAACGTTTTCTTCATTGATTTTCTGGGCCGTCAAGAGCCAGTCCCTTAGGCAGTCTATGTGGTAGTTATACAGCTCTCAAATTTAATCAAAAATATCTTCATTTGTGTTCCGAAGACGAACGAAGGTCTTACGGGGTTGGTACAGCATGTGGGTGAGTAATTAATGACTTAATTTTCATTTTTGGGTGAACTAACCCTTTAACACAAGCACTTAGGCAGAAACACACACAATGACCAACAAAAACAGGACAAAATCTGTTTTCGTACTTCAGCCGAAAGAGAAACAGTTGTTGCAAGAAGTTTAGCAGTCAAAGTAGCTTCAGAAAGATGGGTGGGAACTAAAAGCTACTGTTCTGTTCCTTTCATCTCACACACACACAGAGAGAGAGAGAGAGAGAGAGAGAGAGAGAGACTCTAGGTGTTCTCCTCCTCTCTAAAGCTCTCCTAATTGGCCACATGCTGAGTAATGTGACCAATGAGTTTCAGGGCCGGCTCTCTTCATTGAATGTGTGTGTTTGTTGTAGTCCCTCGGTGCATCTGATTCTTTGGTGTCTCCTACAGAAGTATCTGGATTGGTTTTACCCTCTGGCCGAGGATCTACGGTTCCTCACAAGCTAGATCCCACTTGAACTTGTCAGAAGATTTCACACTTCGTCTGAAAACTCTGAGGAATCCTTAATAAACCCCAAAGAGAGAAATTTGGTGAGTAAAACAGGATATTTAATGCTCTGTGAGAGAGATCATTAGATTAGATTTATAGCGAGAAAAGAAAAATAGAAGATTTTTTTCCTTGGGTGACCATGACCAATCACAATCTCAGAAGACAAACTCTCTATTGAAAGCAAATCAGCATCCGGATCAGCACAGGGCAGTGTTTGTGTTTGCATGTGTTAGTGAATCATTGTTTATTCATCAAGGATGCATTTTGGGTCATCTATGTTTTTTTGTCTCGAAGGAATAGTTCAACTCAAAACAAAAATGAGATCATTTACTAACCATCATGTCATTACAATATGACTTTTCTTCTTCCATGGAACACAAAAGATGATTTGTTAAAAAATATATCCAGGCCATTAATGAAAGCCAATGGGTGACAAGATCCAAAAAGACAAAAATAGAACCATAAAAGTAGCCAATATGACTTTTGCACTGTAAAAAAACTGAATTGTGTCTTCCCTTTCTTTATTTTTATTGCACTATATCCCTCACGCTAAGCTATCATATGAGTCATATGGACTATTTTTGTAGAATTTATAATAATTTGAAGTGTTTGAGCCTTTTTTCTGTGAATCAGGCTCCTTTTTCACATAGAAAAAGATGGCAGAGATTCTTAAATTAATTAGTTTTGTATTTCCAAGGTAGATTTTAGGGGAAATGTTCTTAAAATATTCAAATCTCTCTGTTCTCTTCTCCCTCTTTCCTGACTCTCATCAGACACACACACACACACACACACACAGAACACTTGAAATAATCATTTACCCATGAGCACACCAGACTCATTTGCACTCTGACACATTGAACTGTGTGCAGTGGAGAGTCACTCAGTTTTAATCAGACCAAATCTTTGGTTAAACTCGAAACTAAAGTCACCAAAACAAAACACATTGTTTCCATTCTAGTTCATCTTGAAGTTCACAAAAGTAAACCATGCACAACATATGCTAAAGTTCAGCAGTTACAGTGCTTACAGTAACTGGCAGCAAATCCAACCATATCAAACCAACACACACACACATTCTTGTACATCTATCTTTGTGAGGACATTCATTGACACAATGCAATCTCCAGCTCCTTTCCCTAACCCTACCCATCACAACTAAGGCTACGTTCAGACCGTCAGTCCAAATCCATTTTTTGTGCATATCCGATTGAAATCCGTTCAGATTTAGCAAGTGTGAACGGCAAAAAAAAAATCACATGAAACACGATTTTAACAAATCTGTTTCGAGCGTCAGACGTTGTTTTGGGAAACATGCAGAAACAAGGTTGCAAAGTGCCGGATGAGCAGAAAATGACAATATACTGTATTGCAGACATGTTTTGCAAAACCGGCGGAGACGACAGCATGGACTAAAGCCGGTTCTGCCGCTGCCTCAGAGGACATCCAGAGGGTAGTCCAGCGCAGTGGCTACACATTGTCATGTTGTAAATAAGGACATTTCTGTGTTGCAAACCCCTCCATGTTGTGGTTGTTGTTGTTTTTGGCGTATGCCTACCAATTGACATAGAAACCAATACAGGTTTTATAGATAACACAGTTGCGAAACACAGTGTGGACAGTCAATCATTTTAGATCCGATTCCAATCGGATACACAAAAAACTTGGATTTGGAGAGACAGTGTGAACGTAGCCTAAATTCCTAACCTGAACCCTTACCTTAAACCTACTGTACCCTTAACCTGATTATAACCTTATCCCTAAAACCCTAAAGTCTTGACCTTTAAAGGAGTAGTTCACTTTTAGAAAAACTTTTGCTGATAATTTACTCACCCCCATGTCATCCAAGATGTCCACGTCTTTCTTTCTTAAATCAAAAAGAAATTAAGGTTTTTGCTGAAAACATTCCAGGATTTTCTCCATATAATGGACTTCAATGGGAACCAAACGGTTCGAGGTCCAAATGAGAGTTTCAGTGCAAACTGTTCAAAAGGCTTTAAACGATGCCAGACGATGAATAAGGGTCTTATCAAGGACCCTTCGAGTCACGACTCGGAAAAAGATTTGTTCATTTTGATGAACGAGTTCGAACAGGAGAGTCACGAACGCCAACGCATTCTCACCCCAAGGCGTCACCTTTGACCATGCTTCAATATTTGACGTTTTAGGCGCCCTTTAGCGTCACTTACATGACGCGATCCTACGGCGTCATCTAACTGACGCTAAAGGAAAGCGTCAGTTAGAGGACGCGGTTAGGTTTAGGTGTGGGGTGGGGGTAGGGTACACGCGATCCTAGGGCGTCATCTAACTGACGCTAAAGGGCGCCTAAAGCGTCAGATATTGAAGCATGTCCAAATGCTTCCCATGGCGTCAGTTAAGTGACGCCTTGGGGGTGAGAATGGGCTGCGAACGCACATTACAGAACAGAGCAAGGCGAGAATTTGTGCTTATAAAACTTAAACTTTGTTTTGTTTTTTTGTTTTTTTAAATGAGCGATCGTTTCGCTTGATAAGACCCTTATTCATCGCCTGGTGTTGTTTAAAGCCCTTTGAACAGTTTGCACTGAAACTGTCATTTGGACCTTGAACCGTTTGGTTCCCAGTGAAGTCCATTATATGGAGATAATCCTGGAATGTTTTCATCAAAAACCTTCATTTCTTTTCGACTGAAGAAAGAATGACATGGACATCTTGGATGACATGAATTATCAGTAAAAGTTTTTTTTAAAGTGAACTACTCCTTTAAACACTTCACTAAATTCTCACTCTCTCTACTCATCTTCAACGGTCTAAATCTCAAACTGGTTCTCACAAAGATAGTTGCACTGACCATACACACACATGCAAACACACACACACAAGCAAAGGTCAAGGTTAATCTTATATCCTGGAATCAGCAACTCATTGTTTTGCTTTTGTTTCTCATGTGTCGAAGTAACCATTCACAAGGTGAGGTGTCAATGAGATATAGCTTAATAATTGCAGAGCCCGGTGAGATGTCAATCAAAGATATGACTGATGAAAGGGGGGGATCAAAGAAAATAAAGAACTGCTAGAAAACCAATCCTGAAATACAAAGAAAATGATGTACTTAGTTAGATTTCAATCAAACTAGATGTATTCAGTTTTTAAAAATCAAATTTAAGTAATTTGTAAATGTTTAACCAATAGCAACAGAAGTATCCTGACATAAATGTGTAAAAAGCCCTGTTTGCTAATATGTATCATGATAAAATCCCATGGTATGAAAAAATACAAAAGAACATTTACATGCAAGCTTATAAAAAGCTATTTTTCACACTAACTCAGTCCAGTCTGTAAATTTGACCAGCGTCACACTGTCAACTGAAAGCCCATCATTCTTAAACTAATGAAATCTAGTGAAGACAAGGGTTATTTAAGATAAATTATTATGGTTAATAAAACAATATGGTTAAGTGGCAATGACTCATTTTACATCAGCAAAGTGTTTGTGTAAGTGAATGGCATTACTACATATGCAGTTAACAGATTAACAGATATAAACTGAGGAACACAATACATAAAGAGAGATGTGTTTTATCGCCCCGTGGCCAGACGCGATCACATGAAGAACATGAGCCGCAAACACGCACTATCTACAAGACGTACCTCACAGTCTACCGTGATTCATCATGTGATGAATTTTCTCACGAAGTTTAGGTCATGACGTACAGGAAATATTCATGGCCTTGTCTAATAAAAAGTACTTCATGGAGAGGGACCCGAGGTAACAGTGGATGAACTGATCCAGAATGAACTAGTGTCTCCAGTATAGCCTACAGTTTAATTCAGTTCAAAGACTTTTAGTTTGTATTTCTTCAGCTCATGCCTTCCTTTGTTTGATTTCCCGCCACTCTTTAATCACCATAGGCACATCATTATTGGTTTATTTATTCAAGCTGTGTTCCATTAATACTTGGTTTAGTTCACTATTTAGTTGTAGCCATCTTCACTATTTGTCTGGTCATGAACACATTTAGTTTACCTGTTTTTGATTATTCCCAAAACTTTGTTGAGAACTTTATTCATCTATCTGTATGCAAACACCCTGTGACAACTAGAACCTTCAATTAAAATACGAAAAAGTTATAATTTATAATTTAATAAACTGTTAATAAATTAATAAATAAACTATTAATTAACTTATACGTTTTTTTTTAAAGAAATGTTTATGTTTACCAAAGCTGTTTTAATTTGATATTGTGAACAATTATTACAATTTATAATTTTCCTTTTTAGTATAATTTAAAATGTAGCTAATTTATTTATGTGATGCCTGAATTTTCAGCATCATTTTTCCAGTCTGCAGAGTCACATTGTCACAATTTTGGGGTTTGTGTCTTGTGTTTTTGTCTGTCATGTGATTCCCTGTTTGCCATGTGTCTTGTTAATTGATCATTGTTCCCAGGTGTTTCTTATTAGCCACTCCGCCTTGTTATCTTGTTTGCTTATGTATTTAAGCCCTTTTTTTAGTTCAGTCTTTGTGAGTTGTTGTTGTTGTGATGTCGTTATGTTGCGGTCTCCTTGTTCTTGTCCTGAGTTTCTGTGGATTACCTGTTTGTTTAATTAAATTGTGCTTGCATTTGGATCCTACTTCCTCCTTCTCTGCTGCTGCGTTACACACACGATCCTTTAGAAATCTGATGATGATTTGCTCCTCAAGAAAAATGTATGATTATTATCAATATTAAAAACAACAGTGCTGCTTCATTTATTTTTATTTTTTGGGAAACCATGCACTGTAAAAAAAAATATTTTCATGATTTGTAATCACAACATTTTGTCTTTTATCAAATCAACTTAAATAATTTATGTAGTTCAGATAACATAATATTTTGAGTTTCTAATCTCCATTGTATTAACTCAATTTTTCCATTTAAATGAACTTTTTAAGGCAACCAGGTTACTTCATTTTTTAAATTAAACCAAAAATATTTTTTTACAGTGTGGTAAGTTGTTTTCATGATTCTTTAATAAATGGGAAACAATTATTTTGTATTATTATAAATGTATTTACTATCCATTTCATGCATCCTTGTAGAATTAAAGTATTAATGTCTCTAAATAAAAATCTTAATGACCCTATATATATATATATATATATATATATATATATATATATATTCTCCTAGTAAATATATGTATATATGACCATGGTCAGGCTATAATATTGATTCTAGCAAGAATTTGAAAAGATTTAAAGCAAACCAAGGTCATTTTTCCTCATTTAAGAAAACATCCTGAAGTGGAACATTCCCTCTCCTCATCGGAGAACCCGGAGGGCAAGTTAACATTTGTTAAATTAAAATGTGACACTTTCTTCTTCTTTACAGTTTAACCACAAGCTCTGGCATCCAAACACGCTCAGTCGTGTGCCGGGATAATATTTACAGACACAAAGGGACTGAAACCCTATTCTTCATCAGGTTCTATAGCACACAATCTAACTCCATTAATTAATGTGACACGATGAAAAAACATTGTGCTACTGGAGTTCTTTTTTATTATTATTTCAGTGCTTTGCTTTTTAGTGTCAGACTAATTACTTGCCGTCGTCTGGTAGAGAGAGAGAGACAGCGAAAAAAGAGTGGATTAAACACACATTCCTGCTGTCCCTTCCACACACACACCCCACTGAGAAACATCACCAATTAAATCACCTGGCAGTTGAAACGGCAGATTTTTTAATTGAAATGTTAAAGGAATAGTTCACCCGAAAATCTGTCATTATTATGCCTCATGTAGTTCCAAACACAAAAGGAAACTCCGCTATGGTGTTGAACATTTACAACTTATGCACTAAATATAAGTTTCTTGAAGCAATCCATTAGCTTTAAACTAAAACAGATTTCAATATTATGTATATGCTAATATGTTGCTTTTATTTGTATATGTTTAATTCTTATGTTTGGTACATTTTTAATCTGCAAATGAAATTTTAGAGCTTTAATAGAAAATTAATGATTATCAGTGGAAAAAGAGCTTTAAATTAAGTCTGTTCCTCACAAAACCGACCTGGTTTAAATGCTTCAAAATGTCTCCGTTTTGTTTCACAGACCTAAATAACAGGTAAGCATACAGGTTTGGAATTCATTTTAACAGACAGAATTTGAATTCTTTTGGAGGTTGATCTATTCCCTGAAGAACATCTGATTTTCATATGTAAATGTGTAGAAATGTGCAGCTGATATCTGGTTTGCTTTGCGCATCTTTCCAGTTGCCAGCCGCTTGCAAACTTCTGTCACCATGACAAGCACCACCAGTGACCAAAAGGCCGTCTCCTGCCCCCTGATGGCCAAACCTCATCGCCAGCGTCTGGTCAACAAGGACGGGCGGAGCCTGATGCAAGGCAGTGCCCCGGGCTACAAGGAGACGTGGTTAGGTGCCATGCGGGACATGTGGGGGACGTGGCTGGCGCTGCGGTGGCGATGGGTGGTGCTGGCGTTCTGTGGCTCCTTCCTGCTTCACTGGCTGCTGTTCGCAGTGTTGTGGTACCTGCTCGCCCGGGTCAACGGGGACCTGGATGTGCCCAACCACGACTCCCCACCGCCTGGACACGTGCTGTGCGTCAAACACGTGACGGGCTTCTCCGCCGCCTTCTCTTTTGCTCTCGAGACGCAGCTGACCATCGGGTACGGCACCATGTACCCCAACGCTGACTGTCCAACCGCCATAGCGCTGCTCGCCCTGCAGATGCTGCTGGGACTCATGCTGGAGGCCTTCATCACCGGTACACTCCACAGTCTTCTACTTTACTATAGAAATATGCATCAGGTCTAGAAGATTTGAAGATTTCAAATGAGTCAAGTTTAGGTTAGGTTAAAAGGATGTTCCAGGTTCAGTACAAGTTAAACTCTTTTTAACTAAAAGTTAAAAAGTTTTAGGTGAATTATGGAGAATCTTGGGAGGATTTTAATACACTGATGATGATTGTAAAGAGCACATATTACAAGCTTAACGTGTCTTGCCCACTAAAATCATGTTAACATGCATATTCCCATTAATTAATAATTAATATATTTATGTGTGCGTGTAAATGTTTATCAAACTTTAGAATCACACAAAGACTTAGCTAAAGGCTTTAGGTGAATGTACAGTAAGTCATGTGAATCCTGGTTCACATGATTTAAGGTCAAAGATAAATGCAAATAGAAGAGTCATTGATGAATATATTTATTTAAAAAAAACTCATCGTGAGAACTTTGCCTCTGAACAATGGAGTAATTAATGTAAATGCATCACAATTCTGGCTTTGTATTGAGCAGATGATCATGAAGCCCTCGGAAATGACCTGTAGATGTCCTGCTATTGAACTCAACAATAAATGGTACTTGTGTTCTAAGTCTTTTTAGGGTCATATTGTAGATATTAAATACCTAGATTGCAGTTCATCTGCAAAAGTACATAAACATATCCGCCTGATTGGAAACGTTAAAACCATCCATAATCACAAGCAAGTGAATTAACAGATGCAACATGTTGACAGTGACAACTGGTTGATTAGTTATTACCTCTGATGAACGTCTCAGATGATTATGACTGTAAATGTGGTTTGAGAGGGGGAACAAGACACTGAGTCTTGGATGGATGCTATCGGGAACAAATACCCACTCTGCCATACCGCAGGGATGCTTTCCTCATTAGGTGAAACTATTTCAGTGGGCATAGCATACATTGACTCAACCTTCCATCCGGGTGAAGTATGTACATAGACCGTCTAGTCATAGCGTTCCCTGAGCCATTATCTTCCCAAAAAAATAGAAGATCTCTTAGCTGCTATGCCTCTAAAGTAGGGGAAGTCCTGGTCTCACTGGAAACTTCCTCCGTCCCCAGCGGGCTACTGTATCCCCAAAAGGCAGAGCTCTACGGAAAGAAATGGCCAGGTTGGGACAGCCTTTTCTCATCTGAGACAGCTCTTAGGAAATGCCCTTCCACAAGGTTATTTTTTCTTTTCTTTTTTCCCCCCCAATATTCCACTATCAACCAAGACAATACATCTGCTTCTGAGGAAAATGTACCTTAATGTCCATGTACTGTGGCACAGTAATAGCAAAATACTTTAATGCAACAAATGCAAACAAATTCTTGCAATAAACCTATCCCTCAGGCAACCACAGGAGAGCTGCTTCTCCATTAAATTACCCTATAGAAGAAGGGGAGAGATCACACCTTGGAATATCGCCTTTCCTTATTTTGTGTGTGGGGCAAAAACCTCTACTCGCTAACCTGGATGACTGAGATAAAGGAGGGCAAGGGACCCTACTTAAATATCCAAAGTAGATGGGGAGGGCCACCTCACTCAATCCTAGGGCTCAAAGTGCAGCTTACCTAAGGGAGCCATGCTGTCTTTTTTTTAACTCTCTGATAGTGCTGCTTCTCCAAAGGGGAGCCTTGAGTAGAGATAGGCTCAACCCCGAGAGCCACAGTGTAGTCTAGCCTTATTTTAAGACCCTTGAAATCTGGGGAGGCAACTCAAACTCTGCTCTATGTAAAATATTTTTCTAGGAGGAGGGTGCTCCTTAAGCAAACTTTCTCAACTCATTAGCATTGCCGAATTAGAAGGGAAAAGCTTGCTAGAGATACAACGCCTGCTAGATACAGCTCTTATTCTTTTTTAAAGCGCTGGACCACATTGAGTGACAGACAAGAAGGAGGGACGGCCCCTAGGTGAACTTCCTCAACTCATTAGTGTTGTCAACTCACATGAGAGATAAACAGGTCAGTCAGGCATTGAATAACACACTTTTCAGGGAAGCAAACCCCTACTTAGAAACCCATTGCAGTAGTTGGGGAGGGGGAGCAAACTAAATAGCAGGATTACAAATGGCTATGATATTTTGTTTTCTTTTGCATTGACCTGAAAAGAGGAATCAAAAAGGAGAGCGATCCCAACTATGTTTAGAAAGGAACATGTTCAGTATACTCAACCCAAGGAGAAAACTTTAATTGTGCCACCGTAGGGGAGCACTGAGCCTCGATGAAAAGAGTATACTATATTAATATACTTCATCTTCTCTACCCTATCACAATGTGTAGGCGGCAACCATAGGGAGCCGTAATTCATGTAGTGGGAAACACTTAATAAGATTAGTATAAAACAAGATCCACCACCCAAATTGTATTCAGCCTCTCCGTACCCAGGTTCCAACACCTGTACTATTTCCTTATTTAAACACCCAATTTATCTGAGGAAGGAAAGAGAGTGCTTGCCTCTCAATAGCCGAGTTTCCACTGCCGGCCCAAAAGCAGGTGTGCTAGTGTGTGCCAGGGCCACTCACGTTTCCACTGTCACTATCGGGGCTTGATTGAGCCTCGTCCAGGCTTGCTCGGGGCAAATGGCCAAGATTTTATTGGCCTGCCTAATACCTTGGTCCAAAGTGGGCAAACAGGGGCTTGAGGAGTGCAGAGTTTACCCGGCAGAGTTTACCCGAGTCAGGAGATCATCTCCCATATTGTTATATCAGGCTACCAGCTAACTTCTAGATAGAAGAAGGAGGAAAGATACTATTTATCATCAGCATTCGTGTCCTTACCAAAGTGCTTCTTATTAATCACTTCCCTGAGATCTTGTCTTTTCTTACTCGTGTTTCTCCTCCTGTGCGTTCTCCCTCAGGCCCTGCCTCCAGTCCTCGGGTGTGGGATGTATTTCCTGAATGCTGCCAAATTAGCCCTCTCCTCTCTTAACTTTCCCAAAACTTTCTCAACAAATATGTCAAAGAGGTCAGTGGGCGAGACTGGGGCATCGAGAGGAAAATTCTTTCCTTTCTCCCTGATGTCTGCCAAGTTCAGCCACAGATGCCTCTCCATGACCACACGACCGATAGCATTGTTTAGCCAGCCAGAGAGCTAGATCCATGGTGCGGAAGCAACTGCTTCCGGGGACAGTCCTTGGCCCTGATCCAGATCTTTTAGCAGATCTGCCTGGTAGGCCTGCAACACCGCAATGGAGAGATAGCTCGCATATATAAATATAGTTTATAAATCCGGACTACACGGGTCCTCGGGCGGCAGTGGTTCATTTAGGTTGTCTACAAACCAGAAGGTTGGTGGTTCAATCCCCGGTTCCACCTGACCAAGTGTCGAGGTGTCCATGAGCAAGACACCTAACCCCTGCTCCCGACGAGCTGGATGGCGCCTTGCATGGCTGACACCGCTGTCGGTGTATGAATGAGTGAGTGAATGGGTGAATGTGAGGCAAAATGTAAAGCTCTTTGGTGGCCATTGGGTCTGTAAAAGCGCTGCAGTCCATTTACTATTCCTGACATCCAGACATTCCTCGTAAGCGGGGCTGGCAGATTGAGAAGACTCAGTACACACTTACCTTGCCTTCTTAAACCACATCCGCTTCCTCTTGGCTGGATGGTACCAACAACATGCTATCTGCTGGATCGGATGACTTGAGAGAAAGCACATCCTGATCCGACTGATCGCTCGAGCCCACGATCGAGGCGCGAGAAAGAGTCAACTCTTTCTCGAACTCCTCGGCCAGCTCGACCTGTGATCCCCACGAACGAAGCCTCTGGTTTGCCTGGGCTTTTCCCACATCAATCGAGAATACGGACAAACATGAACAGAGCTTTCTCATTGTGAATTTCCCACAATGGGCACATTCAGAACTCTCAAGCACTGAAGATGCATGATCCTCTCCCAAGCAATAACCACACAGGTTGTATGTCCGCAGGTTTCAAAAACCTGGGAAATGGAGGCACACTTCCTAAAACGTGGCCCAGGGGTGAATAACACACTCTACATGCTGCCATCTTGCCTCAATTGCACTCAGCTCTGAATACAGGTTTTGTTAGCCAGCCAATCAGCTGAGCTGCAAATGCCATGTGATTCATGTGACTCAACTATATTGTGATTTGTCATCAAAGACAGCAGACAAGGAGGCGACTCTACAGTATATACACTTTCTTAAAACATTTACTATAGTTAAATGATACATTTCCTTTCTTTCAAAAAAATGTATTGACTGTCAATGGAGAAAGATTTTAGTTACAGAATCTACCAGCAGGGGTCAGTCAAAACACGACTTCTGACCAGGATTGAGCAAAATTCAGAATTTAAGAATTATGAGTGTGAATTTGAAATTAACTGCCCCACAGAAAATAGAATTGGAGAGAAATCCAACAGTTAATAGCATTGTGGGGTGAAAAAAATAGAAATAAGTATATAACACAGATACAAATTTCTATTGGTGACATTTCTAACAACTCTGTAAGGACTTTTTAGACACTTATAAACTATCATTCAAGACTTCATTCAAGCAACATTCAAACTTTGTCTTGACGAACTTACCTTTTCCAAAAATTATTATTATAATTAATTTACTTTATTTATGCAGTTTTATTTTACTTTTTTAAATGTTCAATCCAAAACTTGTTTCTGTCACTTCACAGGTGAATTTGTGGTTTTGTTATTGTTTTTTAATTATTTAATTATTTGCTCCTTTTCATTCTATTTCCTTAAATTCAAATTCTTTGTCTGCTCCATCAGGTGCATTTGTGGCAAAGTTTTCCCGCTCTCAGAAGCGCTGTGATGGGATCCTGTTCAGCCCTCAGGCCGTAGTGTGCGAGGTCAGAGGTCGGCGCTGTTTGATGTTCCGCGTGTGTAACCTGCTTCCAAGGCCGCTGGTGGACGTGTACGTGAGCGCCGTTCTCTACGAAGAACGTGGTGATCACGAACTCCACCAAACTGCACTGGAATTCAGCGTTGATAACCTGGGGTCACGACCTTGCCCTCTTTTTCTGTCACCCTTGACCTTTTTTCACCCCCTATCTCCCTCCAGCTCCCTAAACAACACCCCAACCAACCAATCACACTTTGAGTTAGTGGTGTTCCTCACCGCCTCTCAGGAGAGCACGGGTTCTGGCTACCACAAGAGGACGTCCTACCTGCCCGACGAGATCCAGTACGGCAGCTGCTTCACCAGGGTGACGTCTCTGCACGGAAAAGGCCGGAACAAAACCAAAAGCATGCGCTATTTTGACATGCAGCCCTGTCCGCTCACACTCCCCAACACACACACCACAGACACACTGGAGAAAGAACACGTGGTGGTCCAGATTAACGGGGAAGGCAGTGACCGGGTGGAGTAGCAGAGGTTGTGTTTTTATGCATGGGTGTATAAAAAGTGTATTTCATATCATAACACAACCTTCAATGTATGACTTTTTTTATCCTAAAAGACAACCTCGGTTAGTTATGATCTGTTATGTTACTCCGTCCCAATAAGAAACCATTTTTGCTGCTATGGACATAATGATTCACACTTGCATCCTTCAGTACTTCTGAACAAACCATGACAGATGTTTAAGACCATGTCTTCATCTGGAAATTACAGGAATCTCCAGTGATTTATTATGATCATTTTTCACCCTGAATCCACTGACACCACACAACCATCATGTTTGAGCCCTTATTTATTTGGCACCTGGATATTGTTATTGCGTTATCTATCTGACTCAGAGGTTTCAATTTATAATTATTAAAGCCCTACATGGACAGGTTTCATCCTGGTTCATAAAGTGTTTTTATCAAAATACATGAATGTTAGAGAAATTCACCCAAAAATGAAAACGTATTTACTTTGCCTTGTTTCATGTACATTAACACCCCTATTAAGTGCCTCACCAAAGTCATTAAATGGACATTTGGATCGATAGATCAAACACTGTACTGAACATTAACAATGATGTAAATAATAAAGTATATACATAAATAAATAGATTATTTACTAGATTATTTTTGGGAAATAAAAATCACAACATTATCAGTGCAATGCAATCTATGCAATAAAACAAAATACATTAGATCAATCGTATTGGTGGCGCAACACTGTATGATTTGTTTACTGTAGAAATGATATAGCACATGCTGTCTGTCACTCAGAAAAGGCTGATTACTAATAGGCCTATATGTATATTATAAAGCTTGATTGTTAAACTCTGGAAGGCTGGAAAGAATTGTGTAGTAGTTTAGTTTTCTGCCACTAATAAAGCTACACTGAGTGGCAACTAATCTGTAAAAGAAACGCCTTTATTTTGATATGTGAAGCACCAAAACTGGATTAAAATATCTGTGAAAATATTGTGGTTGCGTTTTTTAAAATGTTTTTTTTTTTTTTTTTATCAAAACAGAACAATGTATGCCTTTCATGTAAGCAATAAGGTACATACCAGAGGCTGTGGTGGTGTATCGTGAATAAGTAGCGGCTGAACTGAAGAGCGTTGTTTGGCACGACGCGATGCGGAGCAATACATTTTTAAAAAAAAACTTTAATATTTTTTGTGAGGTACCGTTTTATAATAGCAATAAGGTACTCTCTGTAGCAATAAGGAACAGAGAGTACCTTATTGCTTTTATAAAACGGTTACCACGTAATAAAAGTATTAAAGTAAAAAAAAAAAAAAACAATTAGTGCAACTTTCATGAAGTAAAATCACTAAAAGCCTTCCTTCCGCTAGAAAAAATAGTCCCTGACCGTGAACAGCAACAACCCAATGTGTAATATGCATGAAGGCTCAAATAAAAACAACATACCAACTGCAGTGTTGTGCAGTGATAAATAGAACCGTTGGGTGAAGCGGTCATAGCCGTATTTTATTATGAATAAAGGACAGCTATTGACCAATCAGAATCAAGGACTGGAACTAACCAATCCTACAGAGTCCTTCATACAAGTGGTGCCACTTCCGACAAAATAAATGTCAGGGATTTCACAGTTATTCCATTTTGGACATTTGCAATAAAACAGATTAAAGATTAAAATATATATTTGTTGAAAAATACAGGCTTTAATAGGCTTTATGTAATTGGCAAAAACAAGAGAGTTACAGGTCGATATTATGAACATCTGATACAATACAATTTACTTAACAACAAACATATATTTAGGTGACAGATATGTAGAAAAACAAGCTAACAAAAAGAAAAAGGAGCAAAATGCATGATTCAAATCTATAAAAAATAAACATATTTCTTGACCCTTTGTTTCCTTTGTTTTTTCTCTCTGTTGGTCATAATCAATATTTAGTCCACGACACCAACTATTTAAAATTATGATTAGCACTTTACAATAAACTTCTTGTTTCTAAAAATATAGAGTTGCTTAGATGATTAAAATAGTCTATTAGAGTTTATTCTGTTTATGTCCTACATTACAAGACTCCTGAAATTTCACTCGCTTCATCTCTCGCTTCAGCCGTCTCCAGTGAAACTAATTCCTCATGCATATTTCAGGATAGCTGTACGCCACTAATAACGCTAATGATACTTGTTCAGTGTTACGCTGAGGTTTTGATTACACCTATATGTGTGAGGTACGAGAAGCAGTGTGTGTGCATGCGTGCTTGTGCTTCTGTGCAAGTCAGATGTGCTCTCTAATAGGCATAGATCTTTGTTTATGTTTATGATCTTGGGAGTTTTATGAACAGAAGGTCGACTGCAGCTCTTTAAACGCGGCGCGCCGTTCTTTTCTTTCAAGCTCCATCCTCTTTTTCTCTTCTTGTTCCTCTCGTATCTCCGCCTCGAACTTACTGCGCACAGACAGGGCCTGAACCTACCACAAACATGGACAAAGCACAATTCAATTATGTATTACAACATAAAAATAACTGCATTGTTTTGCTGTAGTCATGCTAAAACACTTTTAAATCAGTAAAATGACAATTGTATATCGCAGGCTTATTCGTTGGATGTGTTATTCACATCCACATATTTAAAAAATGTAATTCACTGAAATAAAGCTTATATATATATATATATATATATATACAGTATATATTACAAAGATATATATATATATATATATATATATATATATATATATATTACAAAGAAATATATATATATATATATATATATTAATATATATTTCTTTGTAATATATATATATATATATATATAATATTAATATTAATATAAAAATAATAAATATTAAAAATAAATATATATATTAGAAGAAAGATTTAAAGGTAAAAAAAAAATAATAGAAATTTGCCTTAGAAATTAACTGAAATTGAGAAGATTAAATATATATAAAATCACTGAAACTGAAATTAATATAAATTAAATCTAAATAGAAATATATGTATATTAAAAAAACTGTTGAAAATGAAAAAAGTACATGAGAAAATTATTAAAGCAAACTACAATTAAAATGAAAAATGAAAATATAAAAATGAAAAATAACTGTTTAAATACTATAATAGTTTACAAAAAATGAAAAATAATAATATATAATATAATATGAGGTATGCATAACAATATTAAAATACAACAATAAAAGTACACTGATATGATGCTTCACAAATGTACACATATATTTATACATTATATTTAATACAATGAATAATAATATTTTAAAAGGTTAACATTCATTAAAATAGAATTTGTTAAAAGTTCAAGCATTAGATAAGAATAGTGTAAATATTTCGGCTATTTGCCTTTGTCAGTGTTACTTTATGACATAGGGGTTCAAAAATATTCACAAATCCAATGTAACCCTCTCTAACCGAGTGTGTGTTCATATACTTACACTATATGAACACAAGGGGGAGACTGAGGCCAAAAATAATCTTCTGAAGAGCATGGGAATAGTGCTTGCATCAAAACTCTCTTTCACATGAAAAGGTATAAAAGCCCACAAACCTTGGCCTCAAAGAAGTCCCTCGCTCCAAGAACGCCCTCGGTGGAGACGTCGATCTCTGAAAGTCGAGCCAGAGCCATCAGCCCACTCTCCTCCTGCAGCTCGCCCGCCGCGGCCCTCCGGAAGATCAGCAGGAACTGTGGACACAGGTGGACAGGTTGTGATTATAGGGACATTTCAATAGCTTTAAAGGTTATCAGCATTTCATGGGAGGGTGCATTTCTATTCAATTCCAAAAATAAACACAAAAGCATATGACATCGGCCGGCATGTCAGCACATAAACTAAAAATTCAGCTGTTTTTATTTACCCACAAAATGAAAAGCACTGCAGAGATTTCCCTTTAAATGATAAGCAATAAGCCCTTTTTATTTAATCGATCTTTAGATCATATCCACACAGAACTGATTTCATTTGGGGGAAGGGGGAGGTCAAAAGTATGACCCTGCTTGGGTGTATGTGTGTGTGTGTGTGTAATCTTATCCATTTGGAATGTCCGTCCAATCTCAAGAGTCAGAGCAACATCTGACAGACAACAGACTCACTGTACTTAAGACACAGCTGCACTATCACCTGTCTGAGTGTGTGTGTGCTAGAGAGGGATGGGGGCTTGATGAGGATATGACAGCCCCACGAGTTCAAAAAGTTACAAAATAATGTCTTAGGTCAGAATTTTTTAATCTTTTTGATGACACGGAACTGCAAATATCATTATCCTTATGTGAGGGGCCTCCATATTAAAATATTAAGGGCAACCAACTTTTTTATTTACAACCAACTTTTAAACTGTAGATATAAAAGGGACCAGATAAAGTATACAGTATATATATATATATATTAATAGAAATGTGATTATAATAAAAATAGCTAATTGAATTGTTCATATATTCTAAATTGGATTAAAATGAACAAATATTATAAATGGTAATGTCTCTCTCTCTCTATGTGTGTGTGTGTGTGTGTGTGTGTTTTCTACTCACTATTGTAATGTACAGTTGAATATATTATTTACACATTGTAGTTATTTATTTGTATTCTTTTTTATTATTCCTTCATCAGAATTATTTTAATCTAATTTATTTATGCGCTTATTTAATCTTATTTATTTTTAAACAGTATTTCTCTAGACCCCGTCAGCGTTAATTTTGACAGCATATTTTGATTTAGTTTCAGTCATAGTCTTTTGACTAAAATGCCATTTAGTTTTATTCATATTTTAGTTTTAGTTTTTAGTCTGAATTGTTTTAGTTTTAGTCTAGTTTTAGTCGACGAAGTTGTCGTCATAGTTTTTGTCATTCAAAACTAGTTTTTATTTAGTTATCGTCTCGTTTTTGTGTCGTTGACGAATAATTTTCCTCATTATTTTCGTCAACGAAATTAACACTGCCCCATGTTACCCCCTTGCGCCCCCCCCCCGTTTGAAAACGTACAATATAATCAGAAGGTGTTTTTGTCGATTATAGGTATTATTTGTTGATTCCATACAGACCTTATTCAGAGCAGCGCCATGACAGGTATGAAAGTGAGGCTGTGAGGGATAGACTTACTGTGTTTCCAATGGCATCCGCTGTAAAAAGCTGAATAAAGCGGCTAGATTACTTACAATTTTCCACAGCTTACATTGTCAGGAGTTTTTTGTCAACCGACATTTCTTGGAAAGATATTTTTCCAGTGTTTCATGAGCAGAACAATCCGAAAACGCATTAAATAACAATACAGCCCATTGAAGAGATGCAAGTCTATCCCTCACAGCCTCGCTTTCATTCTCATTAAAAATCAAAGATGGCGCTGCCGTGAATAAGGCGTATACAATACATTTTAAGTCATTATATAGGTATGGAAGTCAGTTTTAGTAAGTATTACTTCAATCCTTAAAAAGTTATATATTAGAATATCATAGAGACCGTTGTGTGTGTGTGTGTGGTTGCTAGGCCGTCTATGGCCATGTTTACACCTGGTATTAAAGGAGTAGTTCACTTTTAAAAAACTCTTGCTGATAATTTACTCACCCCCATGTGATCCAAGATGTCCATGTCTTTCTCTCTTCATTTGAAAAGAAATTGGTTTTTGATGAAAACATTCCAGGATTTTTCTCCATATAATGGACTTCATTGGGAACCAAACGGTTCAAGGTCCAAATGAGAGTTTCAGTGCAGCTTCAAAAGGCTTTAAACGATTCCAGATGATGATTAAGGGTCTTATCTAGCGAAACGATCGCTCATTTAAAAAATAAATAAAAAAGTTTACGTTTTATAAGCACAAATGCTCGCCTTGCTCTGTTCTGTTCTGTTCATTCAATGAACGAAATGAACCAAATGACTCGAAAAAAGATTCATTCATTTTGATGAACGAATTCGAAATGAATTTGAAGAGTCAAACAAGGCGAGCATGTGTGCTTATAAAACTTAAACTTTGTTATTTATTACTAAATGAGCAATCGTTTCGCTCATTCATCACCCTTAATCAACGTCTGGAATCGTTTAAATCCCTGAACAGTTTGCACTGAAACTGTCTTTTGGACCTTGAACCGTTTGAGTCCCATTAAAGTCCATTATATGGAGAAATGTTTGGAAAATGCTGGAATGTTTTCATCAAAAACCTTAATTTCTTTTCGACTGAAGAAAGAAAGACATGGACATCTTGGATGACATGGGGGTGAGTAAATTATCAGCAAACGTTTTTTTAAAAGTGAACGACTCCTTTAAGATGGGCTTTGGTCAATCGGATCACAAGTGGATGACGCTAGTCGCTATATAATACAGGTGTAAACGGAGTCTAAAACATTATGAGCTTTTCCACTTTTAACAATTTAGAGGTAGTTGAAAACGCGTTCAACCAGATTGCTTTTGTTGTGTAAACACTCACGTGGTCGAATGTGTTCGAACGGCCACACTCCGCCTCTGACTTAATGCGTGAACATTATGGGAAGCGCACTGGCCAGACGAACTTTAAACTTTGTTGGCTGAAAACCCAAGTTTGGTTTGAAGAGGAGAAATGTACCAAGCACAATGTTCTCTCACCATTCCTGATTTCTAACACACACTCACAGCGTCTAGTGTCATTTTGCGGGCATTAATTCATCTATTATACTGAAAGATCTGAAAAAGTCCATTCATTTACCCGGCCATAGACACTCCCCTCGAAGAAATCAGGACAGAAGTGGATGAAAGAGGACAAAAGCACCAGGTATAAACTGGAATGTGTCTACCTCGTCTACTTGTGATCTTAATCCCAGCTGTAAACAGGGCCTATGATGTTCTGATTGCTACATGTGTGTGGCCCATTCCATGTAAGTCAATAGGATTATGTTGGCCCATGTTATCACCCGCCAGGTGAAGGTGATTCAATCGTATTGACATTTAAATGAAGACACATCAGAGCTGCATTCAGAGAGAGATTTTATCTCTTACAGGCCTCTCAAAAAATGTGCTGTGATCGTATCATTTAAGTGGAAAAGTGGTTTCCATGGAGGGTGATCTCGGAAAAGATTGAATCACCAAGATTAAATTAGTCATCAGGGATGATGATAGACTTAACAAAGCTCTATAGCATGAAAAAGACACACGCACACACCTCTCTGTAGCTGAGTTTGCCGTCATAGTCTTCATCAACCTCCTTGATCATGTTCTTCAACCCCAGATGAGTCTGTGGAGCTCCAAGTTTCTCCATCATCAGCTTCAGCTCCATCAGATCGATGAAGCCGTCTTTACCGGAGTCAAATCTACACACACATACATGTACAAACAGCTTAGAAGGAGTAGTTCACCTGAAATTAAAGCTCTGCTGTAAATGTACTGTTTTTTATGGCGACGGGAAATAACAATGAGCATTATCATTTTTGATTATAATTTAAATATGTTATATGGCTTCATAAGACCTGTAATATAGGGCAAAAGTCATATGAACTGTTTTCATGGTTCTTTTTGTTGTTGTTGTTGTTGGAGGGTTTTGGAGAAAAGTTCTGGATTTCAAGTTTAGAACAACTTTACCAGAAAAATTACTTATGTGACTGTTCAAAGGTTTGGGATCAGAAACTTTTTTTTTAAGGATAAATCATTTTAATAAGCAAGGATGCATTAAATGAATAAAAAAATAACAGTTTCGATATTTATGATGTTACAAAAGATTTCTATTTCAGATAAATACTATTATTTCCTATTCAACAAAGAATCCTAAAAAAAAATATATATATATATATATTTATCAGTTTCCACACAAATATACACTCTAAACAATGCTGGGTTGTTTGAACCCAAATTTGGGTCAAATATGGACAAACCCAAATGTTGGGTTAAAAATGTAATTTCAAATTTTAACCCAACTTCAACTCTCATTTTCAACTTTAAATTTTTGAATTGCATTTTTAACCCAACATTTGGGTTTGTCCATATTTGACCCAAATTTGGGTTGAAACAACCCAGCATTTTTTAGAGTGTATATATATATTATATATAGTATATGTTTTAATACAGTATCTCTTCAGTTTAAATGCATGCTGTCCACTCAAGTGAGCATCTGACAATCTCTTTGAAAAATTTGTAAAAAAAAAAAAATCGAATCAAATCTTGTTTTTCATGCCCTAAGAGTAATAGAAACACAAAGGGAATAAAAAAAAGACCTGACTGAGGATATCATAATTCATGCATGAAAGGTTTAAAAACCAGTATAACTGTTTTCAACATTGATAATAATAAGAAATGTTTCTTAAGCATCAAACCAGAATATTAGATTAATTTCTGAAGGATCATGTGACTTTGATCACATGAATAAATTACAATTAAAAAAATATACTCAAATAGAAACCAGTTATCTTTAAATCCCATTAATATTTCACAATTTTACAGTCTTGCTCTGTATTTTTGATCAAATAAATGTTGCCTTGGTGAGTAGAAGAGGCTTCTTTCAAAAAACCTGAAAAAAACGTTTGAACTTTTATGTATTCTAGCATCATATGGACCATATCAAGCTTTACTGACACTCAGAAGTGCCCGTTGACATGAAGATATCCAGCCGTCCGCAGCAGAACAGCGGGTGGAGAGTGACGGCAGAAACAGCAGGAAAAGAGGATCTAACGGAGGAGAGTATTTATAGAGTCTCACCCAGCTGTTGCCACACCAACCAGCAGAGAGAGAGAGAGAGAGAGAGAGAGAGAGTGTTTGTCTTGAACATTGTGTGAAAGAGGAGAGGCTGAGATTGAAGGAGTGTGCACGTGTTTCTATTTTGGTTTGAGTGATGCTTTTAGAAAGAACAGGCTCAGGGTGGCAGAAGAGTACAGGTGAGCATCGTCACATCTCTCCGCAGAGGAAAGGAAATCATGAATGAGATGCCATTTTATTCTCAGACAGCAAAATGGAGAAAGTTTCATGCGTCACAGACTTTCCAGAGGGAAAAAAAGCCTTTTTTAATCCTTGTTCATTTCAATATTTACACATACACTGCAATCTTAAAAATAAAGGTTCTATACTGGCATCCATAGAAACTTCCCAATGCAAATTGTTCTATAAAAATGTGTTTTAAAGTAAAAAGTTATATGTTTTAAATGTATTTAATGGAGTTGAGCGAACACCCCAGATAGGAGGGGATGTTCTCAGAAACGGTTTACACAAAGTTATGAACAAACGTTCTACCAGTAACATTAAAATGGTCTTTACTGTTCTCAAAACGATAGCACAAACATTGTTCATGGAACTTCCGAGACATCTAAATTATCTAACGTTTTTAAAAGTTATACGACTAGTTTCAAAATGTACAAATGTTCCCATTATGTCTGCAAAGTGATAAAATGTTCCCTTATCGTTCATATAACCCAAAAAAATAAAGATTTCATAACTTAAGCAGAACATTAGCAAATTGTTTCTAGAATATTTGTTTGTGGGACAATAAATAAATAATGTTAACAAATATTAAGAAAATACCATATAATAAAACATGTGTTTAATGCAATTAATACTGTTAACTAAAGGAGCCTTATTATAGCGCTATCTGAGCTGCAATTCACATTCATTTTAGATTTATATATATATAACTCTCATATTCATGATTTAATTTCTCCGAAAGCGATGCGAATGTTATCAGGCTGTAGCGTAGGACTAATCTCGTCTCCTTCACACATTGTCTCTGAAAGGTCATCAACAGCTCAACCTTCGTCGTTAAAGTGCTGCATAAAAGCCATTCAACTGAACCATTTCACTCAGTATCCTCGCTGGATGTTGCTGTAACAGCCCCACTAAGACATGCTCACACTCGCCTGTCCTGATTAAAAGACAACTGTGAATCTGCTGACCAGAACAGCAACTGCTTTCAGCAACTGGCAGCGCACACTCCTACACGCACGGCTCGAGAAATGTGTGTGGATGCATGAAAACACCAACGGCCCTGACGTAATTGCGGGTGCATGGCATGTGTTTGTGTGTGGACGTTTTTCTTTGTCCTCTCTGGTTTCCTGCTGTGGTATTTATAGATGCCAAAGCTCGGGGCAGAGATTCTGCGGTCCAGCAACGGGACTGATCCGGGATCTGTTGCTGACTGCAGATGTGCATAAAACTGCCATTAACTAATACTTGAAGCAGGTCAGGGTTAATAAGATGACCTGCTGTATGAGAGAGAGAGTGAGAGAGAGAATAACAAAGAGAAAGAGGAGGATGAGATTGGCATGTTGGTCCTGCCGCCTGCGCCGGCCACATTCCAGGTCAACACCCCTCCCTGTGCTGAAGTGGGACGAGTGGAGGAGAGAATAAAGTATATGCACATGTATACATAGAAAACTGTTCACATGTTAGGCTCAAATAGGCTCATTTTACCACTCCCCCAGAGTTAAACAGTTGAGTTTTACCGTTTTCGAATCCATTCAGCCGATTTTCAGATATTTAGAAGAATATCAGTAAATAGACAGTTTCTGGTCTCATTGACTACCATAGTATATTTTTTTTCCTACTATAGAAGTCAATGAGACCAGAAACTGTCTGGTTACTGATATTCTTCTAAATATCAGAAATCAGCAGAATACATTCGAAAACGGTAAAACTCAACTGTTTAACTCTGGGGGATTGGTAAAATGAGCCTATTTCCAAAAAAAGTGGAGTATCCCTTTAAATGTTTTTGAAAGAAGTCTTGTCTGGTCATCAAGATCAAGAATACAGTAAAATATTAATATTGTGAAATATCCACTATTTAAATTAACCGTTTTCTATTTGAATACAGTATTTTAAATGTAATTTATTCCTGTGATCAAAGCTGAATTTTTCATCATTATTACTCCAGTCTTCAGTGTCACGTGATCCTTCAGAAATCGTTCTTATATGAGGATTTGATGCTCAAGAAACATTTCGGATTATCAATGTTGGAAAAAGTTTCTTTCAGGATTCTTCAATGAAGATAAAGTTCAAAAGAACAGCTTTTATTGGAAACGTTCCAAATGTTTTTGTACCGGTAACATTTTAAATGCATTTATTGTCACTTTTGATCAGTTTAATTAACCCTCCTCTCTGTATAAATGATTCACTTCATGAAAAAAAAAAAAAACACTTTTGAACCTTAGTGTGTATATATATTCTGATATGGTATATATACACCAATTACGAAATTTTTATTTTTTATTTTTTTGTCATTTTTAATCTCGCAATAGCTTGTTATAAATTCTGCTAGATACAAACTAGCAATTCTGAGGGGGAAAAGTCTATCTATCTATCTATCTAAACTAGCAATTCTGAGGGAAAAAGTAATCTATCTATCTATCTATCTATCTATCTATCTATCTATCTATCTATCTATCATCCATCCATCCATCCATCCATCCATCCATCCATCCATCCATCCATCCATCCATCCATCCATCTAATTTAGTACACCGTGCTAATTTGATTTGGAGTTGTTTATGAATGTTAACTCTGCTGTATCTTGCCTTTGACCCATTTTCCTCTTATACATGACATCTTTTTTCATCTGTGATGAAACTGGGCTGAACTGATCTGAAGTGGGCCAGTGTACGCACTTCTATGACTTAAACTGACACACCTCCTGGCGTAACCTATTCCTACGGGACATCCACACTTTGATATCATTGTTTTATACACACTTCGGGTTGGTTTCCTCTAACAAGATATAATCATCTTGACTGAACCTCACAGTTAATGATGCTTTAAGGCACATTTCTAGAACAATTTTATATAATAAATCATCTCTCTGTACTTAAAGTAGCTTGTTAGGCTAAGTGAACATTGGGATTATCTTTAAAAAAGTTATTTGCATATATGTGTGCATATATGTGGCAGCAGAGGTCGACATGCAGAAAGAGTCTTTGAGGTGAAACTCACACCAGGATTCTCCTCACATCCAACAATGGATAGTTTGATTTTTTTTATTGTTTGGTTTTGTTGCACTACCAGAGATCCGGTTCTGAATTTGATGTGATTAAACAAACAAAAATATCTAATAATAGGATGAAAATTAATAAAGGGAATATTTTTTTTTACTTTATCCATTTCACAACTCTGCATGAAACCAAAGAGACCCTCTCTCATCATAGACTCCTCCAAATCGCCATAAACACACACACACACACAAAGATGGCATTGTTGCTCATGGAGTGGGTTCCATGGGGACGCAGGGTTTGTGAGTGGACCCTTGTACTGAAATAATGAGGGAAACCAGGACAATGGCTGTTCAGAGAGAGAGAGACGCCACAGAAAAACATTATTTTGGCACTGTACGAGGATGCTCAGAGAGAGAGAATTCTTGTTCATTTAATGTGAGCATCAGAATTTTAATTTATTGATATCTTACTCTCACTATTGTTTCTTCAAAATAATATTCTGGTATTTTACTTTTTAGTGTTTATCCAATACAAATTCCCCTAAAGCTCCAAAGAGAATTCCTTTAACTCATGTTTACTATTCAAAATTATTATTTTTTCTCTTGTACACTTTCTGATTTTGATCCGAATGGCTTACATGTCATTAAACGATTGTTGGTCTTCAGAATCACTTATTTTTAACACAGCAATTTGTACCTTGCAGACTATGTTTAATAACACTATTTTATTTTATGTTATCATTTCATTTTACTATTTAGAAATATATAGTTTTTATGTTATTAAACCACAGTAAATTGGAGTATAATTTTAATAAGGATTTAGAAAATAACTAATCAAGCAAACTAAAAACAATACAGTAGATCAAGAGTAATCAATTTGATTAATTTGAGTGATGCATCATTATTCCTTCAAGAACACAATGATCCCAAATCTCTCTCTCTTTCTCTCTCTCTCTCTCTCTCTCTCTCTTCTCTCTCTCTCTCTCTCTCTCTCTCTCTCTCTCTCTCTCTCTCTTCTCTCTCTCTCTCTCTCTCTCTCTTTCTCTCTCTCTCTCTCTCTCTCTCACGCACAAAAACTTCACTCTTGCTATGACCTAATAATGTTCAATGCATGCATCCATAACTTGATTAACCTGAGAAATCTTAATTTAGATAGGCTATATATCTGATAACGGTTGAGCTTAAGGATGGAGCTGATGAAGAGACTGACCTCTTGAACATCGTCTCCATGTCTTTGATCTGTTTACGGGAGAACTCTTTAAACTCGGTGTAGGGGTTGAAGACCTTCATCTGCTTGGGTTTCGTCGTGCCGTCATGGATGTCCAGCCTGCGGTTGAGTTTCTCCGTCAGTTCAGAGGTGGCGTCGCCGTTCACGGCAGCGGGAGCGGGTCTGTCCTTCTCCTCGTCCGCTCCTGTGTGCACCGGTGGCTCGGGTTTGGTGTCCAGCCTGCGCTGCAGCTTCTGTGCGACCTCCTCGGATGACATTGCGGACTGTGAGTGTGATGCTCTGCCTCGCACGATCAGCTGTTTCTGAACACTAGTCTCGAGGTGGGAGAGAGGCGGGGCTGCGGAGAGTCTCTTTAAACGTGATCTTTCAAGTCCAATGAGAATGGGATTCAGAAACGTGTAGTGAAGCTACGCGTCTGATAATAGAGCTCAGTCTGAAGGCATTAAATGGTTTTTTTTTACATAATGTATTTGTGCAAGTATTGAGGTTCTAATATAGAATTTTATCAGATTAAGAAAAACTCTTGCGTTGGCCGGGAATCGAACCCGGGTCAAAATGGCTAAGCTTAACTTCCCTTAACTTTTCCCATTCATTCTCTATGGTAGTGCTTAACACTACGGATGCAATCTACTTTTGGCCACACGTAGACTTCCCGGCGCTGTTTCGCTTTTCCGTGGCGGGGAATTTAAAAAGCGACGCGTCATCTGTCAACCCGTTTTATTACCGGAGAGATATTTGTTTACCGACTTGTCAGCAAACTTGTTTCGTTTTGTTAGTGTCTAAACTACCTGCAGACAGACTTTAACTCAGGTGACTGCATATACTTTATTATTCAAATATTTTATCATTTAAATTGCATGTATATTGTCATGTAATCGTATTGTTATCGTGTTGAATGGATTGTGACGATAAGAAACAGCTATTTTATAAGAGTATCTTTGTTTGTAAAGGTGATGTTTCATCATAATCTCTAACTATGTTTAAAATATAAGTTAACATTGCAGAAAGATGTAATATGCAGTAGTATGGAGGACCAAACCTGCAGTTAAAAATGAATGAATGAATAAATAAATGAATGAATAAATAAATAAAATTAAATGTGATAATAGGAAAATACATAAAGGAATAAACGACTTGATAAAATAATTATGATAACATTTTAATCAAATATATTTTTGTATAATTTCCCCCAAATATATCATTTTTTGCTTTTATATTTTAATGTATTTGTATTCGTTTTAATTGTATTTATTTATTATTTTATTTCTTTGTTCAGTTTATTCTTATATTTATTTATGCAGTCATTTAATTGTATATTTATTTATTCCAATTTGTTTTTATTTCCAGATATATTTGTTTTAACCTTTATTTATTTAAATTTTCTTTCTTTAGTTTTATATCTATTTTTACATTATTTCATTTATTGATGTGGATGATAATTAGGTTGGTTGGTCTTGCTTACCAAATATAAATATTAATTAACACATAAATAAAAGCAGAAAGGGAAGGGAAAAAAATACAAAAATGATTTTGATTAAGAATAAATCATATTTATTTTATCAAGTCATTTATTCCTTTATTTATTTTCCTATTATCAAATGTATTTATTTATTTTTTTTTTTTTTTTTACTTATTAATTTTTAATTTCTGCAGGTTTGGTCCTCCTATATTGTAGTTAATATCACACACACACATATTACATTTAAATTATGAACAAATAGATATATGTGTGCAATTTAATAGTACAATTTAACATTTTTAATTAGTTAAACTTGTTAACTTTTTATATATACATGCATACATTTCTGCATATATATTTTTATATATTATTTTATTTATTTATTTTATAGTAATGGAGGAGGATGAAGAACTGGACTGGAGTTTTTCTCCAACAAAATATCTCACACAGCTGTAAGTAAATCAAGTATCTTGTCATGTGTGTTATATATACCCATGTCAAATTCTTATAAAATTGGAATAAAAATTGAACATACTGGAGAGAAACCATTCAAATTATAATGCGTAATTTTTATGCTCATCTGCAGCCACAGGATCCACAGTCTTATCTACAACAGGTTACTTTACACATCTGTTTTGGAGGCTTATTCAATTACATACAGACTTATCCTCCATGTTCTTTTGTTCTAACTACTGTTAAGGTTTGAATACACCAGTGGTGAAGGTGGGTGCACTTCATGAATTGTATGCATGCTAAACTGTTATTTGTTGTGAAAAAATTGACTATTTACTTACAAGCATTTGAACATTATCAGAATGTGCATTACTAGAACAAATAACAGAATAAATAGAATAAAAGAATAAATAATGATTAGTCATTTAATGTAGTCAAGACAATCAAATACATATGTACATTCAGTTTTTAATTTCCTCCCTGTACTTTTCCTTGCAGCTCTGCCGCAGCCTCCAACAACATCGGCTCCTGTGTGTAGGACTTCATCACAGGGTGAAGGCTTTGCACCATCTCACGCAGCACAATCAGCATCTAAACCTGCACCAATGCTGTCTGCACTCACTGAAACCCCTGTTCCCAGCTACTTGAACAAAAAAGTAAAGACGTGCATTACACACGTGTATTAAATGTGTTATTCACGCATATACAATATTATACATATTAATGCACTTTTAATATATATATACAGTGGTGTGAATAAGTGTTTGCCCCCATGCTAAAGTTGCCTAAAAAGAGGAATAAAAAATCATCTTTTGGATATTGATCTTAATGCCTTAATTAGAAAAATGAGGAAAACTCCAACCTTTAAGGACACAAATTTTCTTTGTGAATGAATAATGTATCATAAATAAATAAATGTTTTTCCTTAAAATACAGGGTGCATAAGTCAGGGCACCCCTATGTTAAATTCCCATAGAGTCAGGCAGATTTTTATTTTTAAAAGCCAGTTATTTCATGGATCCAGGATAATATGCATCCTGATAAAGTTCCCTTGGCCTTAATATCCCCACATCATCATCACACACCTTTCACCACACCTAGAGATTGGCATGGGTTACTTTCCATAAGATCATCTTTCAATGCAAATCAAACCAGCAATTAGGCTAACTGAAGTAAAACCATGCAAACACTTATTCACACTACTGTATATATATATGGATGTTCATTAAAATTACAAAAGTATTGTATTTTATTGCATTGCATTGTATTTTTTTTAAGTTCATTTATTGACTAGCATTATTTTATCTTGCTCAGATTTGAAAAAAAACACTAAATATTAAGTATTGTTACTATTAAACACTGTACATAATTATTTAATTTTAAAAATGTTCTTTTTTTTCATTTTCTCCACAACCATATTATTGCTGTTATTTAATCTATAATTTTAAATTGTTAAATTTCTTTCCATTGTCCATTAAAATCAAACAGTTTAGTCCTTGTTTGCATTGCAATTTAGTGTGTTTTTAAAGTTAATTTTATTGACTTGTATTATTTTATCTTGGTCAGATGTGTAAACACTATTAATAAATGTTAATTAAACATTGTACATAATTATTTTTTATTTTTTTTAAATCTTGTTTTTCCCCCAGCTTTATGTTATTATTATTGTTATTATTCATGTTATTGTTTTTTAATCTATAAGTATTTAATACAGTACCTTTTCAGTTTTACATAATAATATGTATATTATTGTATTATAAATAAAATGATAAACTTACTATTTGGTGTTTACTGGTTGTATATATATATATTGGATTTTTGTGCATAGTTAAAGAAATATAATGTGAAAATCTCTAAAAAAAAATAAAGGTCTAAAACATTATCAAAATGTTCTTTACAATTATTCACATTCAAATATTTTCTATATTAAAAGAGAACTATAACCTATTATAATTTAAATGTTCATTGAGATAATTGGACATTTCGTACATCCTACACAAAAACAAATCTTAAAAGTTGTATTCTATTTTCAGCAAAAATTTTGTTTATTATATGTAAATCGTACTTGACATGAATTTGTAATCATTTTTTAATCTAGATACAATATATTATATTTGTGGTCGAGACGGGACTCGAACCTATGATTTTGTGTATATTTTCTGGCCCGCCTCCCTGAAATTTCCTGCGTTCCTATTGGCTGGCAGCGCTCTACACCTACACGCGACTGGCCAATCGAATGGAAGGCAGCAGCTATGCTCACCACTATACCACCAACGCGTACATTAAAATGCATGTGGTAGTCGGATTGGGAACCACTCCTACTCCAATCTTGACTTTTTGTTGTATGCGAATGGATCTTTTCACTCATATATATTTTGGATACAAATTGTGTTCACCAATCGTTAAATATTATTTAAGCCAAACGAGGATCGCATGCATCGCACACATCGACTTGGCGTTTCTTATAAGCATAAGTGTGACCCCTAGTGGTCACAGTTTTCATTACCGTCTATCCACAGCTAAGCTGCAGTGTCATTTAATACAGACATGTATAGCCATTCAAAATAGCAGAATAAAGAAACACAAATTAACAGTCTCACCTTATACCTTGTAATGTACTCAACCTCAAGTCTGTCTAAACCAATATTTTTTCATACCCACATTTGTGATTTCCATGCAGGATATTTTACACAGAAGGCTACTGTCGGATAGTAGGCTACAGTACTTTTTATTTAAATAATACAAATCACATTGGTTCAAATTGATGAGCAATAATTTATGTTGGAAATGCCAGCTGGAAACAAGTAGGCCTGCCCTACAATTCTACACTGTATTTGGGAATGTAGTCTGGTCAAACTACTTACAAGTTTCAGTGTGGATGTTGTTTTGATAGGGCAAACTATTTGGCAGCGCTTTTAGTGGTAATTAAATTGATAGTCCTAAAAAGTGGTTTGGTTTTGTGATAATAGACATTCATTGAATAAGTAAAACAAAGTTAAAAATATTTAGTAACCACCAAAGGAGGCTACTAACAACTCAATTAGGAAATACTGTAAGAAAATAAATATATTGGTGTTATAGCTAATAGATCATAAATTATGCTGAAAACCACAAAAATAATCTAAGAACAAAAATGTCTAAATACAATTTATTATCAAATAGTTTTTTCAATGATATAACTTGTAATACATATATGTATTCTTTGCTCATTTCCATCTGTATCTGTGGGATACATATAAAACCATTATAAATCCAATGGATTACAAAAGAAAGCAATAAGGATTGTACAACGGATTAAAATGTGTATTTCACTTTGTAAAAAAAAATAAATAACTAAGGTTAAAATAATTTGATATACATAAATTGAGCATGTGATACTTAAACTACTGAATAAATGTAGGTAATGTTGTAATTTACAGTTAAATATTTTAATCTATAGCTATAATGCCTGGTTCTCCCCCTGGTCAAATCTGTGTGGAAAAAAAAAACATTAAAGATATTATTATTATTATTAGAATTTTATTATTAGTATTTTTATTATAGAAATTACACCTGTCTGTGATATAAAATACCTGGTCACTTTATACATTCATTAAGTCATGAATGAAGAAATATTATGCATTTCATATATAATATCAAGCATGACTGTGACATATTGCTGCCATCTGCTGGACAAGAATAAAAACGAAAGTAAAAGTGAGTGAGCCACCACCACCGCACCACGTATGGCTGCACACGCCATTATTTTTTTTTTTTTACTCGTGTATTTTATATGATTTTTTTGTTTTGTTTTGTTTTTGTGTAGGCGGCCTATCGGCTCGGGTCTTTTACGTGCCTAATAGAAGGCTATCAGCTTACCAAGGATTGGCTTTCGATAAATTCGACATTTATCTGTGTTAACTAACGCTAACTTAACTCAAAAGTTCGTGAACAACAACAATGATTTCCAATGCGGAATTACTCACAGAATTCAGAGGAGCTAAATAGGTTTACCTGGTAAGTGTGATTCACTCTGATTTTCTATTTTATTTTATTTTTTATTTTTACTTGAGGGAAACTAATACCAATTGAGATACATTTATTGTGATTATTGTTAGGCCTCAGTATAGCCTATATGTATCGTAATTAGAAACTTGACATTCTTCGACACTTTCCCCAATCTATGACTATTCTATTGGGAGTTTTCAGATTGCAATATGTTTTCAGATAGCAATATTATTGTAATATTATTTGATTTTTAATATTTTCTTTCAAACTGTGTCTTGTCCAAATTGTTGTTGACAGTAGGCTACTTCCTTGTTTCATGAAGTCATTGTTTACCAAATAAGTTTTAAAATAGTTTTGCATTTCAAGGCGTTCAGCAGGCTGTGCTAACAGTAGAAATAAACTACTTCTGCACTAAATAACTAAATAAGATTGTTTTAAGTAGCTTATATTTCTCTTAAATATTATATTTATATTAAAACGATAGTCATCTGGTAAACTTTAAATCACTTTTTTGTTGCTGTTGTCATAGTTCAGGGGCCCGTTTCAATAAGGAGGTTCAACCAACTCTGAGTTAAAGCTTGAACTCTGAGTTGACTTACCCTGAGATGGGAAACTCGGAGTTTTCGGTTTCAGAACAGCTGAAATGAGTTAGTTCAATCAACTCTGAGTTGACTGACTCTGAGTTAAGCGCGTGCACCACATTTATAAAAAGCCATTATCAATGGAGCGCAGATATTATGAGTCACCATGGCAACAGCGCCAGACAAAAAGAGGTGTTGGGTGTAATTAATTACCAAGTAATCTAAATATTGTAATTTAATTAAATGGATTACTCTTAATTCCTCTGTAATTTAAAATAAAATATGATGCAATTACATTAAATAGTCTACTGCATAAACTAGACCAATTCAGTATAAAACAATAGTGGATTTAACATACATTTTTAAAAGATGTATTTTTTATGTAACCTCCTCTACACACTTTGATCAATTCAAGAATAATTCATGTAATTGTATACTGTTCATTTGAAAGCATTAAAAGTGCAGTTTCTTGTCTCTCTTCCTTGTATTGTTCAAGTGGTTGAGGTTGATATAGGATTTAGTAATTAGTATTATGTAGACCAATACTTTCTAGAGATGGTAATTATTTCATTAAGCTAACTACACCGTTGAAAGATGTCATTTGTTGTTAATAATTCATAACTATTTTAGAGTTTTATAATATCAGAGGTGAAACCTGAAGAATGTTATTCAACCTAAAGTAGGCTATTATTACTTTGATAATTTTTTACTTAAGTAAAAGTAAAAATACCAGTCTAAAATTTACTCATGTAAAAAGTAGTTAATTTAAAACATGAGTTAAAGTTGCTGAGTAACTTGTTTAACAGCGGGGGTGGGGTGGGGGACTCCCCCATGTGGGGTTGTAACGTATGAAAGTTTCACAGTATGAGAACCGTCTCAGAAAATATCACGGTTTATGGTATTAAACAATTATTAAATATATAAACTGCATTATTAAATTACGGTTATTATTATCATCAGTTAAAATGACAGTTAAATAAATTAAACATTTGTTCAATAAAACATATGTAATCAACTAACTTCAATAATTGATTATGAATAAGATTAAAATCTTATTTTTTATCATTAATAACTTATTAAATTATGTATGAAAAATATTTGAGTTCTATTAAATGTTTTTTTTATTCCAATTTTTTAATGATTTAATAGAAATATATGATCAAAAACGGTGGTAATCAAATAAAAGTTTAGCAAATGTTTTAATCCTTTTATTTTTTGGCAAAGTGCTGCAAAACAGATTTAGTCAATTAAAACATGGACAGACAATATATATTCCTTAAAGAATGTGTAAATACATTTTTGTATTATTGTTGGTGTTTAAACAGCACTTCCTCTTTAAAAAAGGGGAGGAGACCACAAGAAACTCTGAGTTTACTGAAGAAAACCTGCTCCCGACCAGGTTAGGTTCACAGAGTAAGTTACCATGGTAACTGACTCTGAGTATAAGTTACCTGTCTTTCAGAAATGGGCTTGACTTACTCTGCTTTCTCGGGTTTGATATACCCCCCTTTCTGAAACGGAAAACCCAGAGTTTCCCTCATTTCAGGGTTAACATACTCAGAGTTTTCACTTAACCTCCTTTCTGAAACAGGCCCCAGGTCATAACCTCTATGTTATGAAATTATGTATTGCAATTCACTTTGAATTTTACATTTACATTAATAAAACCTGATTTTCAGAACCTGTGTGTTTATTTTACAAATAACCACTCTTATTAGTTTTATGTTTAGTATTTATTAAAATAAGCTTGCTACCTTTCTGTGCTGTACACAACCATCCATATAAGAATAATCTCTTTCTGTGTATCAAAGGGTGCGACCAGATGAAGCCTCCCAGCACTTTGATACCTGTCTCTAACAAGCAATCAGACGATGGATCGTTCGATTGTGCTCAAAATGGAACCTCTAGTTATATGGAAGAGAAGTATGACCATTTAGATATGTGGTGTGCTTTTTTATATAGGGCCGTATAGGTGTGCTTTTTGTATAAGGCCCAACTCATCTTGCATTGCATTGCATTCTTGTCTCTTGTAACACGTTTCTAGACTGTTAAACCTGTTTTCACCCCCATTCTGTTTTCTCACCAATTCTCCCAAGTTTGAGATTAAATGACACAACAACTCTATATAACCTTTACTCTGGCCTTGTCTAAGCATTATTGTCATAAAGACTCTGAGTTTTAAAGCTACACTATGTAAGTTTTAGCCCTCAGTTGAAGCATAACACCATTGTTTTATAACGTGAGTTGGGCTTCAGTGCTGCAATGTAAATAAATCTGTAGGTGTGCCAGTGTAGCCATGGTGATAGGTGATCATTTTATCAGAGTGAATGTTAATAACAACATTTACATCCACCCCTCCCTTTCCAAAGAATGATGAAAAGGATGAATATTCTTTATTCTTAATTAACATATTGCAAAATCTGTTAATTAGTCCCGACATATCTATTATGATTATAGGCTCACCGTAGTGGCTCAAGTTAAGGCAAAAATGCGGTTTGGAATTAAGGAGATTTTGTCGATTTCTTACAAAACAACATTTTTTTATGTTGAGGATTTGTAGAAAATTCAATAATATTTATGTTTGCATTTAATGGACTTAACATTTTATTATTTAAATTTTTACAAGACACTTTTGTCTCCATGTACCAAAGAGCGAGACCGGATGAAGGAGCATCTCCAGCACCCTCCCTCCTGTCTGTAAAGAGTGATGAGTCAATGGATAGACCCATTGCGTTCAACCATGCAGTACGAAGTTACATGGGAGAGAAGTATGATAATTTACAATGTCAGGAGGTTGAAGATATTTTGTGCATATTGTATAGTGAGAAACTATTTATAAACAAAATTTCTTGTTTGGCTCTGCATATCTCTTGTGCAAATGTTAAACTGGTTTTGTTTTTCCTTCTGCTTTCTAGGCTTTTAGAATCTGTAATGATTAATCATTTTATCTAATTGTTCTCCATGTACCAAAGGGCGAGACCAGATGAAGCACCATCTCCAGCACTCTCACACCTTTCTATGAAAAGTGATCAGTCAATGGATTGGCCAATTGCATTCAGCAATAAAACTCTTAGTTACAATGGGTATGAAAAATATGAGAATTTACTTGGTTTACAATGGTGTGTTTGTTGCATAATAAAGAAAAAAAACACTTATTTAGAAATAAGTAATGTTATGTCTATCAGACATATAACTATTTTCTTGAACATGTTGTATATTCTAAATTGTTAAACTTGAATTTTCTGTGTCATCCTGACAGTCTAAGACCAGATGAGGCAGCATCTCCTGTAACTTCATACTTCTCTTTAAAAAGCAACCAATCAATGGATCGAACGATTGCATTCAAAGACAGAACTCAGCCTTACAGTGTCAAACGGTATGAGAATTTACATTCTTTGATCAGATATACATGTGCATGTAGTGTGTCTGCAATTTAAGAATTCAGTAGTCACTACAAATACCTGTAAAATAAGATTCTCTACTAATTTTAATAATAAAAAAAATAGTGTAATGACCTTCAACTCACCAGCCTAGAAGTTTCTAGTAAAACTTTTAGACCTTGATTAGCTGGATCGGGTGTGTTTAATTAGGATTGCAGCTAAACTCTGCACTATGGCCCTTCAGGAACTAAGGCTGTGTCTGAAATTGCCTCATACCCTCATTCACTGTTCCCTATAGCATTGGATGTTCTGGGTGGTTTCTATGGTGTTGCTAGGTGGTTGCTAGGGTATTTTGGGTGGTTGCTTGGGCGTTTCTGAGCGGTTGCTAAGGTATTTTTGGTGGTTGCTATGGTGTTACTTGGTGATTGGTAGTTGTCACATATGGTTACTATCAAGTTTTTACATAGGCCCGCTGCAGGCATCTGGTGTGATCTGTCAGTGAGTGAGGGGAACTGTATGTGAATTTGTTTTGTGCTGATTTCCTAACTTTGTCTAGCGCTTTTTTGTCAGCAGTGGTGCAGCTACTAAACCACACCAGAATGTTGTGTGAGATTATACTTTGGACAGAATAATTGTAAAAGGATAAAAGCAACTACTGCGAGAGGTTAATTTTGTCAAGTGACATGAGAAAGTACAGCTGCTGCTGAGCTTTCTTCACAAGGGCTGTTGTGTGGAATAGCCCAGGTGATGTCCTGTGGCAGACCAGGGCAAGGTCGGTCCTCTTCCTGTGGAAGTCTACCATCACCTCTTTGGTCTTAGGTGTTGAGAGACAGGTTGTTGGTGGAGAACCAGGTGGAGAGTTTTTTGTATTTCATCCCTGTAGGCGGATTCATTGATGTTGTGAATAAGTACAACTATAGTGGTGTCATCCGCAAACTTGATAAAAGTATTGCTTTCATGAGCCGGGGTGCAGTCGTGAGTGTATAAGATGTAGACTAAGGGACTCAACACACAACCCTGGGGGCCCCAGTGCTGAGTGTTAGAACAGAGAAAGTTGGGAGCCCAGATGAACTGACTGGGGAAATCATGGATCCATCTGCAGATGTTTGTGCTGATACACAGTCCATGTTGCTTGGACACCAGTCTTCCAGGGATGATGCAGTTGAATGCAGAACTAAAGTCCACAAACAGCAGTCTTGCATAGGTGTCAGGATGGTCCAGGTGGGTTAAAGTGCCCCTCGATCTTCCTCCAGTAGGCCGCTTTTGCTTCCTTGATGCCTTGATTTTGATTCCTGGGATGTTCCCTATCGAGGGAACTCAACACTGCGTCGATAAAATCGACTCTTTGGGCATGCTGCCTAAGCGTAGTTTCAAGTATGAATGAAACTAATCCAATCCTGATTGGTGTTGCGTCGTGACGTAACATGTGACGGCATACCCGGAAGTATAAAAGTGACGCTGTCACAACACACACTAGCTTTCGCTCTTCAGCAAGCGCTCTGTGTGAAAACTGTCTGTCTTATTTGGTGTTGTTTGTCTCTTATATATAAGAATTATGGCCAGCAAACAATTCAAGAAATGTGTGCATCCCTGCCCTTGCTACATCACGGGTGGGGATACACACTCTCTGTGTGTGAGTTGTTTGGGAGTGCAGCACGCACAGGCAGCTCTCGAGGGGGCTGCTTGTGAACACTGTAATGCTATGCCTATTAGAGTGCTGCGCTCCCGGCTGGAGTGCTTCGATGAGCACGTTCAGGCTCGCGTTCCCCAGGGTTCCGGTCCCGCATTCGTTGAGGCGATACGGCGATTGAGATCCTGGGGTTCGCAGCGGGATCTGGCAGAGGAGAATGAGAATGCTGAGGCATTTTCTCGTTCTCTACCTGCTGGTCCTGCAGCCTCTGAAAGTGGTGCGGGAGCCCGTGTTGAGGTTTCTCCTGCCCACGATCAGGTTCCAATGCTTGAGCTGTCTGATTCTGAGGAAGTAGACGCGCTCAGCATTGAGGCGGACGACCGTGAGTTCAGCACTCCAGCGCAAGGCCAGAGTTATGAGGAGCTGGTTGAGGTTGTGACTCACGCTGTGGCCAGATTAAACATCAGCTGGCCACAAAATGAGCAGGAAACGCAAGTTAAAAGTAAACTTAACGAGCGTTTCCTGCAGCGCAGGTCACAGCCTCACAGCCGGGGTTTGCCGTTTTTCCCCGATCTCCACAAAGAGATCGCGAGATCGTGGGATAAACCACATTCGTCCCGTGTCTCCAGCCCCAGTACCATCGATTACAGTAATGTTTTGGGGGCACGGGACATGGGCTATGGGAAGATGCCGAGGGTGGAAGAGGCTTTAGCGAGTTATCTTTCACCTGAGTCGGCGTCTTCCCTAAAAACCCCGGTATTGCCTAGTAAGCCCTGCAGGGATACATCTGCACTTATTGGCAGGGCTTACATGGCGGCAGGTCAGGCTGGTTCATGTCTGCACTCGATGGCGATCTTGCAGGCATACCAGGCCGACCTCCTGAAAGATTTGGACGAGGGGGAGGGGCCGACTCCGGAGGATGTTGCGGAGTTAAGGAAAACCACAGATCTGTCTCTCCGGGCCACGAGAGAGACAGCCCGTGCCATTGGCCGCTCCATGGCGGCCATGGTGGCTATGGAGAGGCATCTGTGGCTAAACCTTTCCGGCATTAAAGACAAAGATAGGTCTTTTCTGCTGGATGCGCCGCTCTCGCCTTCTGGCCTGTTCGGCGAAGCCGTTTTTTTCGGTCGTCGACAGGTTTCAGGAGGCGAAGAAACAGTCTGCGGCGTTCCAGCAGTAAAGATGTAAAGACGAGCAGAGAGTAGAATAGCTTATAGGTTAAAAAATTAGCTAGACAGCGAATGTGTGCATATTAACACCCTTGAATTAACCATAATTTAATATTATTACTATTACATGATTAAATGTTAATTAATTAAGTGCATCAGCCATCAGAAATTTCTTAGACATAGCCTATTTGTTACCTAGGTAACGAGGATCACTCGGTCGCATTGTATAATTTCCAGAACAAAACAGCACGGCGGCGGCAAATGTGCATTTTGTCCCTCATTAAAACGGTGCCGGCAGCATCACATTACAATTTCATCAACAGGTTACAAACTAGTTTGTTGTAGCTATATGCACACTCATTTTTTCCTGTTGTAAAAAAAAATTTGGCCAAAATCGCATTTTATAAAAGATGAAGCTATATGAACAGTTTCAGGTCCAACATGTCTCAGTCAGACATCAAATAAATGAAATGAACCTCGATAGACATAGTATTTAATATTTATTCAAACAACAAGATCTTTGTTTATCCTTGCAAAAGTTTGTTCAGCTGCTGTCTGCTGTGCGGGTGCTGCGGAGCTTCAGTTCATTCAATCACGATAGCGGGGGCGGAGTCAGAAGTTTTCAGGTTTACTGAAAGTTTGAGGATCGAACAAGATTTACACATGTTCGCACAACACAACTTCTCGTTCCCTATCAGGGAACTAGGGTTACATACCTAACCGAGACGTTACCTTTCAAGGGAACTCGAGCTGTGTCAAACGCTGTGGGAATGCTAATACCCACGTCGCCATAAGAGCAAGTGTCCGTAGTGTGAAGTCAAAGTGCACATTCAGACGAAAGCACCTGTGCCCCAGGAGTTGAGCTGAAGTCAAGGTCATAAAACATAATGAATTTGTGCGGTGAAGACCAGCCTGCCGCATCACAAACATCATGGAGGGAAACTCTTCACAATAGAGCTTTAGAAGCAGCCATACTCCTAGTCGAGTGAGGTCGAACAGCCAATGGTGTGGGCTGACCAGCCGACTCGTATGCAAGTGAGATGGCCTCGACCACCCACTTGCTCATCCTCTGCTTAGAAGCGGGACACCCTTTCCTGGGTGGCCCAAAACATACGAACAGTTGTTCAAATTTCCTCCACAGGGCAGCTCTGTGGACATGAGCACCTAAGGCCCACACAAGGCAGAGCAGATTACGTTTCTCCTGGTCTAACATCAGAAATGGTGAAGGACAGATGGCCTGTAGAACTATGGGTCTCATAACATTAGTACGAACCTTGGAAACGTAGCCAGTCTAGGGTGGAGACAAGTCTTTACCATACCAGGCAAAAATTCCAGGCACAAGGGAGAAACCGAGAGTGCTTGAATGTCTTCAATTCTCTTGAGAGACGACATAGAAAGGAGAAAGATAGTCTTTAGAGTGATGAATTTCTCTTCAACTTCTTCAATGGGCTCAAAGAGAGCCAGGGAGAGAGATTCTAATAGGATGACACCCTTGTGCGAACTGCTGGCCTCAGCCACAAAGTACCACAAAGAAAGTGAGTTATTTGTGGGTGTCTCCCCAAAGTTACTCCATTTAAAGGGACGTGGTAAGCAGCCAGTTCCGCCACGTAACTCTTCATTGTGACAAAGCTAGACCAAACAGAAGATCTCTATATTGGTACGCTTCGCCCCAGAAAGCGAACCTCAGGAACTTCCTGTGTTAGAGAAGGATGGAAATTTTGGATTGTGGAAGGATGGAAATCTGGAAGTACGCGTCCTTTAGATCTATCATGACAAACCAGTCCTCGGATCTGATTTGTGACACAATCTGCTTGAGAGTGAGCATCTTGAACATGAGTTTCCCTACTGAGCGATTTAACAGGGGCAGATCTAAAATTGGAGGCAACCCCCCTTCCTTCTTTGGAATGATGAAATATCGGCTTTAATAACCCTCCTTCCTGCTGGGAGGAGGAACCCATTCTATAGCCTCCTTTTGCAGGAGCGATTTCACCTCCTGTTCCATTACCAGAACCTGCTTGGGGCCCACCACTCTGAATCGAGGTGGACGAGACCTGAACTGTATAGCGTAACCGTTTTCAATCGTTATCAGGATGTTTTTGGAAGGCTTTTCCACTCTGCCAGAGGCGTCAGGACTTCTTAGACAAAGCCTTTTTGGTATTAAAGAGTAACTAAACACTTAACCAACTTTTTTTAGTTAATGATCTGTAAGAATGGATCTTTATTAATACCAGTCATTGATTCGAGTAACTTTTATGGCATTTGTTTATAAATTGTTCTATTTCTACAATATATGGCCTCTTCAGGTTGAACGGTGGTTACTGCAGTTGAATTTTCCTATTGGATGTTTGCAGTGGTACGTGACACAGCGGTTTTTGGTGACGTAGGCAAGTTCCATACAAAGAGATGCGTCTCAGGCGCACGCCCCCCTCCGCTGGGCTCTGCCCACTTTTCCAGCATTTTTCAAATATTGCCAGTGGGTGGAGTCAGGCTCTGACCAGGGGTTTAGTTACCCTTTAAGGACTCTCCTCAGATCAGCCTTACTCCTCGAAGACTTCTGAAAAAGAAAACTCTTCGAGTGATCCCTGTATTTACATAAAATGGTCTGGGCTAAGCCCCAGATGTCCTTCAATGCTGAAAACGACAAAAATAAGTAGCCACGCCAGTCCAAACATATTTTAGTCATGTTTTCTCTAAAATATTCTGAGCATGACTGTGATCAATTTATCTATTTTGTATGTCATTGTGATAGTTGTTTATAACCTCATTTATACTCTCACAGTCAGAGACCAGATGAAGCACCATCTCCAGCACTCTCACACCTTTCTATGAAAAGTGATCAGTCAATGGATCGCCCAATTTCATTCAGCAATAAAACCCCTAGTTACAATGGGTATGAAAAATATGAGAATTTACTTGGTTTACAATGGTAATGAATTTTCTTTACAATGGTAATGCACTTGAATTTTCTGTGTCATCCCGGCAGTCTAAGACCAGATGAGGCAGCATCTCCTGTAACTTCATACTTCTCTTTAAAAAGCAACCAATCAATGGATCGAACGATTGCATTCAAAGACAGAACTCAGCCTTACAGTGTCAAACGGTATGAGAATTTACATTCTTTGATCAGATATACATGTGCTTGTAGTGTGTCTGCAATTTAAGAATTCAGTAGTTGCTATGAATACCACAACAATTTCATGATTATCTACCAATTTTGATTTTGAAAAATAGAGTAACACTACCTTTAACGATTTAACTGTTTTATTTAACTATTTGTAAAAAGAGACTCTTTAATGATTAAATGAATGGACATTATTATTTAACAGATTAACTCTTTAATCATTAAATTTGGCTGTCACATATATACGCGTATCCTCTTAGCAACATGAAAAAAAATTTTTTTTTTTCAAAATGTGAGTGTGAATTATGCAAAAATGTGAGCAAAGAGTATTGCTTTTACAATCACTGAAGCTGTCCATTTAAAGAACTGTAACGAAGAATTGGTACGGAAGAAAGAACGGCATCATTATATTTTTACATTTTCAGTGTCAATACATATAACAACACTATGAGCTTGTGTGTACATTAGAGGTCCTATAAACAAATCAAACAACCATGCTTTAACTCTCACAGTCTGCGACCAGATGAAGCAGCATCTCCAGCACCCTCACTCCTGTCTGTAAAGAGTGAAGAGTCAATGGATAGGCCTATAGCGTTCAAAAGTGGACCGGAAAGTTACATGGGAGAGAAGTATGATAACTTGGTCAGGGGATTAAAGTCAACATTCCTGCCTTCCTGTTCTTTTTTTAATAGCATATCGCTTGTGCATTTACAATGTTATTTTAAAAGTGTCTCATTTTGTAATATCAAATTGTTGGCACTATTCACTGAAGGTTTAGGCACAGCGATATCTTCTTGCTTTTACTTTTTTTACACTGTTTTTACAATCTTTGCATTATAGTTGAAAGTAATAACCAAAGATGTTTCCACAGCACACTTTCAGCCACTCTTCTGACAGAGGATCACTACAAATGCCCAGTGTGCACAGAGGTCTATAAGGATCCAGTTTCAATCCCCTGTGGACACAGTTACTGCAAACTCTGCATCGAGATCTACTGGAGCAAACCGACTCAAGCTGGAGGTTACGCTTGTCCTCAGTGCAGAAAGAGGTTCAGAGGTCGTCCAGTGTTGAGTGTAAATGTTGCTTTGTCTAAACTGATTGAGGAACTCCAGAAGGCAGGATTTAGTCCAGCTCTTCCAGCTCAATGTTATGCTGGACCTGAAGATGTGGCCTGTGATATCTGTCCTGAGATGAAGCTCAAAGCTGTTAAATTCTGTTTGACCTGCACTGCGTCTTACTGTGAGACGCACATCAGACAACACTACACAGTACCAGCACTGCAGAGACATAACCTGGTGGAGGTAAATGTAAAATTACATGGAAATTTATGGCAGAATAATCACCACCACCACAAACAACTCCATTACCCCTTTTCCACCAAAGCATTTTGAGAGCCGGTTCGGAGCCGGTGCCTGCGCGCGAACCAGTTCTTTGTGTTTCGACAGCCAAAGAACCGGTTCTCAGCCAGGAGAACTGGTTCCAAAGCGGCACCAACTCTTTGCTGGACTAGAACCGTTCTTTTACCACGTCATGTTTACGTCGGGGGCTGGGCCGGGTTTAGATGTGTTCTAAACATCTTTTCTGACCATAATAAAGGATCGCAAAGCCAAGAGAAACATTTGCAGAAACACGTTGGAGTCCGCCTTTGTAATTGTTATGCTTGAAGTTGGCGCAAGCGTTTCTATTTTTTTTTTATTTTTTTTTTTATTAAAAACATTATAAGCAAATAAAACAGTCACAATATAGAATAATTAAATGGAAATAAAAAAAGACACAAGACAGGGGTACATAATTAATCAGAAAAGATTATACATCAAAGGAAAAGATTAAAATACTTAGATTTCAATTGTTTTCAAAGCCTTCATGGTACACAAGTTTTAGATAATCCCAAAGTGATGTTGTACTTGCAAGCGTTTCTAGCTAAGACGTATGTCGACGAGTCTCGTGTCAGACGAAAAACAAACAGGTTCTGAAAAGTTTCTCAAGTTGAACCAACTCCGAACCAACTTTGAAACAGCACCAGTTCCGAACCAGTTCTTTTTGTGTGGAAAAGGGGTGTAAGATATATTAATTATGTGTAAAAAAAAAAAAAAAAAAACACACATCTGTATATATTTGGATGCTGCATTAAACAAATTCATAAAGGGAAAACAAATGTAAATAATAAATCAACTCCATAGCTGATTTAAGTGATCACGGGGTTAGGATGTTCCAATTCAGCCCATTGCAGTTCCCGCCAGTAGTGGGCACTCGTAAAACGTAAGCAATGATGTACGTCCGAGTGAACGAGACAGAGGGAAATTAGCGAGTGAAGGGCATGACAATTTTGGACTGGAATAACAGCCTCATCCCAAGACGTCATATAACTGAAGTCTCATGACGTCTTTTGACCATACATCAACATCCGCCGTTTTAGGGTACCCTTTAACGTCAGTTACATGATGATCGTGGGATGTCATACAGCTGACGCTTTACCTTTAACGTCAGTTAGGTGCCGGGGTAGGTTTAGGTCTGGGGTAGAGTTAGGATCGGATAACGTCATCTAACCGACGTTTAAAGGTACCCTAAAACGGAGGATGTTGACGTATGGTCAAAAGACGTCCCAAGACGTCAGTTATATGACATAAAACTGCGCTGACTGGAACGCAGCCAATGTCAGCCTTATCAGGAGAGTGCTACTAAAGGAGCAATGTGCTCTGCATGCAAGCACTGACTGGTGCAAGACATGGGCTATGTTTGCAGTGTAACATTCTTGCTCATGTTCATGTCTCATGCACTTCAAGAGATCTGTTAAATGACATCAAAAATTGATTCAGGAAATTCCTAATAAACTTTACTAAAGCCAGATGCATTTTTAAGAATGTAGAAAAATTGATGCTTTATTCAAACAGTTTAATAACTTTTTAATGCATCTAATTACATCAAGTAACAACACAAATTAAACGCAAATAAGCACGCAAAACAAAGGAACAGAGAAATAGAGCATCACAGTCCCGCCCACAGCCCGAGAGAGCGTTGGTGCCGGAAGTAAATTTCCCATTCATTTCTCCCATTGACGTTTTGTAAAATCCATATCTAAAGAGTTTTAGAGCACGTCTGAGGATAACCAGCTACGGCTGAACTCATAAGCATACAACACATAATTTCGAGTGAAAAAACGAAGAGAAAATCCCCCAAAAAAAAGTCAAAGGTACAAGACTGTGTACATATTTTCATTTCTGAGCAAAGGAACTACTCCTCCCATAAACCACCGCGCCTCACTAAAGTTGACTGAAAGCCACCGTGAAAGAGCCTTTTGAGTGACTTCCAAATCTGACAACGGCCACGTGAACTTTTTCCTCCAGTCAATTTTATATAATGAATGTGCAGGTAAACTCCTTTTCCTCGATTTACTGAAGCAAACGCATTTGCAGCTGCACATGTTAAAACATTGAGCATCTGGCTCGCTCATAGGCTGTGCTGATGCACCTATGTTTTCTCTCTAATGAGGAAGCATTAGACTACTGAGAAGTGTACATGCAAAACTAAAATGGACGTTTTCCAATCAGTGGCTAATTTCAAACTACAATAAAGGTTTTTCAATGATTTTTCAACAGACTTGATATTGCTAAAAAAAAAAAACATGAAGTTTTTATTAATGCGAGCTGCATTACTGTATTTGTTCATGCAGTGTTCTGCAATCTAAGTTGGTATTATAATTAACATAGCGTAGGCACAGTGTGAATTAAGATAGTTATTGTGCATTACAGACCACTTCATTGATTATAACTGAGTGTTGTTTTTTTTTTGTCAAATTTTAAATTAATGTGTATTTTAGTTTTATTAACTTGATTTGCTAAGTTAGTTTTGCAAATTAGCTTAAACTTCTGATGCTTCTTTGTTTAGGCTACCATACCAATACAAGACAGTAAGGACATCAAGGAGATCAAAGAGCTTCAAGTTAGAGTCATCGAAGAGGTAAATGAAGAAATCAGAGTATTGACAACATTTTCTGAATGTGGTGTTACCTCAAAATAATATTTGCAGCACAAATAAGTTTTTCTGTATTCATATATATATATATATATATATATATATTATATATATATATATATATATATATATATATATATATATATATATATATATATATATATATATATATTTTTATTATTATTATTTTTTTCTTAGATTTCAAGGGATGAAAAGGTTGAAAATGTTAATCCCGCTAAGTGCTTCTACAGTGGATTTTCCTATAATGGTATGACTGGCAATTCTCTTAGAAGCTTATTTACAAAGGTTCTCATAAGTATCACAACTGGATTATTTTAGCAGTAACTTGACTTTAGCCACCTTGATATTTGACATCCTTTCTGGTAAAAATAGAAACACCATCTATGTAACTTTGGATAAAAGCATCTCCTAATGAGTAAATATAAATAGTATAATTTAAAATGAAATGCATTATCAGATATCACAATCTTGGCTTGACTTCATGGCCTTACCTCAGATTAATTATTTTTTACTGAATATTATGATTAGCTTCTTATGTGGAAATCAGTAAATGGCCGCACAATTTGGAAAACATGCTGTATTTTAAAAGTTTGTACAGTATATTTTATTTGTTTGTACATCCGTATATAAGTTTAAGCATATAGTTTGTGAAATATAACTGAAAAAGAAGGTGCAATGTTTACTAGTGTCTTGTAATCCAGTCAAAGAGATGTGCTGTAATCTTTCTGTATATATCATGCTTATTTAATAATGTTTTTCAATGGCTTTTCTAAAATGGCTGTCATCTAAATGTAATACTGTGCACTTTTCCCCCCAAATAACTCACAGATTTACCTGTGGATGTAACTGAGATTACGGCACTTGGTCGTCCTTTGGATCTTGGAATGTTTTATGACTGTCGGAATGATTCATTTATTTCAGGTTGGTCTAAACTCATTTACGATGACTATTAGTGTATTGTAACAATATTTTAATACTATTTTAAAATATATAATAATAAAATAATTTAATATAATTTTAAAAACTCAAATGTAGGAAGTACATGTTCATGTTATTCTCCCCTACATTTTACAGTGCTACTTGGGTGGAAAAATGCTTCTTTTTTCCTTCAGTAAAAGATGCAACTAATTAAATTGGCTAAATAAGCTCTACGTTCTCTGACTTTATGATTTTTTTTAAACATTTAGCTATTCCATACACCCTCCTCTTAGGCTTCTGTGATGTGAATTGATGTTGTATGTGTAGATGGACTTTAAATTGTTTTTCAAATAAGTAAAATTGAAGCAGAATGTGCTGTGAATGTGTTTACAGACGGTAACCTTTGGGATAACCATACTGTAACAAGTAACAGAATATCTTGGCCCCTACTGAAAGCACATCTAAAGGTTTTGGAAGATGACTCCCTTCCGGAGAGATGCAAAGCATTTGAAATGTCACCTATGTTACGAGTAAGTGCTCTGTGTGGACTGATGGTACTAAGTGGGGCTGCAGCCTTTCTGAATCACCCAGTTCAGTCTCAACATCACGACAGATTTACACTACACTATAAAACCACCACCAGACTAGACATGATCAGCCAAAGACTGTTACAGGAAGGAGCTCCTACCTCAGTGATTAATGCAACCACAGCAACACATGTGATCATCGCTGTTTTCTATGGAGCCCAAGCATTCTTTGTTTTTGATGATAAGAGAATCAGCACAGAGAAAAATACAGAAATGGAAAATGTTATCAAGAAACTCACCACTACCTTCAGTGCACAAGATGTGTTCTCAAGTCTCAATGAAACTGAAAAGGCAAACTGTAGTTTATATGACTGCAGTATGTACATTGACGTAGATGATTGGAAGAGTCCAGTGTCTTTTGATAAGGCTGTGGACATCTACGGTTCTCTGCCGACACTGCTTGGATCCAAAGGTGAGAGAGCGGTTCCTCAAAAGGTCTGGCTGTATCCTCTGAAGAGACTGGACAGGAGCTCAGTGTGTGCCGCTCTGAGTGGAGTCAGTGAAAACTTGATGCAACAAGCTGAGAATATTCTAGAACATCTGAGAAAACAGATCAGGGTCTGTCAGGACATGATAACAGACTATGTTAATCTGACTGTGATTACTCGGTTTCCTGCTTTGCAAGAACAATTTCAAAACTTTTCAGAATTTCTACAAGAGTACATGTCAGATTTTCAGAGAAAAGCTGCTGAGATTATTAAATCCATAAATGTCAAGGAAGCAGAAGGAGAGAAGAGTTTTCAAGAACTCATCAGTAACTGTGTTCAGTCTCCATTCAATCCAGAGAACACACATCATTGGCTTGAAAAGAAGAAAACTGATCTGGCAGTTTTAAATGAGTGCAGAGCAGCGAACATTACCATTGTAAAATCACAGGAGGAGCTTCAGCGTGTCATTAATGATCCTTGTATGAGCAGAGTGTTCTGCTTCACTATTTCATCAATGGAGGATGATTTTCTCACAACTCTGAAGCAGCACATTCAATTAATGAAAAACTGCACATTGACCATGTCTGATTGCATAAAGCTAGAAGATTCAGTGCGGTCAGTAAAGCCTGTTTGTGTCAGTCAGAAAGTATTTTCTGACTTAAAAGTATTTATTGCTGCCAAAGAAACAAATGAAGATGCAATGCAAACCAAGTTCATTGCTGCATTTGTACCTGATGATGGTTTTCACTGTGTGCGGTTTTACCATGCTGGAATCATTATGAGCAGAAATATGAAACTTCAAACAAAGCCAAATCTTATCCAAATATCTCAAATAAAACACAGTAGCATGTCCTTAAAAATGAATAAAACACAAAACAGAAGCATTGAGAGTTGTTTGGTGGAGTACAGAGCTCTGGGTGATGATGGAATGAACAACACTTGGAAACAGATCTTTTTTGACACCAAATCTGTTAAGGAAACCTTCATTATTTCAGGACTTACACCAGGCAAAAGATTTCAGCTGAGGTATTCAGTGATTGAAAATGGCTGTATGAGTAACTTCAGCAAGATTATGAACTTTCATACAGCTCTTGCAGCAATACCTGGACAACCCTTGGTGAATAAACTGAACAGAAACACTCTCAGATTTGTCTGGCAGAGAGCTGAAGCTGATGAAGATTGTCCAGTGCTGCAGTATATGGTTGAGTACAAAGAAGCAGGACTGGAGGGCTGGTCATCAGTACTAACACAAGGACCTCAGTGTGAATGTACATTAACTGTTCCTTACAGCACCTGCTATAGAGTCAGAGTCTCAGCTGTCTATGAGGACGTCACCAGTGAACCCAGTGAGGAAACACCAGTACCAGTTGACGGTGACACATGTGACACTTTTAAATCAATACACTGTAGTTGTCAACTTGTTTGTTTTTTTGATTTAACCATATTTCTTGTTGCTGATTTTTCTGCATCTGATTCCATTGTCGCCAATAGTCTTGTCCATAAAGCTCTCAAAGAGAAAGATCTCCATCCTCCTAGAAGTGCTGAAACTGCAGACAGAGAAGAAACCAGTAGAGCTGATAGACTGGACAGATGAAGAGAGTGAAGTGTGGGGATTCCTCCAGTGTCTGCCCTACATCTCACAGCTCAGGTGAGAGTCTCATCAGGAACACACCAATCATGCTGGATTATTGTATTTAGTGCTAATAATAAAATATATGAATTTAATGTACAGTGTATGTTAGGAAGACAATATATATGTGAACGTGAACCAGAATTGAAAACACTGTTTCATAAACTTCATAGACTAGCCTTACAAGTTAGTTATCTAATTATTTTACACAAGACTGATCATAACTGTTTTAAATCAGTTACATAAAGAGGTATTGGTGTAATTTGAGTCTGAAAAGTAAGTGTGATTCGCCCTAACTAACTGCTAGTTGTTCATACTTGTGCAGTGTTGGACAGTAACTTTCTTTGGTAACTAGTAGTGTAACTAATAACATTAATTTTTTGTCACAGTTGCTAATGATTTGAAATTCAAAAATCCAATCATCCCTATCAATTCTCATAATCGTTTTTGTGTGTGTGCGCTCATGACATCATCAACGCTGCAATTCTTTGTCTGAAGACGGAGAAGAACTTTTATAAACCACATCATATAGCGGCTGAAATACAGCCTTTATTTGATATTTTCTATGTTGCTGCTTTATTAAATAACAGAAGGGGTTTAATCAAATTGTGGCTTGTCTGGCGTCAAATCAATGCCAATAATAACCGAGCGCAAAACTGATGCATGACATCTCCTTTGCACGCAATATATCTGCTCTCGCCTGCTGCTTTTGCTCGCTCGAACAGTTTTATTTTTGGCAGTCGAGGGGCAGGACTTACTGTTTTAATAATCTCGAATGTCATTGGTTATTTCCCCTTTTCCAGAAGTCAGTTGTGATTGGGCGCTTGTCCAATGACCCATAATACACTTGACTTGAGACATGAGACATCACTTAATTAGTTTTATTTATTGTGGTTTATTAATGTGTAATGTGATTTAATGCATTGTTAATATAGATTCTTAACAGATACTTTATTAACAGGAAGTCTTACTGATGCATTTCGATAGCATTGTAAATGTACCAAAATTCTTAAACATTTTATGTAATATAAATGGTTAATTATATTACGGGGGTGGGGGGGGGGGGCACAATGGGGTCAAGGTGGAAAAATGTTAAATTCTGGCTGGTAAACATACCATTTCAGTGCAGTTTGGGAGGGACAAAAATACCTTAACGGAGCTAGCAGCAACCCTCCTCAATCTGAGGACTAAGATAAAGTATTTATTTTGTACGTTTATGTAAAAGACAGGTTGATGAAAGAACTGTAAGCTCAAATTCAAAAGCTTTTGAAGTCTACTTCATTAAAGCATGTTTACACACACACACTTACTGTACACTTAGGCCTACTACACATGATTTTAAAAACAGTGCCATTGCAGTTTTTATGTTATAATGTTAAATTGGTATGTGACCTAAGAACAATCTTACATTAAAGGTACATAAAGGTGCTGAGGTCTGACTTTGTGGTGCTCTGAAATTAAGTTATTTTAATATTAATATGTGATGAAGGACTTTGTTTGACAGATTTCAGTGCTCAATAAGGTTAACACTACCCCGTTTATTTGAAAATGGTTAATATTTGACAGAAATATAAAAAAAAGTAATGAAATGAAATGTAATATGTAAATGGACTGCATTTATATAGCGCTTTCATAGACCTAATGGCCACCAAAGTGCTTTACATATTGCCTCACATTCACCCATTCATACACACATTCATACACCGACGGCGGTGTCAGCCACACAAGGCGCCATCCAGCTCGTCGGGAGCAGCTGGGGTTAGGTGTAAGTAAGGCCCCGTCCACACTACTGCGTTTTCGTTTAAAAACGGAGAATTAAAGCGAATACGATCTCCGTCCACACCAGCGTTTTGTCTGCGTATTAGAAACGATCTCCGTCCCCATTAAAACGACTGAAAACGCGGATCACGTGACCATTCACCAACACTGGGCATGCGCGCGCCGGTGTAAACAGTGAATGACGAATCAGGGAAGGATACGTCATGACTGATAACACCCAATCATAGAGCCAAGCGTCAGCCTCTGCGTCAGCGTTTCTGAAGTTATCCGTTTTGTGTCGTCCACACTAAAACGCCCTCCGGAGATTCAAAAAGCAAAACGCAGCTGCAGCGTTTCTAAACTTCTCCGTTTTAGGTCTTCGTTTTTCCCGTTTTAGTGTGGACTGGAGGTGCAAACGTAGCAAAAGGTCTCCGTTTTTAAACGAAAACACAGTAGTGTGGACGGGGCCTAAGTAAGTAAACTTTATTTATATAGCACTTTTCACAGACAAATGAAGGGTCACAAAGTGCTTTACAGTAAAAAACAAATAATAAAAGAAATGAAAAACCACAACACACATTACAACACCACCATATAGCTAGTTAAAAGCTTGTCTAAAAAGATGTGTTTTAAGGTGTTTACTAAAATTTTCTACAGAGTCCAAAGCTCTCAAGACTAATGGAAGAGAGTTCCAGAGCCTTGGAGCCACCACACAAAACGCACGATCACCTCTTGTTTTAAAACGTGTTCTAGGAACAGTAAAAAGGTCTTGGCCTGAAGACCTCAAGGAGCGACCGGGACACGTCCATGTCTTGCTCATGGACACCTCGACACTTGTTCAGGTGGAACCGGGGATTGAACCACCAACCTAACGGTTTGTAGCCAATCCACATGAACCACTGAGCCACTGCTGCCCCGAAGTAATGTAACATTACTTAAGCAAAATCATTGAAATACTATATTTTAAATAAGGAACTTGTAAAGAGTAATTTATGGAAATGCATCATTACAGTCTGTAAATATCTCTTAAGGCCTTTTCACACCAGACGTGTAACGAAAAAGAGAAACGGAAAAGCGAATAGTTTGCGTGCGAGTAGTTCGCGTTAAAACCATTCACATCAGCCAACAGCTGAGCTTTTCATTTTCTTTAAAAGACAGAAAAGAAGGTTTTGTGTGCAACCAATCTTAAAGAACAGAGAGTCTGAAGGGGAGTACTATGCTAATCTGCTAAAGGAGCTAAAACTTTGCCACAAAGAACCGGCCAAAGTAAGGATTATGCATTAAACATTTGAATTTTTTATTAATAAACTAGTCTGCCGAGTCTGTCCAGCCTCCTCCCCCTCCATCGTATCCAACTCACCACCAGGCGGTGATCAGTTGACAGCTCCGTCCCTCTCTTCACCTGAGTGTCCAAGACATACGGCCGCAGGTCAGATGAAACGACCACAAAGTCGATCATCGACCTACGACCTAGGGTGTCCTGGTGCCACGTGTACTGGTGGACACCCTTATGCTTGAACATGGTGTTCGTTATGGACAAACTGTAACTAGCACAGAAGTCCAATAACTGAACACCTCTCGGGTTCAGGTTGGGGGGGCCGTTCCTCCCAATCACGCCCCTCCAGGTATCACTGTCGTTGCCCACGTGAGCATTGAAGTCCCCCAGTAGAACGACGGAGTCCCCAGTCGGAGCACTTTCCAGCACTCCTTCCAGAGACCCCAAGAAGGCCGGGTACTCTGCACTGTCGTTTGGCCCGTAGGCACACACGACAGTGAGAGACATATCCCTGACCCGTAGGCGAAGGGAAACGACCCTCTCGTTCACCGGGGTAAACTCCAACACATGGCGGCTGAGCTGGGGGGCTATAAGCAAACCCACACCAGCCCGTCGCCTCTCACCATGGGCAACTCCAGAGTGGTGAAGAGTCCATCCTTTCTCAAGGAGTGTGGTTCCAGAGCCCAAGCCATGCGTAGAGGTGATCTCGACTATCTCTGGTTGGAACCTCTCAACCTCACGCACAATCTCAGGCTCCTTCCCCGCCAGCGAGGTGATGTTCCACGTCCCTAAGGCTAGTTTCTGTGTCCAGGGATCGGGTCGTCGAGGCCCCCACCTTCGACTGCCGCCCGATCCTCTCTGCACCGGCCCCTTAGGCTCCTCCCGCGGGAAGGCGGTCCCACGTCGCTCGTTGGGGAGGGGTCAGCTGAGGTGGCTCGGGCATCTGTTTCGGATGCCTCCTGAATGCCTCCCCGGGGAGGTGTTCCGGGCCCGTCCCACCTTGGACACGCTGGAGAGACTATGTCTCCCGGCTGGCCTGGGAACACCTCGGCGCCCCCCTGGAAGAGCTGGAGTAAGTGTCTAGAGAGAAGGAAGTCTGGGCATCTCTGCTTAGACTGCTGCCCCCGTGACCCGGCCCCGGGTAAGCGGAAGAAGATGGATGGATGGATAAACTAGTGTTTTCTGTCAGTTTTCGGTATGAGACGCGCTCCAGTTCACTCGCCGGCGCCTCCGTGTCCTAATTATATTGTCTACTATATTTGCTTTTTATTTATTAATCCAGGCTATTTGTTGATGAAACATTGCTAAAAATTAAGATACAAATTATACAAAACGATATTCAGTTTAAAGAAAGGCTTTCTTCAAAACAAAACTTAATAAGTGGCCAAAATTATGTCTAACTCATTCCAAATGTTTTCGATATAGGCTATTAGGCATCTTATGATCCTTACTCATCTCATGCGGTTCACTTTTCGTATAGCTAATCAACATAGATGAAATAAAATAAAAAAAACATTATATTATTTAAACATATGAAATGTATGTTTACGTTTTTTAACTTATATTTAAGCGTCACCCTGCTCCGCTTTACTCAATGTCAAGAAACAACGCCATTAACACCAATGGACTGTATGTACATACACCAAATCACAAACAAACACACACACACACACACATATATTGTCACAGCATTAGCACGGTATGTTTACTGACATCGATATCATGTATACTCATACTTGTGCAATGTTTGTAAATGTTTGTAGGTATTGTGTATAGTGGGTTTAAGATATGTAAGGGTACGGTGTGTGTTTTCTTGTTATGTGTAATGAATATGTACAATGAGTTTGGGTATCATTAGCCGCTAAAATTGTTCATTCATTGTTATCAATAACCTCAATTAGTGATGTAACATTTGAACCGAGGCGTCTGAGCTTGTGTCGAGAAAAAATGGGCGTGCCAGATGAAGCCGCGATTTGAGGCTTGTGTTGTTAACGTGAAAATCACGTGAATAATGACAAACGAGTCCTCGGTTTGTGTGGAAACGTCATCGGTTCAGTCTGAGTGTCGCTTCTGGATAAAGTGGGATAACTATATTGTAAGGCGGAATACCACATCAAGTGCTTGAGAGCACTTCAACTCGGTGCATATATATCTATGGACTCGCCGCAGTAATATCATCACTCCGGAGAGTGAGAGGGGGGAGAGGACTTTTCCCGAGTGATGATATTACTGAGCCGAGTCAAAGTGCTCCCAAGCACTTGCTGTGGTATTCCACCATACAATAGTTATCAATTACACGCTTAGAAAAGTGCAACGTTTTATTTTGTGTCACCATCCTAGGCCGAGTTACACTGCTCAAATCTTTGATTCACAGGCTGCAAAAATTATGCAATTACCAATTTGTTTGGAGGTGTAATGGAAAAGTAATGCAACTAGTGTAATATGGCATTATTTCCCTGTCAAATGTCGAGAGCGCATTATTGTAGCTCAAAAGTACATCAAAAGAATCAAAAAGAATCTCTCTGCTCGCACGGATTATAATGCGCCAAGCGTGAATCTCTCTGCTCCGGAACTGGGCGCACGCTCTCAGATACACGCTGCTCTTGTAAGAATTTTCTCTGGGCTCGCTCAGAAAATATGCCTGCACTTAAAACGTGTTTGTTGCAATCGCGAATCTCTCCTCTATGTGCTTAAACTGTGTCCCGTGCCTTCGCGCATGCCTAAGTACTCTTTTCTTCGATTTCTTTCTCTTTGCTCTTGGCATAAACGCTGTCAGTGTCAAAACGGCAACAAACAGTCAGAAAAGGCTTCAATGACCAATGAAAACGCGATATTAAGTTACCTTTCACCGCAAAAGCTGGCATGAATAATCCATTGGAAAATTATTTAGACACAGTGGACAGGCAGCCTAAAAACACAATAATGCAATCAGCCAAGAAAACAAATTACCAAAAAAAAAAAAAAAACACCATACATTAAAAAGCTGAAGTAGCTGAAATAGTTTAAAGCTGAAATGCATGTGCGGTTGAATATCAACCAATAAGATTCCATGTACGATGTCGCGTTTTCGTTGGTCAGTCGTTGAAGGCTTTTTTGATTGGTTGTTGCTGTTTTGACTAGTGATGGGCGATACCACTTATTTTGTTTTGCAATCGCGAAAATCACCTCTTCGCTTTAAGTAAGGTGTATATGCTCTTTTGTATTTTTTTTTCACATCTGCTGATGCAGTCTTACAAGTTTGTGTGTGTGTGTGTGTGTGTGTGCGTGCGTGTGTATGTGAAATTACTGATTGACTGTAATGGAGCTAGATTAAGTGGTTACTGTCAAATCAGAAAATATACTGTGTAGAAACTGTGTCTGACGCAGGTTTATCTTCATATCAACTCCGTATATGTGCAAATTACAATGTGCAATGTTCTTGAAATGAAAGGTTTGAGGAAATTAAGTTACCCAGACTTTGATTTTTTTTTAATGTTAGCTATTTAGATTCCGAAAGATATTCTGATTGGCTGCAGGGTAGTGATCGACCGATATATCGGCCGGCCGATATATCGGGCCGATATTTGAAGTTTTTACGTGTATCGGAATCGGCCGATATACCTCTGCGCATTCGGCCACGGGCAGCTCTGTGCTGCTAGAGACGCTGCAGTTCACGTGCCGCGCCCTCCCCCACTAGCAGAGTGCAACCTGCTCTTCACGAGAATGGTAACTTAAACTTTCAAAGGATCTTTTAAATGTTTGACTGCTGAAATATTGTCAAACACTTTGAAAATGGAAACACGTCGCCCTATAACTGTTATGTGCTTGCAACTAAGCAAGTTTGTGGGTCCAAATGGAAAACGTGAATGCCTCGTCTATAAAACTTAACTGCTTGCCATTGTATTAGGGAGCTGCAAATAGCTAAGGTGTAGGCTATCCGTTCAGTATGCATTAGGACTGTCTATGAATATTCTACATTCGAATATCTATACATTTTGAAGGTGAAAATTAATATTTGAATGTGGAAAAACACGCCCGCGGTTGCAGACTAATAACGTTACCACAGCTGCACAGCTCGCTCGGAGCGCTCACTGTCGGTTATATACTGTGAAACTTCAATCACTGAATGAAGCCTGCTATATTTGGGACACGAGTCGCGACTCGCAACCTTAAATTGCTTGCACAAAACTCTTGATCAGCACAGCACTCAACATTTGTTTGTTGTTCATTTAACCGACGCGCAGAGAGCGTGAGGGCGAGAGAGAGAGAGAGAGTGCCTGAGCAAGTCCGGGCGAGACAAAGTGAGCTCTGCGGTCTTGGCCATTAGTTGATTTAGTTTGCTTTTTAATACGTTGTCAAATATGTTTAAACTCAAATAAACTATCTAATACTAGTAGTTATGTCTCTTTGTATTAATGTGTCCTGTTATTGACGTAATGTGCGTCAATAACAAAACGCGCTACGTAGGGGTGTAACGGTACACAAAAATCACGGTTCGGTACGTACCTCGGTTTTAAAGTCACGGTTCGGTACGTTTTCGATACAGCAAAAAGAAAGAAATGCCAGAGAAATGTCCTATTTGTTTAAAGAAAAAATATTTTTAAATAAATGTGAGTTTTCCTAGATCTTGAAACTTTCAGGTTTATAAATGGGGGTCATCTTTGAAGGATGAACAAATAATGTTTTGGTCATCACATTAAAAATAACATTTAAATATATTTATTTATTTATTTAAGTGCTGGAAAAAGATGTGTGAAGTACTTGAAAGCATTTCACCATTCCAGCCAAACTGGTTCCAGTTAGTGTTACTATATTAAATCCATGGTGAATGTTGCTGGTCTGTGGACGTAAAGTACTAGTTCATTCACGGCACAATGTTTCTCCTGGTTTCCATGACAGCGCTGTTTGATCTAATAGAGATCTACGGTTGATAACGGAGAAATGTGAATGCATCTCAATAGATCTCGCAGCGATGTTATTACCTCAGTGGCGAATTCAAATGTTTTCTTTACCGGATCTCTTCGCGCGGTGTGGTAACAGTGTTGCTTGATCGAGATCGGCTCGCGCTGCACAGATGTTGCTGGTCCGAACTAATAAACGATCCGTGAAGCAGATAATCCGTGAAGCACATAATGAGTAGCGCAGTTTCGTTCTGCTTTCATTACATTTGCCATTTGATGTTGCGCAACGTTGTGTTGGCCGCGTCAGCGCGAATTTTGCCGGCAGGAAAAATGATCCAAGCAATCGTTCGGTTTGTATGCGTACCGAACCGGAAGCCTTGAACCGAAACGGTTCAATACGAATACATGTACCGTTACACCCCTATGTTCGAATATGTTTTTTAGAGGGAATATGCAAACGCCATTTGAGTAATTTTGACAGCCCTAGTATGCATACGGGTGCTGTAACGAACACTGGTCATAGGATTAAGGAATGCCAACGTTGTTCAGTGTTTTTTGTGGGAGATACATTTAGCGCCCACCTGGCTGAGGTTTAGACGCGTGTGGTGTGTGTCTCCCTCGCCATCGGAGTGATATAAAGAGACTAGACATGCTCATTTTATTTTATGTAGAAAAATTGAAACCATGCAGTACATAGTTCGTTTCTTTTAAAATGAAGTACAGTGTGCACTGTGCACTTTATTATGCTGGTTGCTACTGTGTGCAATAGTGTAATTATTTGTAATTTATGCTTAAATATTTATTTTCAGCACTGAACTTTTTTTGTTCTACTTTATGTTTTTAATATTTGTTAAATATTAATTTTTGAAGTTAACTAAATGTTACTTTTATTAAATTGAGACCTGTAACATTTGTTAACATAATGTTATTTTTAAGATGTAAATTGAGGGAGCAAAATGTATCGGCTCCAAATATCGGCTCAAGAAAATCGGCGGCCCGTATCGGTCATCGGCTAAGGCTGATGGGGAAAAAATCGGTATCGGTATCGGCACTAAAAAATCCATATCGGTCGATCCCTACTGCAGGGTGTCCGTTAAAAAGTGATAGAGGACACCTAGTAAAGTAGTTCTGGTGAAACTGCCTGTTTACCATTCGAAATGAATAAATAAATGCGCTGCCTACAACAGCTGTGAGTAACCATAGCAACAGGCAGTCAAACGTCAAAGTATCCGTTAACAATTTGCTCTATCAAAACAAACATCTAACGTTAGTTAGATATTACACAGCCTACTAATACAACAATGAGCGACTTCGTTATTTCTTTTAACATTTATGGAGAATATGACAACTTTGATGAATGGGATGCTGCTGAAGAAAGAAAAAATCTAAATAAAACGGAGTAACGTCGCAAAGAAAATTACACTGCTGCTCTGAATGAGACCCTGCGGGAGTTTTTACGCAGCTGTCCAGACAACCAAGGCAGGAGGAGAGTACAGCGTTTCAAGCCTAAGCCTATTTGATTAATTGTTTTATGTGTAATTAAAAAAATAAATAAATAACTATGCCTACCTTTGTGTTTCATGAAAAAAAAAATGCATTTTTGAACCTGAAGGGTTCTACAAGCTGAGCGGACTATAAATATCTCCGGTTGCTAAATAAACCAGGCGAGTTATTATTTGTAAAAACTTGATTTAGCCTAATTAAAATATAAACTAGCAGCTAATGTTTTTTAAAAAAAATTATTTGGCAAGTGACCATGGTATAAGCAGGTTAATGCCCTTCGAGGTGTCCATTGTCAGGTTTTAATGGACGAGGACGACGGCGAGGCGTGAACTGGCCGACGCGCAGCGGATGATTTTATTTAGGATTATATTTCTTTTATTTTGTTACCCGCCAATTTAATACAAATTATGTACCAAGTACAAACAGTGATTACTTCAGATAAACTCACATCCAACCATAATGCCTTGAATGACAGAATTATAATAGGATTAAATTATAGAATTATAATAGGATTATATTTCTAACACACAACTCTATACACAACCAGCCTCTACAACTGAAATATAAACTGAATGAATAGTTAAATCCCAATGTTCATCATTCATATATATTTTTATATTAATTAATAATTCAATGAGTCACGTTTTTCAATATTTTATATTTTCCTACACTGGACAATAAAGTGATAATTATGTGTGTCTCCACAGATTTTCTGGCATTATCTACATGAAGAGAGAAACTGCTGTGAAGTTTCTGCTGGATCTGTTTGTTTCAGCTTCAGAGTTTGATGCAAATACAGAAGAAAATTACACTGAACTATTAACATCTGTGTGCAGTTACACATCTTTCCCCTGTGATGAGGATAATTGTTATACCTGGACTCAGTGTGATTTCCTGCTGGATCTGTGTTCACATGTGAAGGACTATGAGACTCAAACAGGCAGGAGTGTCCTTCCAGCATTACAGCCAGTTTATCAGTCAGCTCCTGCAGTCTGGATCATAAAGCTCTCAGAGAGAAAGATCTCCATCCTCCTAGAAGTGCTGAAACTGCAGACAGAGAAGAAACCAGTAAAGCTGAGAGACTGGACAGGTGAAGAGAGTGAAGTGAGGGGATTCCTCCAGTGTCTGCCCTACATCTCACAGCTCAGGTGAGAGTCATATGAGCAAATACACTCATAGTGTGATTCAGTTTATTTAAATATTGTCATTTAAATGCATTAATACATAATATAGTTAATTTAAATTAATTAGAAAAACATTTATGTCAGATTCTGTAAGCTTAATTTCTATTGTTTTAATGTAGTTGAAGATTTTAGCTGTGAGACTGTAAGACAGATCTGTTGTTTTGATATTTAGTTCCCACTGTTTACATTCACTTGAGATTGAACTGACTGCATTTACATTACTATTGAGCCAAAACACACTGACAGCAGAAAAGTGACGAAATCAACCTATTTAATCATGACCGTGCACTTGAACAGATATAATGGGTCTTTACGTGTTGTTTGTAATTATTTTAATATTTTTACTATTTTAAATACAGTCATATATTCAAAAATATTATTTTCAAGCCTCATTTTGACCTTTTGTCACAAACACTTGGTTTATATGCTATGCATCTCCTTTAAGACTGGTCACTGTTATGATTGGCTAAGGTCATTTCATAGGAAAAAGTATCAGTGCCTCCAATATTGCACATGTGTGTTTTGAAAACATTATCTATAAATATAAAACTGCATTTACAAAGGAAAGCATTATGAATTTGTGTTTACATTTGTTTTGTTGTGAAGTTGTTTACTTGCGCTTAGTGATTTGCTGTTTGCCGATACAATATTGTTGGCATTGCTCTATCATTCAATAAACGTTTCTTTGCAAACTCTGCATTAAATTGTGCCTGATCACAAACCCAAGTCTGTAGTGAAATGGGCAGAACAAACAAAATCTTCCAACATGATCCTAGACATTGTTTAATAATAAACCATCCATTTGTTCCTAATGCTGGAGTCCTTCAGAAGCCTGTGTAGATCTTCCCTGACATCTTTAGCCTGACTTCGTCATACTCATATTCTTGTTGGAATGTGAGTCTGAAACTCCTCCGTTGGGCTTTGATTATGTGGGGTGTAGTAACCGAACCAGGAAAAAAACAACAACTCTGCACTCAATTGGATAGTCGGTAAACCTACAACCAATCAGAGCAACGCAGTAAGTCAACTCCTTTGCATACAGTTTTCAAATACAGAACTTAGCCTAACTTTACTTATTTTAGTAGTAAAATAACGAGTGTTGCTTCTTTTACTTGGTCCTCCATGAGTGCCACCAAAGGAGAAACCACAACAACCACAGGCTTTTCATTACGTCCCATCTTCTTAACGACCGTCAGAGCCAGCTGATAAGTTACACTTTTGCCGAATCATGTAGGAAGGACAGCAAAAATATCTTTCCGATCGACAAATGCCTTGATTACAGTTTTCTGTTTGTCTAATAAAATGAATGCGCTGTCGATTTATTTCACAACAGACGCGACAGTGGAATCTATACATCTCAATTCTCCAGCTGCAGTCATCTCTGCTGGGAAACCAGTTAAGCGCACTTTGATAACGTGATGATTACGTCCCTGCCGATCACCTGCCCATCATTGTATAAAGCCCTCCCTGGCAATTTGATTGGATCAAACGTTTCTTGTCTGATCATAGTTACTCCTCAATGGATCGAGTCCAGACCGAATTTCCCGACCAAAAAATGTTGTGGGCGGAGTTCGGGCTGGCATCCAGGCTATGACATTTTATTATTTAACTAGTTTAAACCTTGCAGTAAGCTTCAGGTGCCTGTTAACATGAGTAGCTCTATGGTCTTGGGTGACCTGCTCTCTCTTTCTTGTCATGCTGTTGTTCTTCCTCTGCTGGGCAGGTTATCAAAATGAAATGGTAAAGTAGGCATTGATGTGTTGTTGTGGAGTTGGTCAGATGCAAATATCTACTAGTCTAATGTCACAATGTGGAGGAAGTAGAAAACAAGTCATCTGGCAGCTTGATTTCAATTTATGCTGATTTTTGGAGGTCTGAAGAGTTGTTTTTTTCATTGTACAATGACATCATGTATGTCAAAAGGTAAAAAAAAAAATGATTCCTCATTCCATAAATACTATTGGTCAACAAACATACGTAATACGTAAGGGTTAATGCCCGACGAGGTGTCCATTGTCAGGTTTTAATGGACGACGGCGAGGCGTGAACCGGCCGACGCGCAGCAGAGGACGGTTGCCTCTGCCGAAGTAGGGCATTAACCCTACTTCCCTCCGAATTAATGCCCCCCTCGGAGGGCATTAACCCGCTTATACCATGGTCACTTGCCAAATAAAACATTTTTAAAACATTAGTTTATATTTTAATTAGGCTAAATCTATATTTACAAATAATAACTTGCCTGACGGTTTATTTAGCAACCGGAGATATTAGCCGCTTTCTGACCGGAGGGACTTTTGCAGTTCCTAGAACCTAACATTCCTATAACCCTTTTTTTCTCGTGTTCCGACCGGACTAAATTGGGGATTTTTTTAGTTCCTCAGACCGTAGTTCCTATAACTCTTTCAGTACCTAGTCGAGCGAGGACTTTTTTAGTTCCCTTTGGTTCACTGGATGAAAATGGCGTAAGATGGCGGCGCGCACAGATGCAGCGGCTCACAGCTCTCCCTATTTGTGCTTCTTTTTGTGTTTATTGTATGCTGTACGTTCGTCTACTCAAACTACGAAACACTACAGTCGTCTGGACTTACTGGACATCGGTTTCCAACTGAAGGTGACCATCTCCGGCGACTTTCACCGCACTCACAACATTCCGGACGAGATAGCGAGACCAGCGGGATCTCCGTGGATTGTTATCGGGTCTGGCAGGCGACGCAGACGGCGACGCAAAAACGCAGACGTCAAAAACAAAAACGAGGCTGCAGGGCTGGGCTACTGCTCAAGCTAAGGAAACAGCCACTCAAACCTCCGCTGCCGAGCCTCTACCTTACAAACGCCAGATCCATGGTACACAAAACGGACGATTTGGAAATACAGCTGGCTGGAAATCGTTATGTTCGCGATTGCTGTGTGCTTATGATCACAGAGACATGGCTACGTACACAAATCCCTGATGCCACGGTGCAGCTAGCAGGCCGCACGCTACACAGATGGGACAGAAACAGTGACGTCGGGAAGAGCAGAGGAGGTGGACTCTGCATCTACGTGCATGAAGGCTGGTGTAATAACAGCACTATCTTGGACAGACACTGTTCTCCTGACTTGGAGTTTATGTCGGTGAGATGCAGACCACCAGACGCTAATGTAAACACGGCTCTCTGCTGCTAAATGCCATCAATACTCACCAACGCGCCCACCCCAGTGGAGTCCACATTATTGCAGGGGACTTCAATAAGGTAAATCTCAAGACTGTATTACCAAAATTCCACCAATATGTAAAATGCCCTACAAGAGGGGAAAACACTCTGGATCATGTATATTCTAACATCAAGCATGCGTACAGAGTTGTACCCCTTCCCCACCTGGGCCGGTCAGACCACCTCTCCCTGCTCCTCACTCCAGCATATGCCCCCCTCAGGCGACAAACAAAGCCCACAAAAAAGACCATCACCACCTGGCCCGAGGACGCCCTCCACCGATTACAGGACTGCTTCGATAACACACAGTGGGAAGCCTTCTACCACGAAGACCTGGAAATATTCACAGACACAGTACTGTCCTACATCAAGTACTGTATTGGGAATGTCACTGTGGAAAAGTGCATCTGGGTGTCCTCAAACCAGAAACCCTGGATGACGTGCCAGGTCCGCATGCTCCTCCGGGCCCGTGACTCAGCCTTCAGGTCAGGCGACAGAACATCGTACAGCGCCGCTCGTGCCAACCTGAGGAGAGGCATTAGGACTGCTAAAGTCGAATATAAGAGGAGGATAGAGGAACAGCTCAACAACCCCAGGCAAGTGTGGCGGGGCATACAGACCATTACCAACTACAGAGGCTGTGCTGTGACACCCGGGAATTTGGATGCGGGACTGGCAGAGGAGCTGAACAGCTTCTTTGCCCGCTTTGAGTCTCAAACACAGCATCCAGTCTCATCACTTCAACAACCATCACAACCCCAACTAGCTCCCCAGCACCCCTCCCCCCCACTTACTCTTGACGCACAGGATGTGTGGCGGGCACTCTGTGCAGTGAACCCCAGAAAGGCTGCTGGTCCAGATGGGGTACCTGGGAAGGTGCTCAAGGCATGTGCTTGGCAGCTATCACAGGTCTTTACAGACATCTTCAACCTGTCTCTGGAACAAGCTGTCATTCCACCCTGCTTGAAGTCTGCTATAATCATCCCGATCCCTAAAAAGTCACCCACGACCAGCCTCAATTCAGGAAGCGACTGCAGAGGGTGACAAACACTGCACAAAAAATAATTGGCTGCCCTCTGCCCTCTTTGACTGCCATCTACAACTCCCGTTGTCTCAACAGGGCTAGAAACATCCTGAGGGACACCACCCACCCCGGCTGCCATCTCTTTAACCTGTTGCCCTCAGGCGCTTCAGGTCAATACGGGTCAGAACAAACAGACTCAGGGATAGCTTCTTCCCCAAAGCTGTCACCATACTCAACCTACACTCAGACTTGCACTAATGTATTGTATATGTATGCATGTGTTATTTATGTGTGCACTTTTAGAGAGTTGCTCTCCAAATCTCATTGTACTGGTACAATGACAATAAAGGCTTTCAATTCAATTTCAATTCCCTAGGTCTACGTTGATTGGTTTAACTTATAAGTCATGCCCACTGTCAACACGTAACTTGTAGCGCGCTGTCTGCCATATGCTGTGTGTTTTTGCAAAACATTACAACGAGGATTAAGACAAACATAACGCATTCAACCAGCTAATTGCTAATAATAGCTAAACTTACCCATCGTTTTGTTTGCCTCCTGCGCTCGGCTCTTTTTTCTTCTTCCATCATATTACTTAATATCATATTACGCTGGAGCCTTCGTCTTCTGTGTTTCCCTGTACAGAACTCAAGCATAATCTTTAAACGCCGCCGTTCATTCTCCGTTATTAAGGTCCCGGCAAGGCAGAACAGGAACCAGGAACATTGCAATAGCCTCCTCCATGCTGGTTTGTTGTAAGACCGTCGCCGTGCTTGCGTACCAGTTCCTATAGCCACTTGGCCAGTGCGAACGCAAGCAGCAAAACCGAGTTTGGGGGAGAGTAGTTCTTAGAACGGTTTAGAAGTGGACAGTTCCTATAACTAAGTTCCTGTAACCACTTGGTCGGAAAGCGGCTATTTATAGTCCGCTCAGCTTGTAGAACCCTTCAGGTTCAAAAATGCATTTTTTTTTTTTTTTCATGAAACACAAAGGTAGGCATAGTTATTTTTTTATTACACATAAAACAATTAATCAAACAGGCTCCTTAGGCTTGAAACGCTGTACTCTCCTCCTGCCTTGGTTGTCTGGACAGCTGCGTCTATGCGTAAAACTCCCGCAGGGTCTCATTCAGAGCAGCAGCGGTGTAATTTTCAAAGCTGGAGTCCATTTTTTTATTTTTTTTTTGGAAAAATAAAGTCTCTGAGTGTATTTACTGCCCATTTCTTATTTTTGTTTCGTGTTGATCTCATCTTTTTCGTCTTCCATTTTATTCAATTCTCCTGGTGTTATCTCTTTGTGTCGTTTCTCCGTTTTATTTACATTTTTTCTTTCTTCAGCAGCATCCCAGTCATCAAAGTTGTCATATTCTCCATAAATGTTAAAAGAAATAACGAAGTCGCTCATTGTTGTATAAGTATGTAATATCTAAATAACGTTAGACGTTTGTTTTGATAGAGCAAATTGTTAACAGATACTTTGACTGCCTGTTGCTATGGTTACTCACAGCTGTTGTAGGCAGCGCATTTATTTATTCATTTCGAATGGTAAACAGGCAGTTTCACCAGAACTACTTTACTAGGTGTCCTCTATCACTTTTTAACGGACACCCTGCAGCCAATCAGAATCGAGTAGTCACCCAGACCATGGTATAATTTGGCTGATTCACCAGAGAAAAGGGAAAAGTTTGGCCCTGCTAATATCGAATTTGGTAACTAGGAATGTATGATTTAGATAGGAAGTCTCAGCTAGGCAATACCTCTACTGAAACATGTTGGTCTTGTGTTTTGGTGACTAACAACAGGAGCTGGCAACACATCTGTTGATGACTAACTTTTACGATGCAGCAGACACCAGGGAATCCATATGCAGCATTTATTAGACGAAGTCAAACAGGCAGGGATCAAACAACAGCAAACAGGGCAGTGGAGACAAGGCAGAGAAAAACCAGATACAGGCAGAGGGTCGAGGCAGGCAGCGAGAATCAGAGTCCAGTGAAACAGTCCAGGGTCAGGGCAGGCAGAAAAGGGTCAGCAACGATAAACAATCCACAGGTCAAAATACAGGAATCACATGAACACAGGAGGATAACGCTCAGAATTGCAACTAACAGTAAATGCCGACTTCGCAATGAGTGAATGAGAACACAAGGTATTTATAGTGTGAACTGAACAAGACAATGAGAACCAGGTGAATGAGATGAGTGCTGATAAGTCCGGGCAGTGAGTTCTGGGAAATGTAGTTATGAGTGAAACATGAACATCTGGTGTGGAGTGCCCTCTGGTGACTCTCAAGGGCACTCCACCTGGTGACCGTTACACTAACAGGTACAGCAACACATTTTTTGTTTGTGATCAGCGGTTCTGTGTTTCCTGCGTTTATAATGTTTTCTTCCACACAGCGAGACTGACAACTGATATGTCAATATATTTCGGTTTCTAGAAATCTGGGGAATAAATGGTATTGGTGGACAGTGTAAATGCAGCCAAAATGTTTAATAATGCATCTGTAATGGTGGAGCAACCGTCTGTCTGACAAAGAGTTACATAAACAGCAACTGAATCTGTTAATTAATAATTTAGAACTTCTGATTTCAGGAAATGTTTTAAATTACTGTATTTGTTTCATTGTTTCGCAGTTTATTTGCAGATATCCACTCTTTTTTTGTTTGAAAAATGTAATTGATTTCAACTAGTGTGATTCTATTTGCCAATAATCATTTGATATTTTGCTACAAAAAATGCAAAGAGCAAAACTGAAAACTAAAGATAATAATAAAAAATATTTGTTCATCACTTTTCACTGTTCAATTACACTGACCTTAGGTATTGTCTGACAAACTGTTTAATTAATTTAAATAATCTTTATTTGTCTCCTTTGTCGTCTCTAACTGATTGTTGTTTATTCTTTCTTTAGATTTGTTAAACCACAGAATAACTCATCTGAATCATGGGAGAAAAGAAAGAGATCTTTTATTCTGGATTTGTGTCTGCAAGCTGCTCTCCACCAGAAAGAGACAATAGAAGAAACTGTGAAGAAACTGTTGTCATCTGTGAATTATGAGAGATGTGATTTCCTGCTGGATCTGTGGTCACATGTGAAGGACTATGAGACTCAAACAGGCAGGAGTGTCCTTCCAGCATTACAGCCAGTTTATCAGTCAGCTCCTGCAGTCTGGAGAATAAAGCTCTCAGAGAGAAAGATCTCCATCCTCCTAGAAGTGCTGAAACTGCAGACAGAGAAGAAACCAGTAGATCTGATAGACTGGACAGATGAAGAGAGTGAAGTGAGGGGATTCCTCCAGTGTCTGCCCTACATCTCACAGCTCAGGTGAGACTCTCATGAGGAACACACCAACCATGCTGGATTATTGTATTCAGAGCTCACAATAAAATGAATGAATTTAATGTACAGTGTGTGTTTGGAAGACAATATATTTGTGAACATGAACCAGAATTGAAAACACTGTTGCATAAACTTCATAGACTAGTCTTACAATTTAGTCATCTAATTATTTTACACAAGACTGATCATAACTGTTTTAAAGCAGTTACATAAAGAGGTATTGGTGTAATTTGAATCTGAAAAGTAAGTGTGATTCGCTCTAACTAACTGCTAGTTGTTCAGTCAGTGTTGGCCAGTAACTAGATAGGCTAGTAGTGATGTGTTACAGTTATATTACTTTTTCTGGTAACTAGTAGTGTAACTAATAAAATTTATTTTCTTGTCACAGTTGCTAATGATTTGAAATTCAGAAATCTAATCATCCCTATCAATTTTCATAATCGCTGTGTGTGTGTGTGTGTGTGTGTGTGTGTGTGTGTGTGTGTGTGTGTGTGTGTGTGTGTGTGTGTGTGTGTGTGTGTGCGCGCTCATGACATCAACGCAGCAAGTCTTTGTCTGAAGACGGAGAAGAACATTTATAAACCACATCATATAGCGGCTGAAAATACAGACTTTATTTTATATTTTCTATGTTGCTGCTTTATTAAATAACAGAAGGGGTTTAAACAAATCATGGCTCGTCATCAGTTTGAGACAGTTGTACTCTTCATTTATTTGTAACTTTCATGAATTCTCAGGCTGCAAAAATTATTCAATTACCAGTTATTTGGAGGTGTAATGGAAGAGTAATGTAACTAGTGTAATTAATTACTGTTGTCCGGGAGTAATAAGTAAAGTAATAATATTATTTTTGTAAGGAGTAACTAGTAATGAGTAAATGATCCATGTTTTGAGTAACGAGCCCAACACTGTTCTCTCATGACACAGTTTTAACTAAGCGTCTCTGTTTATGATCTGGCCGCTGACAGTCGTGTTGTGAGTAAATCTGTTGTTCAAATCCTTCTCTCACTCTTGTTCAGTCTCTGTAGAGATTGATTTTGTTCATGTATTTCTATTATATCAGCTTCATGTAGCTCACAGTCTGTTTATATATGCGGATATAATGTACAGTGGGTTTCTGCATAGTCTATCTGAGCCTATTCATTTTGCGCTCACACTTGATCCCTTCATGGTCAAAAGTGACCAAAGCCTTGAAATGTAACTATTTCTTCAGGGAAATCAATGTAATATGTTTTTTTTGTTTATTAATATTTTTTGATTATTATTTATAAATTTGAGGGGATTTTATGACACAATGCAATTTTTATTAAAAAAAAAATATTATGAGCTATTTTTTCCATTAATTAATATGAATATATATATATATATATATATATATATATATTTTTTTTTTTTTTCAGTAAATGCAAAAAGCATTTTAAAAAAAAATGATGTTTAATGTAAGAATAGTGTCACCTGGAGGCGTTAAAAAACAAAATGTGTGATGTCATGGTGTAACCAGCTCTCCCTATATAAATATATAGAGGCTTTTGGATTCTCTCCAATTTATGTTTTATAAACACATTGTGTGTGTGTGTGTGTGTGTGTGTGTGTGTGTGTGTGTGATATTACTGATTGACTGTAATGGAGCTCTAGATTAAGTGTTTACTGTCAAATCAGAAAATCAACAGTGTAGAAACTGTGTCTGACGCAGGTTTATCTTCATATCAACTCAATATATGTGCAAATTACATGTTCTGGAAATTAAAGGTTTGAGGAAATGAATTCAGTTACTCAGACTTTTTTTTCTTTTCTTTTTTTAAGATTCTGAAAAATAAAAGCAATATAGAAATTATTTTATTTACTAAATATTTATTATAGGATTATATTTATAACACACCACTCTAAAACCAACCAGCCTCTACAACTGAAATATAAACTGAATGAATAGTTAAATCCCAATGTTCATATATATTTTTATATTAATTAATAATTCAATGAGTCACGTTTTTCAATATTATATATTCTCCTACACACAATAAAGTGATAATTATGTGTGTCTCCACAGATTGTCTGGCATTATCGACGGAAAGAGAGAAACTGCTGTGGAGTTTCTATTGAATCTGTTTGTTTCAGCTTCAGAGTTTGATGCAAATACAGAAGAAAATTACACTGAACTATTAACATCTGTGTGCAGCTACACATCTTTCCCCTTTGATGAGGATTATTATGATACTGAGGATCAGATTGATCAGTATGATTTCCTGCTGGATCTGTGGTCACATGTGAAGGACTATGAGTCTCAAACAGGCAGGAGTGTCCTTCCAGCATTACAGTCAGTTTATCAGTCAGCTCCTGCAGTCTGGATCATAGATCTCTCAGAGAGAAAGATCTCCATCCTCCTAGAAGTGCTGAAACTGCAGACAGAGAAGAAACCAGTAGATCTGAGAGACTGGACAGATGAAGAGAGTGAAGTGAGGGGATTCCTCCAGTGTCTGCCCTACATCTCACAGCTCAGGTGAGAGTCTCATGGGGAAAATACACTCATATTGATTCAGTTTATTTTAATCTTCACATTTAAATTATATATTAATAAGTAATATGGTTAATTTAAATTAATTAGAAATGCATTTATGTCAGATTCTCTAAGCTTAATTTCTATTGTTTTAATGTAGCTGAAGATTTTAACTGTAAGACGGATCTGTTGTTTTGATTTTTAGACTGCATTTACATTAATATTGAGCCAAAACACACTGGCCCTCATTTATCAATCTTGTGTAGAAACGGGTGTATATGTTGGCGTAAGATTATGCTTACACTCCTCTCACCGCCTGATTTATGAAGATGTGCGTACCTTTGAAATCCAGGTGTACGCAATGCCTGCCCTTGATAAATCCCGCGGCCGAAAACGATCGTCATTAGAATAACACGCCCCTAAATATTCAAATCTACGCTCCCCCCACGCCCCCATTTTACGCCATGGATACACGGAAGACGGCAAAGAAGAGAAAGTTCTCTGACGTGTGCCGAAATGACCTATCACAACGCATTATTTTACAGCACGTCTTTTGAAATAGCATTCAATTTAGAATCACTTCACATGTATTGGGGTGTACAATAGTGATGATGATGGTGTGTTGTGGAGTACCATTCATTAACATTAATAATTGCATGACAATTTGCAATATTCTTCTTCTTAATATTATGATTTGTATTATTAATGGCGCTTGTTATTTAGAAGAAGAATGTCGTTATTATTATTATTTGTATTATAATTTTATGTAAAAGAAGAGGAATATATTTTTTATTATTTTGTCAGTCTGAATTATTTTTTGATCATTGAAAGCCTTTCATTACCGAACCCAGTCCGTGCGCACCTGCCGGGGCTTACCCTGAAACGTAAAGTACCTTACCCAGGGTAAAGTCCACAGGCTCGCAACTGAAGGAATGCTACAAATCAAATGCCTTGGTAAAGTCTCACAAATTAAACATTGAAGTCCATCTTGCACAAAAATAAATAATAAAGTTTATAATTATTACTATGTTGTTTTTACAGTGGGTCATAATATATCATATATTTTAGTTTGCCAGTGGGTTTTGTGGTGTTAGGAATTTATCTGCGCATTTCCGCATTAACTCAAAACGTGCGTACAACACACCTCCTGAGCTGGTGTAGGATTTGAGCATTCCGTACGCCAATGTCCATATTGATAAATCTCAAAGTCACCGTGGTTTTGAGTGTACGCTGGAAATTTGGTGTACGCACTTTTGATAAATGAGGGCCAAAAAAGTGACGAAATCAACCTATTTTATCATGACCGTGCACTTGAACAGATGTAAGGGGTCTTTATGTGTTGTTTGTAATTATTTTAATATTTTCACTATTTTAAATACGGTCATATATTCAAAAATATTTTTTTCAACCCTCATTTTGACCTTTTGTCACAAACACTTGGTTTGAGTGCTATGCATCTCCTTTAAGACTTGGCCACAAATGGCCACTGTTATGATTGGCTAAGGTCATTTCATAGGAAAAAGTTTCAGTGCCTCCAATATTGCACATGTGTGTTTTGAAAACATTATCTATAAATATAAAACTGCATTTACAAGGAAAGCATTATGAATTTGTGTTTACATTTGTTTTGTTATGAAGTTGTTTACTTGCGCTTTGTGATTTGCTGTTTTCCGATACAATAGAGTTGGCATTGCTTATCTTTCAATAAACATTTCTTTGCAAACTCTACATTAAATTGTGCCTGATCACAAACCCAAGTCTGTAGTGAAATGGGCAGAACAAACATAATCTTCCAACATGATCCTAGACATTGTTTAATAATAATTAATAATAAACCATTAATAATAAACCACCCATTCGTTCCTAATGCTGGAGTCCTTCAGAAGGTTGTGCAGAACTTCCCTGACATCTTAATATTTGTAAAAATAAATAATCAGATAAAAACTAGTTTAAACTTGCAGTAAGCTTCAGGTGCCTGTTAACATGAGTATCTCTATGGTCTTGGGTGACCTGCTCTCTCTTTCTTGTCAAGTCATTGTTCTTCCTCTGCTGGGCAGGATATCAAAATGAAATGGTAAAGTAGGCGTTGATGTGTTGTTGTGGAGTTGGTCAGATGCAAATATCTACTATAGTCTAATGTCACAATGTGGAGGAAGTAGAAAACAAGTCATCTGGCAGCTTGATTTCAGTTCATGCCGATTTGTGGGGGTCTGAAGAGTAATTTTTTTTCCATTGTACAATGACATCTTATATGTCAAACCAACCCAGTCTCATCCCAAGACGTCATATAACTGACGTTTTGGGACGTCTTTTGACCATACGTCAATATTCGCCTTTTTAGGGCCCCCTTAAACGTCGGTAGATGAGGTTATGGGATCCCAACTCTACCCCAGACCTAAACCTAACCCGTCACCTAACTGACGTTAAAGGTAAAGCATCAGTTGTATGACGGCCCGGGATCGCCATCTACCGACGTTTAAGGGGGCCCTAAAAAGGCGGATATTGACGTATGGTCAAAAGACGTCCCAAAACGTCAGTTATATGACTTTTTGGGATGAGACTGTGTTGGTCAAACGATCAAAGATTTGATTCCTCATTCCATAAATACTATTGATTAACAAACATAAAACTGCTGTGGCTGATTCATCAGAGAAAAGGGGAAAGTTTGGCCCTGCTAATATCGACTTTGGTAACTAGGAATGTATGATTTAGACAAGAAGTCTCAGCTCGGCAATACCTCTACTGAAACGTGTTGGTCTTGTGTTTTGGTGACTAACAACAGGAGCTGGCAACACATCTGTTTGTGATCAGCGGTTCTGTGTTTCCTGCGTTTATAATGTTTTCTTCCATACAGCGAGACTGACAACTGATATGTCAATATATTTCGGTTTCTAGATATCTGGGGAATAAATGGTATTGGTGGACAGTAAATGCAGCCAAAGTGTTACTAATGCATCTGTAATGGTGGAGCAACCGTCTGTCGGACAAAGAGTTACATTAACATGTGTTACATGATTTATGACATGATTTCTAAATGACTGACCGAAGAAATAAATAAATACAATAAATACAACAGCAACTGAATCTGTTAATTAATAATTTAGAACTTCTGGTTTCAGGAAATGTTTTAAATTGCTGTATTTGTTTCATTGTTTCACAGTTTATTTGCAGATATGCACTCTTTTTTTGTTTGAAAAATGTAATTGATTTCAATAGTGTGGTTCTGTTTGCCAATAATCATTTGATATTTTGCTACCAAAAAAATCAAAGAGCAAAACTGAAAACTAAAGATAATAATAAAATTATTTGTTCATCACTTTTCACTGTTCAATTACACTGACCTTATGTATTGTCTGACAAACTGTTTTTATTCATTTAAATAATCTTTATTTGTCTCCTTTGTCGTCTCTAACTAAATCTTGTTGATTCTTTCTTTAGATTTGTTGAACCACAGAATAACTCATCTGAATCATGGGAGAAAAGAAAGAGATCTTTCATACTGGATTTGTGTCTGCAAGCTGCTCTCCACCAGAAAGAGACAATAGAAGAAACTGTGGAGAAACTGTTGTCATCTGTGAATTATGAGAGATGTGATTTCCTGCTGGATCTGTGTTCACATGTGAAGGACTATGAGACTCAAACAGGCAGGAGTGTCCTTCCAGCATTACAGTCAGTTTATCAGTCAGCTCCTGCAGTCTGGATCATAGATCTCTCAGAGAGAAAGATCTCCATCCTCCTAGAAGTGCTGAAACTGCAGACAGAGAAGAAACCAGTAGATCTGATAGACTGGACAGATGAAGAGAGTGAAGTGAGGGGATTCCTCCAGTGTCTGCCCTACATCTCACAACTCAGGTGAGAGTCTCATGATGAACACAACAATCATGCTGGATTATTGTATTCAGAGCTCACAATAAAATTAAGTAAATCAATGTATATGTTGGGCAGACAAAATAAATGCGATCGTGACCCAGAATTGAAACATTGAATTGAAGTGTGATTTTGCCGACCCCTCAGTGGCCGGATGACTTTCACAGTTAGTGCACAACGATGAGGCCAGTTTTATTCTGATTGTATTCTATATAATACTGGATGAAGTCAAGATACACTCACATTATCTGTTGCCTGATCATCCATCTTCAGAAACACCAAACCAATTTTAAGAGACTGAATGTTTTAGCCCAACTGAAATGTAATGTTTAAAGTGTGTGTGTAAACGTTATTATTACTGATGTGACGTAATACAGGACAAAATAGAACTTTACTTTAATGGAAATGGAAGTAAAATAATGACAAATGTTTTTGAAACAATAAATCTTGTTGAATTGCACTACTTGAAAAAATATGCATCACATAAACCCTGCTTGCATTTTAATGCGTTGTATTTTTAGGGCTTGCATTTTTATGGCTGAAGTCTACATGGTTGTATATTCAAGCTATTTAAAATGTTTAAATTCAAAACATTTCACACACATTTTCATCATTAAAGATTCAATAATCCATTTTGAACTTTCAGATTTCATTTCCAAAATATGAATTCTGTTTAAAAATACAATCTATAATATTTGACAGGCAATTTTCGGTCCATTTTATTTCGCTTTAAAAATTAGCCTCAATAAATTTAGTGGTTGAAATCGAGATTAATTTTGCTCAAAAGTTCTCAAACTTTTTTTTTTAGATTCCAAAAGATAGAAGCTATACAGAAATACTTGTTTTTAAAAAAATATTCAATTTTAGGATTATATTTTCACTTTTTTCAATATTTTATATTCTCCTACACTGGACAATAAAGTGATTATTATGTTTGTGTCTCCACAGATTTTCTGACATTATCGACGGGAAAAGAGAAACTGCTGTAAAGTTTCTGCTGAATCTGTTTGTTTCAGCTTCAGAGTTTGATGCAAATACAGAAGAAAATTACACTGAACTATTAACATCTGTGTGCAGCTACACATCTTTCCCCTATGATGAGAATCATTGTTATACCTGGACTCAGTGTGATTTCCTGCTGGATCTGTGGTCACATGTGAAGGACTATGAGACTCAAACAGGCAGGAGTGTCCTTCCAGCGTTACAGCCAGTTTATCAGTCAGCTCCTGCAGTCTGGATCATAGATCTCTCAGAGAGAAAGATCTCCATCCTCCTAGAAGTGCTGAAACTGCAGACAGAGAAGAAACCAGTAGATCTGAGAGACTGGACAGATGAAGAGAGTGAAGTGAGGGGATTCCTCCAGTGTCTGCCCTACATCTCACAGCTCAGGTGAGACTCTCATGAGGAACACACCAATCATGCTGGATTATTGTATTCAGTGCTCACAATAAAATTAAGTAAATCAATGTATATGTTGGGCAGACAAAATAAATGCGATCGTGACCCAGAATTGAAACATTGAATTGAAGTGTGGTTTTTACCGACCCCTCAGTGGCCGGATGACTTTCACAGTTAGTGCACAACGATGAGGCCAGTTGTATTCTGATTGTATTCTATATAATACTGGATGAAGTCAAGATACACTCACATTATCTGTTGCCTGATCATCCATCTTCAGAAACACCAAACCAATTTTAAAAGACTGATAATGTTTTAGCCCAACTGAAATGTAATGTTTAAAGTGTGTGTGTAAACGTTATTATTACTGATGTGACGTAATACAGGACAAAATAGAACTTTACTTTAATGGAAATGGAAGTAAAATAATGACAAATGTTTTTGAAACAATAAATCTTGTTGAATTGCACTACTTGAAAAAATATGCATTGCATAAACCCTGCTTGCATTTTAATGCTTTGTATTTTTAGGGCTTGCATTTTTATGGCTGAAGTCTACATGGTTGTATATTCAAGCTATTTAAAATATTTAAATTCAAAACATTTCACACACATTTTCATCATTAAAGATTCAATAATCCATTTTGAACTTTCAGATTTCATTTCCAAAATATGAATTCTGTTTAAAAATACAATCTATAATATTTGACAGGCAATTTTCGGTCCATTTTATTTCGCTTTACAAATTAGCCTCAATAAATTTAGTGGTTGAAATCGAGATTAATTTTGCTCAAAAGTTCTCAAACTTTTTTTTTTAGATTCCAAAAGATAGAAGCTATACAGAAATACTTATTTTTAAAAAAATATTCAATTTTAGGATTATATTTTCACTTTATTCAATATTTTATATTCTCCTACACTGGACAATAAAGTGATTATTATGTGTGTCTCCACAGATTTTCTGGCATTATCGACGGGAAGAGAAAAACTGCTGTAAAGTTTCTGCTGAATCTGTTTGTTTCAGCTTCAGAGTTTGATGCAAATACAGAAGAAAATTACACTGAACTATTAACATCTGTGTGCAGTTACACATCTTTCCCCTATGATGAGAATAATTGTTATACCTGGACTCAGTGTGATTTCCTGCTGGATCTGTGTTCATATGTGAAGGACTATGAGACTCAAACAGGCAGGAGTGTCCTTCCAGCATTACAGCCAGTTTATCAGTCAGCTCCTGCAGTCTGGATCATAGATCTCTCAGAGAGAAAGATCTCCATCCTCCTAGAAGTGCTGAAACTGCAGACAGAGAATAAACCAGTAGATCTGAGAGACTGGACAGATGAAGAGAGTGAAGTGAGGGGATTCCTCCAGTGTCTGCCCTACATCTCACAGCTCAGGTGAGACTCTCATGAGGAACACACCAATCATGCTGGATTATTGTATTCAGTGCTCACAATAAAATTAACCCTTGTGCATTGTTCAAATTCACTACCCTTTCGTTATGTTCGTGGCTGAAAAAAGCCACTACTTTAAACTGCTGTAAAAATGTATCAGATAGATATTTTTTTCAAATTTTTTTGCATAAATCTATTAACCGACCTCAGTCCTGATCAAAACTACTAATTTTTTTTTTAAAATTCAGGATTTTAACTCTTTAATTGCCAAATTCATAAATGATGTCACTGATTTGGGGGAAAAAAAAACACAAAATGACTTATTTTCAATATAAAATATGATTGTGGACTGAATTTTTTTTTACCTTTTATCACAGTCTTGGACATGTCAAAGATTAGAAACAACATTGGTTTTGATGCATTGTTAGTTTTTGTGTAGCATCAGATTTTAACTTTTTCTCCCTCATTTACTGTTCGTGGCTGTTTTTGCCCCATTGACTTCCATTATAACCACATTTTTTGATTGCAAAGCCATGACACCATAAAATCATGCATTTTTGATTGTTGATGGTTTTCCCTGTTGGGAAGAGGTAAAATTTGTAATTTTTACTGTTGATAACCAGGTGGAACCATTTAACCCTTTAGACAGGCCTGTGCAAAAAAAAGCTTAGTTTCTGGCTTTTACATGCAGTTATATGGAGTATAATAGCATATTACAGTGTGTATATGTGTGTGTGGGTGTGCGTGAGTGTGTGAGAGAGTGTGAGAACTCACCTTGATGTGTCTGAGAAAATAAAAATATACACTTCAGCTCTCAAAACTACATGGAGTAAACAAAAACAAAGTAAGTGTATTTATGCATCTGCTGCCTTTTGATGGTGAGAAATGCAGACTAAACAAAAACAAAGCAAGTGGATATAAACGCTTGTCATTTGATGGTGAGAAGAGCAGCAAGCAACATGAGAGAGGGCTTGACTTGTAGTGAAGTTTTAAAGATGATTATGTAGTCTGACCCCTCCAGCGAGCTGCAGGAGGTATTGTCTTCTCACTCTGACCGCAGACTCAGGACAGTCAGATCCTGGTTTGGATGTGGCACCCTCATCATCATCTCAAGCTTCCACTGAAGGCGAGGAGGATTCAGATGATCCTGGATCTGGATGGACTGGGAGAATCTTGAGAGGGACATGGTGGTTCTGAAAATCCCACGACCACTGCGATCATCCCACAGGCAACGTGTGGACTCCCCTCTGGATCTGAAGACGCTGGCCAAAATCAGTAGCCCCATGCACAGAGATCTGTGGAGTCCACAGATCCAGGATCCTCTGAATCCTCCTCGCCTTCAGTGGAGCTCTAGCTTCCACTGAAAGCAGGAGGATTCTGTGGATCCTGGATCTGGGTGGATTGGGAGAAATGGTGAAGTATGGTTTTCCACCAATGCGGAGACAATTCCCTTTCTTCAGCCTGCAAGAGGCGTGAGTCGAGGGCCGACACGCAATGCTATTGCAATGGTTCAGAACATGGATTCTGTGTTCAATCTGTTTTTTACGGAGGAGACGACTGACCTCATTGTCAGCATGACCAACCTCCATGGGCACCGCACAATGAGAAACTGGACTGGGGTGGACTCCACAGATCTCTGTGCATGGGGCTACTGATTTTGGCCAGCGTCTTCAGATCCAGAGGGGAGTCCACACGTTGCCTGTGGGATGATCGCAGTGGTCATGCGATTTTCAGAGCCACCATGTCCCTCTCAAGATTCTCCCAGTCCATCCAGATCCAGGATCATCTGAATCCTCCTCGCCTTCAGTGGAAGCTTGAGATGATGATGAGGGTGCCACATCCAAACCAGGATCTGACTGTCCTGAGTCTGCGGTCAGAGTGAGAAGACAATACCTCCTGCAGCTCGCTGGAGGGGTCAGACTGCATAATCATCTCTAAAACTTCACTACAAGTCAAGCCCTCTCTCATGTTGCTTGCTGCTCTTCTCACCATCAAATGACAAGCGTTTATATCCACTTGCTTTGTTTTTGTTTAGTCTGCATTTCTCACCATCAAAAGGCAGCAGATGCATAAATACACTTACTTTGTTTTTGTTTACTCCATGTAGTTTTGAGAGCTGAAGTGTATATTTTTATTTTCTCAGATGCATCAAGGTGAGTTCTCACACTCTCTCACACACTCACGCACACCCACACACACATATACACACTGTAATATGCTATTATACTCCATATAACTGCATGTAAAAGCCAGAAACTAAGCTTTTTTTTGCACAGGCCTGTCTAAAGGGTTAAATGGTTCCACCTGGTTATCAACAGTAAAAATTACAAATTTTACCTCTTCCCAACAGGGAAAACCATCAACAATCAAAAATGCATGATTTTATGGTGTCATGGCTTTGCAATCAAAAAATGTGGTTATAATGGAAGTCAATGGGGCAAAAACAGCCACGAACAGTAAATGAGGGAGAAAAAGTTAAAATCTGATGCTACACAAAAACTAACAATGCATCAAAACCAATGTTGTTTCTAATCTTTGACATGTCCAAGACTGTGATAAAAGGTGAAAAAAAATCCAGTCCACAATCATATTTTATATTGAAAATAAGTCATTTTCTGTGTTTTTTTTCCCAAATCAGTGACATCATTTATGAATTTGGCAATTAAAGAGTTAAAATCCTGAATTTTTTTTAAACATTTAGTAGTTTTGATCAGGACTGAGGGCGGTTAATAGATTTATGCAAAAAAATTTGAAAAAAATATTTATCTGATACATTTTTACAGCAGTTTAAAGTAGTGGCTTTTTTCAGCCACGAACATAACGAAAGGGTAGTGAATTTGCCCAGAGTGTACTGTTGAGTTTTTGAAAAATTTCAAAGCATTTTCCCAAAATATGTGTCAAAATAAGATTTGTCACCAAAAATCATTCCATTTGCTGAAACAAAGAAAAAGTTACGGCCAAATTAAGACTAAAAAATACCCCTTAGTGGCTGAAAAAAGCCACAACAGCACATAAGGGTTAAGTAAATCAATCTATATGTTGGGCAGACAAAATAAATGCGATCGTGACCCAGAATTGAAACATTGAATTGAAGTGTGGTTTTTACCGACCCCTCAGTGGCCGGATGACTCTCACAGTTAGTGCACAACGATGAGGCCAGTTGTATTCTGATTGTATTCTATATAATACTGGATGAAGTCAAGATACACTCACATTATCTGTTGCCTGATCATCCATCTTCAGAAACACCAAACCAATTTTAAGAGACTGAATGTTTTAGCCCAACTGAAATGTAATGTTTAAAGTGTGTGTGTAAACGTTATTATTACTGATGTGACGTAATACAGGACAAAATAGAACTTTACTTTAATGGAAATGGAAGTAAAATAATGACAAATGTTTTTGAAACAATAAATCTTGTTGAATTGCACTACTTGAAAAAATATGCATCACATAAACCCTGCTTGCATTTTAATGCGTTGTATTTTTAGGGCTTGCATTTTTATGGCTGAAGTCTACATGGTTGTATATTCAAGCTATTTAAAATGTTTAAATTCAAAACATTTCACACACATTTTCATCATTAAAGATTCAATAATCCATTTTGAACTTTCAGATTTCATTTCCAAAATATGAATTCTGTTTAAAAATACAATCTATAATATTTGACTGGCAATTTTCGGTCCATTTTATTTCGCTTTACAAATTAGCCTCAATAAATTTAGTGGTTGAAATCGAGATTAATTTTGCTCAAAAGTTCTCAAACTTTTTTTTTTAGATTCCAAAAGATAGAAGCTATACAGAAATACTTATTTTTTTTAAAAAATATTCAATTTTAGGATTATATTTTCACTTTATTCAATATTTTATATTCTCCTACACTGGACAATAAAGTGATTATTATGTGTGTCTCCACAGATTTTCTGACATTATCGACGGGAAAAGAGAAACTGCTGTAAAGTTTCTGCTGAATCTGTTTGTTTCAGCTTCAGAGTTTGATGCAAATACAGAAGAAAATTACACTGAACTATTAACATCTGTGTGCAGTTACACATCTTTCCCCTATGATGAGAATCATTGTTATACCTGGACTCAGTGTGATTTCCTGCTGGATCTGTGGTCACATGTGAAGGACTACGAGACTCAAACAGGCAGGAGTGTCCTTCCAGCATTACAGCCAGTTTATCAGTCAGCTCCTGCAGTCTGGAGAATAAAGCTCTCAGAGAGAAAGATCTCCATCCTCCTAGAAGTGCTGAAACTGCAGACAGAGAAGAAACCAGTAGAGCTGATAGACTGGACAGATGAAGAGAGTGAAGTGAGGGGATTCCTCCAGTGTCTGCCCTACATCTCACAGCTCAGGTGAGACTCTCATGGGAAATACTCTCATAGTTTGATTCAGTTTATTTAAATATTGTCAATGTTGTCAAAAACATTTATGTCAGATTCTCTAAGCTTAATTTCTATTGTTTTAATGTAGCTGAAGATTTTAGCTGTAAGACGGATCTGTTGTTTTGATTTTTAGTTCCTACTGTTTACATTCACTTGAGATGAACTGCAACTGACCTCATTTACATTAATATTGAGCCAAAACACACTGACAGCAGAAAAGTGATTAAATCAACATTTGTTTTTCAATGTTGAACAGATTTTAGGGGTCTTTACATGATGTTTGTAATTATTTTAATATTTCACTATTTTAAATACAGTTATATATTAAAAAAATATTATTTTCAACTCACATTTTTTAACTTTTGTCACAAACACTTTGAGTTTGAGTGCTGTTATGATTGGCTAAAGTCATTTGATAGTCTGACAAAGTTTCAGTGCCTCCAATATTGCACATGTGTGTTTTGAAAACATTATCTATAAATATAAAACTGCATTTACAAGAAAAGCATTATGAATTTGTGTTTACATTTGTTTTGTTATGAAATTGTTTATTTGCGCTTTGTGATTTGCTATTTTCAGATATAACAGAGTTTGTATTACTCTATCTTTCAGTAAAAGTTTCTTTCCAAACTCTGCATTAAATTGTGCCTGATCACAAACCCAAGTCTGTAGTGGAATGGTCAGAACAAACATAATCTTCCAACATGATCCTAGACATTGTTTAATAATAATTAATAATAAACCATTAATAATAAACCACCCATTCGTTCCTAATGCTGGAGTCCTTCAGAAGGTTGTGCAGAACTTCCCTGACATCTTAATATTTGTAAAAATAAATAATCAGATAAAAACTAGTTTAAACTTGCAGTAAGCTTCAGGTGCCTGTTAACATGAGTATCTCTATGGTCTTGGGTGACCTGCTCTCTCTTTCTTGTCAAGTCATTGTTCTTCCTCTGCTGGGCAGGATATCAAAATGAAATGGTAAAGTAGGCGTTGATGTGTTGTTGTGGAGTTGGTCAGATGCAAATATCTACTATAGTCTAATGTCACAATGTGGAGGAAGTAGAAAACAAGTCATCTGGCAGCTTGATTTCAGTTTATGCCGATTTTGGAGGGTCTGGAAAGTTTTTTTCCATTGTACAATGACATCTTATATGTCAAAAGATCAAATAAAATTTGATTCCTCATTACATAAATACTATTGGTTAACAAATATAATACTGCTGTGGCTGATTCACCAGAGAAAAGGGGAAAGTTAGGCCCTGCTAATATCGAATTTGGTAACTAGAAAGAAGTCTCAGCTCGGCAATACCTCTTCTGAAACGTGTTGGTCTTGTGTTTTGGTGACTAACAACAGGAGCTGGCAACACATCTGTTTGTGATCAGCGGTTCTGTGTTTCCTGAGTTTATAATGTTTTCTTCCATACAGCGAGACTGACAACTGATATGTCAATATATTTCGGTTTCTAGATATCTGGGGAATAAATGGTATTGGTGGACAGTAAATGCAGCCAAAGTGTTACTAATGTAATGCATCCGTAATGGTGGAGCAACCGTCTGTCTGACAAAGAGTTACATTAACAGCAACTGAATCTGTTAATTAATAATTTAGAGCTTGTGGTTTCAGGAAATGTTTTAAATTACTGTATTTGTTTCATTGTTTCACAGTTTATTTGCAGATATGCACTCTTTTTTTTTGTTTGAAAAATGTAATTGATTTCAACTAGTGAGATTCGATTTGCCAATAATCATTTGATATTTTGATACAAAAAAATGCAAAGAGCAAAACTGAAAACTAAAGATAATAATAAAAATATTTGTTCATCACTTTTCACTGTTCAATTACACTGACCTTAGGTATTGTCTGACAAACCGTTTGATTCATTTAAATAATCTTTATTTGTCTCCTTTGTCGTCTCTAACTAAATCTTGTTGATTCTTTCTTTAGATTTGTTGAACCACAGAATAACTCATCTGAATCATGGGAGAAAAGAAAGAGATCTTTCATACTGGATTTGTGTCTGCAAGCTGCTCTCCACCAGAAAGAGACAATAGAAGAAACTGTGGAGAAACTGTTGTCATCTGTGAATTATGAGAGATGTGATTTCCTGCTGGATCTGTGGTCACATGTGAAGGACTATGAGACTCAAACAGGCAGGAGTGTCCTTCCAGCATTACAGTCAGTTTATCAGTCAGCTCCTGCAGTCTGGAGAATAAAGCTCTCAGAGAGAAAGATCTCCATCCTCCTAGAAGTGCTGAAACTGCAGACAGAGAAGAAACCAGTAGATCTGATAGACTGGACAGATGAAGAGAGTGAAGTGAGGGGATTCCTCCAGTGTCTGCCCTACATCTCACAGCTCAGGTGAGAGTCTCATGATGAACACAACAATCATGCTGGATTATTGTATTCAGAGCTCACAATAAAATTAAGTAAATCAATGTATATGTTGGGCAGACAAAATAAATGCGATCGTGACCCAGAATTGAAACATTGAATTGAAGTGTGGTTTTTGCCGACCCCTCAGTGGCCGGATGACTTTCACAGTTAGTGCACAACGATGAGGCCAGTTTTATTCTGATTGTATTCTATATAATACTGGATGAAGTCAAGATACACTCACATTATCTGTTGCCTGATCATCCATCTTCAGAAACACCAAACCCATTTTAAGAGACTGATAATGTTTTAGCCCAACTGAAATGTAATGTTTAAAGTGTGTGTAAATGTTATTATTACTGATGTGACGTAATACAGGACAAAATAGAACTTTACTTTAATGGAAATGGAAGTAAAATAATGACAAATGTTTTTGAAACAATAAATCTTGTTGAATTGCTCTACTTGAAAAAAATATGCATTGCATAAATCCTGCTTGCATTTTAATGCGTTGTATTTTTAGGGCTTGCATTTTTATGGCTGAAAGTCTACATGGTTGTATATTCAAGCTATTTAAAATGTTTAAATTCAAAACATTTCACACACATTTTCATCATTAAAGATTCAATAATCCATTTTGAACTTTCAGATTTCATTTCCAAAATATGAATTCTGTCTAAAAATGCAATCTATAATATTTGACAGGCAATTTTTGCTCCATTTTATTTCGCTTTACAAATTCGCCTCCATAAATTCAGTGGTTGAAATCGAGAGGAATTTTGCTCAAAAGTTCTCAAACTTTTTTTTTTTTTAGATTCCAAACGATAGAAGCTATACAGAAATACTGATTTAAAAAAAATATTCAATTCAGGATTATATTTTTACTTGTATTCAATATTTTATATTCTCCTACACTGGACAATAAAGTGATTATTATGTGTGTCTCCACAGATTTTCTGGCATTATCGACAGGAAGAGAGAAACTGCTGTAAAGTTTCTGCTGAATCTGTTTGTTTCAGCTTCAGAGTTTGATGCAAATACAGAAGAAAATTACACTGAACTATTAACATCTGTGTGCAGTTACACATCTTTCCCCTTTGATGAGAATAATTGTTATATCTGGACTCAGTGTGATTTCCTGCTGGATCTGTGGTCACATGTGAAGTACTATAAAACTCAAACAGGCAGGAGTGTCCTTCCAGCATTACAGCCAGTTTATCAGTCAGCTCCTGCAGTCTGGAGAATAAATCTCTCAGAGAGAAAGATCTCCATCCTCCTAGAAGTGCTGAAACTGCAGACAGAGAAGAAACCAGTAGATCTGATAGACTGGACAGATGAAGAGAGTGAAGTGAGGGGATTCCTCCAGTGTCTGCCCTACATCTCACAGCTCAGGTGAGAGTCTCATGAGGAACACAACAATCATGCTGGATTATTGTATTCAGTGCTCACAATAAAATTAATAAATTTAATGTTCAGTGTATGTTAGAAAGACAATATATATGTGAACGTGAACCAGAATTGAAAACACTGTTGCATAAACTTCACAGTCTTACAAGTTAGTCATCTAATTATTTTACACAAGACTGATCATAACTGTTTTAAATCAGTTACATAAAGAGGTATTGGTGTAATTTGAATCTGAAAAGTAAGTGTGATTCGCCCTAACTAACTGCTAGTTGTTCAGACTTGTGCAGTGTTGGCCAGTAACTAGTACTTTCTCTGGTAACTAGTAGTGTAACTAACATTACATTTTTTTGTCACAATTACTAATGATTTGAAATTCAGAAATCCAATCATCCCTATCAATTTTCATAATCGTTGTTGTGTGTGTGCGCTCATGACATCATCAACACAGCAAATCTTTGTCTGAAGACGGAGAAGAACATATTATAAACCATATCATATAGCGGCTGAAAATACAGACTTTATTTTATATTTTCTATGTTGCTGCTTTATTAAATAACTGAAGGGGTTTAATCAAATTGTGGCTCGTCATCAGTTTGAGACAGTTGTAATCTTCGTTTATTTGTAACTTTCATGAATTCACAGGCTGCAAAAATTATTCAATTACCAGTTATTCGGAGGTGTAATGGAAGAGTAATGTAACTAGTGTAATTAATTACTGTTGTCCGGGAGTAATAAGTAAAGTAATAATATTATTTTTGTAAGGAGTAACTAGTAATGAGTAAATGATCCATGTTTTGAGTAACGAGCCCAACACTGTTCTCTCATGACACAGTTTTAACTAAGCGTCTCTGTTTATGATCTGGCCGCTTACAGTCGTGTTGTGAGTAAATCTGTTGTTCAAATCCTTCTCTCACTCTCGTTCAGTCAGTCTCTGTAGAGATTGATTTTATTCATGTATTTCTATTATATCAGCTTCATGCAGCTCACAGTCCGTTTATACTGTATATGCGGTTATAATCGAGCTAAAGTGGGTTTCTGCATAGTCTATCTGAGTCTCTTCATTTTGGGCTCACACTTGATCCCTTCATGGTCAAAAGTGGCCAAAGCCTTGAAATGTAACTTTTTTTTCAGTGAAATTAATGTGATATTTTTTGGTTTAGTAATATTTTTTTTCACTATTATTTAGAATTTTGAAGGAATTCTTTAACAAAAATGTTTAATGTGAGAATAGTGTCACCTGGAGGCGTTAAAAAACAAAATGTGTGATGTCATGGTGTAACCAGCTCTCACTATATAAATATATAGAGGCTTTTGGATTCTCTACAATTTATGTTTTATAAAAACATTTTGTGTGTAACTCTTGTATTTTTAATTTTTTTTTATTTCACATCTGCTGATGCAGTCTTACCACTGTGTGTGTGTGTGTGTGTGTGTGTGTGTGTATGTGTGCGTGTGCGTGTGTGTGTGTGTGTGTGATTACTGATTGACTATTCTAGATTAAGCGGTTACTGTCAAATCAGAAAATCAACAGTGTAGAAACTGTGTGTCTGACGCAGGTTTATCTTCATATCAACTCAATATATGTGCCAATTACATGTTCTTGACATGAAAGGTTTGAGGAAATGAATTAAGTTACTCAAACTTTTTATTTTACTTTTTATTTTTTTATTTAGATTCCAAAATATAAAAGCTATACAGAAATACTTTTATTTACTAAATTTTTTATTTACGATTATATTTCCAACACACTATTCAATACACAACCATCCTCTACAACTGAAATATAAACTGAAGTAATAGTCAAATCCGAATGTTTATATAATTTTTTTAGGGCTCTGCAAAAATTAATTGCGATTAATCACATCCAAAATAAAAGTCTGTGTTTACATAATATATTTGTGTGTGCTGTATATAATTATTTTGTATATATAAATACCTATGCATGCATGTATATATTTAAGAATTATTTGCGCTTAAATTCTGTATATATATATATATATATATATACATAATCTATATTATATAAATATTTTATATATGAATAACACATTTTCTTAAATATATATATACATGCATGTGTGTGTATTTATATATACAAAATAATTATATACAGCACACACACATATATTATTATGTAAACACAGACTTTTATTTTGGATGCGATTAATCGCAATTAATTTTTGCACAGCCCTAAAATTTTTATATTAATTAATAATTCAATGAGTCACGTTTTTCAATATTTTACATTCTTCTACACTGGACAATAAAGTGATAATTATGTGTGTCTCCACAGATTTTCTGGCATTATCGACGGGAAGAGAGAAACTGCTGTAAAGTTTCTGCTGAATCTGTTTGTTTCAGCTTCAGAGTTTGATGCAAATACAGAAGAAAATTACACTGAACTATTAACATCTGTGTGCAGTTACACATCTTTCCCCTATGATGAGAATAATTGTTATACCTGGACTCAGTGTGATTTCCTGCTGGATCTGTGTTCACATGTGAAGGACTATGAGACTCAAACAGGCAGGAGTGTCCTTCCAGCATTACAGCCAGTTTATCAGTCAGCTCCTGCAGTCTGGAGAATAAAGCTCTCAGAGAGAAAGATCTCCATCCTCCTAGAAGTGCTGAAACTGCAGACAGAGAAGAAACCAGTAGAGCTGATAGACTGGACAGATGAAGAGAGTGAAGTGAGGGGATTCCTCCAGTGTCTGCCCTACATCTCACAGCTCAGGTGAGAGTCTCATGAGGAACACACCAACCATGCTGGATTATTGGATTCAGTGCTCACAATAAAATTAATGAATTTAAAGGAGCTGTATGCAAGATTGTGTTCAAAACCGGCACTGCAATCACTTTCAAATTAGGGTGTATCCCCGCATTTCCCCATGACTCAATGTTGCCAGATATGCTGCAGGTTCCAGCAGGAATGTAGGATGCTACAAGAAGCTTCCAATGGCAAGTGACGAGTCTTTTTCTGTTCATTATTTATTTCGGACTTTGTAACAAAGTATTTCGGATTTATATCAAGTTTTTTGGGGGTTTTGCAACATTAGAATTTTTTTATCCGATTCCGACACGTTTGTATCTGCAGCTGCGGTAACTAGAGAAGAGCTGGCAACCCAAATGCCACAACACTACTGACTCCATGATTGGTAGATTGGTGGAGGGTGGAGCATCAGACCAAAACACAACATGACAATATCAACATCAGTTGAGGGCTGCAACTTCACTTTTAAATGATAATATCCTGGCCGGACTGCTGTTGTCAGTGATATAATTATTTGAGATGAACATGATCTCTTAATGTCTAATGACATATCAGGGAAAATTTATGATTAATTGAAATAAATTTCTTGCATACAGCTCCTTTAAAGTACAGTGTGTGTTAGGAAGACAATATATATGTGAACATGAACCAGAATTGAACAGAATTGAACACTGTTGCATAGACTAGTCTTATAAGTTAGTCATCTAATTATTTTATACAAGACTTATCATAAGTAATAATTCAATGAGTCACGTTTTTCATATTCTTTTCATGTTTTTCATATTTTATATTCTTCTACACTGGACAATAAAGTGATAATTATGTGTGTCTCCACAGATTTTCTGACATTAGCGACGGGAAGAGAGAAACTGCTGTGAAGTTTCTGCTGAATCTGTTTGTTTCAACATCAGAGTTTGATGCAAATACAGAAGAAAATTACACTGAACTATTAACATCTGTGTGCAGTTACACATCTTTCCCCTGTGATGAGAATAATTGTTATACCTGGACTCAGTGTGATTTCCTGCTGGATCTGTGTTCACATGTGAAGGACTATGAGACTCAAACAGGCAGGAGTGTCCTTCCAGCATTACAGCCAGTTTATCAGTCAGCTCCTGCAGTCTGGAGAATAAATCTCTCAGAGAGAAAGATCTCCATCCTCCTAGAAGTGCTGAAACTGCAGACAGAGAATAAACCAGTAGATCTGATAGACTGGACAGATGAAGAGAGTGAAGTGAGGGGATTCCTCCAGTGTCTGCCCTACATCTCACAGCTCAGGTTTGTGTGAAATACTTTTAAAATACAATTTTAAATGCCTTTATATTTAATTAATGATGTATGCTTTTTCAACCACAGATTGTAAACATAAGTCAGTATGTTTGATTACCATGACAGGATACTTTTATATATCTATATTTAATAATTTTCATTGATTAAATCCTCGTCCTGTAGCAATGCTGATCGGTTCATCCCGTCACTATGTAAAGTGTTGGGGCCGAGAGTGAAGGCAGATCAGGTGACTCCTCTGCTCCGGGCTTTAGACTTCACTGTTACTCTGAGTGGGAAATTACCCAGCAGCTCCTGCAGATCTGTGGGGAGAGTTCTGGGCCGCTCGCCCTCCAAACTAAACCTGACTCTGAAGACACTCGCCATCTCTCTCAGAGGACTCAAACTGCTCTTCAAACACATCACACACCTGCACAAACTGAGGTTTCATCTGCATCATCTGCAGTCACACTTTTAAATCATCCTGAAATACTGTTTGAATGTTTCTCATGATCTCTGATTTTGTCTTTGACAGTGTGGAAGACGAACTGGTAGTGAAGATGTTCAGAGCGCTGAGATCATCGAATGGTCCTTTTCCACTGATAGAGGAGTTTTCAATGCTCACAAAAGACTCGAAGCGAAATCTCTCTCGTATCCTGAGCAGCTTGACGTCTCTCCTGAGACTGTTTTCTGTTCAGTGTTTGGATCTTACTGAGTGTAAATCAGATGCTCTGTCTCTCACGGCTCTGTTGGGTCTCCGGGAACCTGCGACTATCAGGTCTGTGTGTGTTCAGCAAGGTCCATTTTCTGTGAGTAAATCAACCGGTTTAACAAACTGACCAGATGTGTGTGTGTGTGCTCAGGTTCTCTAAAGAGACTCTTCAGTGGCTGGTTTCTGTGATGTCTGAAGCACAGGATGATGAACTGACACACTCTTTCCTGAAGAAAGTGTCGAAGGATCTGACTTCCTGCTCACTGACCTGGGAAGTGATTCATTACATACTGACACACCAAGATCTGAATCTGACACATCAAGATCTGAATCTGAAGTTGGACTTGAGAAAGAATAAAATCTCTTGTGAAAACATCCGAGAACTTCTGCCCTTGATAGAGAGAATCAAGTTGAAAAGGTAAAAATTATTCATCACGAATAGAGCCATGGTTTCCCTCAATTTAATTTAGTTTAATATATATATATATATATATATATATATATATATATTACATTCCTCAAATGTGAGTTGTGAAACCACTGTGTGCTTTAAAAACATAAGTTGCTAACAAGTTGCTTCTGGTTTTTCAGAGTCCCCTGGCTTATTTCTCAATCATTGAAGAAACTCGTAAATAAAATCAATAAATAAAAATAAGACTTTAATGTTTGTTGTGGAACAAAATCTTTTAAAGTAATGTTTGACCACAGACTTTATATTTACTCATGAATAGAAAACCACTATTCTAAATATCTATTAGAAAGTTTGCAGGCTGTCCTCCTGTGGCAAATTAGATTTCTGGGTCACTTTACATTTCTCATCCTGGATAAACCATTGCATCCATCACTTCTCTATTAAAGAACATGTATTTTTCTTCTCTGTTTTCACTGAGTGAGTTTGATTCAAGTAGATTTTACTGAATGATCTTATTCTCCTCAGGATGAGTCCCAGCTTTACTCTGTCCATCATTATGGAGATTTACGAGACTCGCTCTCCTCAGTATGTGTCCAGTCTGATGAGTTCAGCAGGAAATGACATCAACCTGAACGGCAGAGTGTTGGACTCTGTTCACTGCGCTGCCCTGCGCTTCACTCTCGAGAACTGCAACACTGTTAAACTCAGTCTGCTCTGGACCTCCATACCAGAGGGGGAGCTGGAGAGCTTTCTGCCTTTGCTCAGCAGAGTCACACGACTCAGGTCAGCTCATTTAACAGCAATGATATTATAATGCCTGTTGTTTTGCTCAAGAATCTCTCCGTTAACAGTGTGTGTGTGTGTGTGTGTGTGTGTGTGTGTGTGTGTGTGTGTGTGTGTGTGTGTGTGTGTGTGTGTGTGTGTGTGTGTGTAGTGTTGACAGGCTGCTGCTGCTGAAGCTGCTTCATGGCTGCAGTTCCTCTGATCTCCAGCAGGAGACAGCATCTGTTCTGCTCTCTGCTCTTCACAACACACTGGACTTCTCCTGCGGTTCGGCTCTGGATTTAACAGACACAAAAAAGCAAGAACATTTGAAACTAACAAATAAAGACTGTAAATTAATCACATCTGTGCTTCAGAAAACTCAAAGTGTTGTGAAGTTGGTTTTACAGGACTGTAAGATCTCTGATACGGCCCTGAAACAACTTTGGCCAATCCTGCCTCGAGTCCAGCTGAGGTGAGAAATATCTGACTGATACCTCTCATTACTGATATCACACAGTCCAATTATTTAACTCCATATAAACTCCCTGTATATTATCATTGTGTTGTTCTTCCTCTCTTCAGTTGCAGTAAAGCTTTACTGCTGCAGTTTCTGGCTTGTATCAGTAAAGATGGATCTCAGAGAGGCTCTTCGAGGAGGACTGAGGATCTTTCACAGGCTTTAGGAGGAGAGATGGACCTCAGTCACACTCAGATGGACCAGAGCGCTTGTGAACAGCTGGCGCTGTTTCTGGAATATTCTGAAGGGCTGAAAGAACTGGATCTCAGTCACTGCAAACTCACGGATCACTGCATGAAGCCGCTGATGCCGCATCTGCACAAAACTCAGACTCTGGAGTGAGTTACTGAGACACCACAGCAATAGACAAACACTAAACACATGTTCACTTCTGTTCATTTATTGTTTCTGTCTCATTTCTTCTTATAGTGTGAGTCACAATAATATAACAGACGAATCAGCAGAGAGAATCCACAGCGGCGTCTCCAGTCACAGCAATATCCAGACTGTGCGGTGAGTGTGTGTGATCTGGGTTTCATTTTTGTAGGTTTATTGACCCTCTAACTCACATCATTCATTAATTAAACAGAGTAGATTTACTGATTTAACAAACAAAACTTAATTCATTTGATTTTTACATTATAGAGTCATCTGTTTTCTGTAATCTGATTACATTTATTGTTCAATTACAAGTTAAAATAATGCAAGCAATGCTAGTTCTAGATCCACATTGTTGAAGGGCCACATGATAAGCATTTCTTGAAGCATTTAAATATGATTGAATAAGCCTGTATTTTTGGTATATAAAAGTGCATCTTTAAAATGAATTATCATATACATAAATGTCAGTGGTTCAGTTTAGAATACATACTTTGCGCACAGCTTAGCCAAATATAATTTAATGAAATACTTAATGATGAATACTTTTACTTTTTGACAGAAGGTCCTGACTTTTTTTCAAATCAGATGACTTTACAATATCATATTGTGGTGAATTTTGTGTTTTCAGGCTGTTCGGGAACAAAGTCAGTGACAGAAAGAAGTTCATCGGAGACAAGCGATTTGAAATATGGTGAAGATCCTGGACCGTAAACCTGATGATTAATTATTAAAGGGGTGGTTTACTGCTTTTTTTCTTTGCATGATTGTGTTTATGGGGTGCAATATAACATGTATTCGTGGTTTTTCTTTTTTAAAAAGTCTTATTTTTCATTAACTTCACCTTTATTGTAAGCCGCACTCTCCTCTGTCCCCTGAACGAGCGGTTCACTTCATGATTCTATGAAAACACTCCCTCAGAAACGGTCAGTGGGCTCAGATTGGTTCGTTTGGGCCGGTGTGTTGTGATTGGCCAAACTCTCGCTCACGTTGTCCGGAAGGTTAACGCCCATTACCTTTATGGGCGAAACGGGCATGCCAAAGGTGGATACCATAGACGGTGGATACAAATAATAATGATGTCGAGACTGCAGAGGCAGAATCAGACCGAGAAAGCCGCAATGAATCGAGTCAAGCAGAACCTCACCACACACTCTTACTAAACGTTTCTGAATGATTTGCTACATTTTTTAACCATATACACGTTTGTTTTACACAATAGCATCTGACTGGCAACAATAGCAACTGACTGGCTACTAATGTTAAACACAAACAGTGTTGGCAAGTTTACATTCTTGATCATATCGAAAATAACGTCATAAAGTATATATACATGAAAAATACATTTACAACATTAGTACTTATACAAAATTCAGGTCCATAATGTTTGTACGCGTTTGTCGTAGACACAAAATACTAGCATAACTAGTAGCCTCTAGTGGCTATAAAGCCAGCGCTGGCATTTGAAAAAAAAAAAAAACACAAGGCTACGTCTGGAATTATACATGCAAATACATTTAAAATGATGAAGTCTTTGCATACTTACAGGTTGTGGCCCAACAACTGCTGCCTCTGCTTTTAAAGTTGGATCTGCTTCATGTTTTAGTTGTTGAATCCGGTGTTGAATTCGTGGAGATTCTGGAAGCTGTCTTCCGTAAAATGCGCAGCACAGAGAGCTAGATTACGATCATCATTTTCAGGAACATAATCAAACATAAATTGTATCCATTGTTGAGGAAGTACAGCATCTGTGGGAAGCTCGAACACAGGAGACCTGTCAGCTGGGTGAACACAACATACTCGACGTGCCACGGAAATATGCGCATGCCTTTTCCTGCATATTCCGGAGGGAGGGGTTGATGTAAATGTGTGGGTTAGTGACGTACCATAACCCAGCTGTAGTCCCAATCGAGTCGTTTTTGTAGGCAATTATACTTCCTGATTTTTAAAAGACGATATCTCTTCTTACACTGAACTTTCAGCGCTGCAACTTTGCAGATACTGTTCATGCACCAACAGCAACATTACACACTATTTAAAGTCAAAAAAGTGAAATCGCAGTCAACCCCCCCTTTAAGATGTTTTGTAAATGACTCAATTCATGATAAAACAAAGTGACAATCACTTTAGTATGAAAGATCTGTGTCAGTTTATTTTTATTTTTATATCTTTAATGTAGTCTGATTCATTTAAACCAGAATGATTAAATTGAAATGTTAGCAATTGCAACGTTGTGGTAATAATGGCCTATATATTGCCTTAATATACATATAAGAGTAATAGTTATTTCTTATGAATGTACATTTCTATGTGTTGATCTGTCTTAACTGGCTTCCAGTCGCTGCTCATCACGTTGAAGAGACTGACTGTGTCTCTGAGTTCAAATCTGTACTTTATCATTTGAATTCCACATTTATAAGTCACTTTGTATAAACGACTGCTATGTAAATAAATGTAAATGTGATGTTAATGAACTCTTGTTTGAGCACAATTACGTGGGCCCTTAGAATCGCCCTAACTAACTAGTGGTTAGTACACTACACTTTTAGTTGTGTCTTTGCCAGTGCTCAGAAAAGGAAAAGGGTTAATAGGTGTTGGTGAGTAGGTTTTCTCATCAGGGGGGTTTTCTCATCCTTCCCTATATTATATCTTACACAAACTTTTGTTCCTCACTCCCCTCTTCTATCGAGTCTCGCACCGCTGTCCGCCTAGTGACACTTAAAGTTCCCTTTTCAGGGAAATCATGGTATTTAATTAATTCTTCTGATCCTCCAGACCCTCGGGGTCTCCCCACTAGCACCGTGGATTATGTAAAGTATAAACTTACAAGACTAGTATCCCCGCTCTCGTCACCACAGTGTTCCCTTGACCATCATGAGTCAATCCCTCTTAGGTAAGCCTTATAATTTAGGCTTTGTCTCTTACCAGTCTCATCTTATGCCACTTCAGTTCTTTTGATGATTCCAGTGGTGTCCCTCCCGGACCCTTGTGGTCGGCCGCTCTCTCTCAAGTTTACGAAGTAGAGCTGGAACTGCTCAGTCCAGGTGGCCAAACACTGTCCGCTCTCGGGTCCAAGAGGCACATCCAAGGAATCCTGCCGACAACACCAAATTGCGGTGGCAAACAATTTTCTATCACTGAATAATAGACAAACATGTAACAAATGTCAAAGAAGACTATTTATTCCCTTGCAGGGAAAGGGCAGCAATCATACAGTCATACAAGTGGCTGCGGAGTGTGACAACGAGAGGAGGGCATCCTTCCTTTTTTATGGTCAAGGTTATTTCTCTAGGCTAACTTAAATGAAGATATCTCAGCCATAACTAAGACATTGGTAGACTTGTTTATCATATGCTACCCTTGAGTGCAGGCCCTCTGTCCAGGTCATACATTTATCATGCATTTCTTATTGTTCAGCCATGTATACAAAGGTCACACATAAATACGTTCATAAGGGTTAATAACAGTTCTTTTCTCTATCAATGAAGCAGAGAAGCATGGGACTCCACACAATCATCGTGCATTTTGTTACCTTAATCTAATTACCATCATGTTTCTAAGATTCTTTGAAAATAAGAAAATGCATACATATAGAACATATTACATTTCTTCTACAGCTTGTTCCTTTTAACAGACTGTAGTGTATGGAGGGGAAATTACCTTAACGTGGAACTTTGTGAGTTGTGTTCATAGGATCTTGTAGTTCAGCGTTTCTCCTCTTTGTCGCCATCTCTGTTTGAAATCTGCAATTGAATTCGTAGACTTCCCGGCACTGTTTCGCTTTTCCGTGGCGGGGAATTTAAAAAGCGAAGTGTCATCTGTCAACCCGTTTTATGACCGGAGAGATATTTGTTTCGTTTTGTTAGTGTCTAAACTACCTGCAGACAGACTTTAACTCAGGTGAGTGCACATTATTATTCAAATATTTTATCATTTAAATTGCATGTATATTGTCATGTAATCGTATTGTTATCGTGTTGAATGGATTGTGACGATAAGAAACAGCTATTTTATAAGAGTATCTTTGTTTGTAAAGGTGAATGTTTCATCATGATCTCTAACTATGTTTAAAATAAGTTAACAATGCATAAAGATGTAATGTGCAGTAGTATGGAGGACCAAACCTGCAGTTAAAAATGAATGAATGAATGAATGAATGAATAAATAAATAAATAAATAAATAAATAAAATTAAATGTGATAATAGGAAAATACATAAAGGAATAAAGGACTTGATAAAATAATTATGATATCATTTTAATCAAATATATTTTTGTATAATTTCCCCCAAATATATCATTTTTTGCTTTTATATTTTAATGTATTTGTATTCGTTTTAATTGTATTTATTTATTATTTTATTTCTTTGTTCAGTTTATTCTTATATTTATTTATGCATTAATTTAATTGTATATTTATTTATTCCAATTTGTTTTTATTTCCAGATATATTTGTTTTAACCTTTATTTATTTAATTTTCTTTCTTTAGTTTTATATCTATTCTTACATTATTTCATTTATTGATGTGCATGATAATTAGGTTGGTTGGTCTTGCTTACCAAATATAAATATTAACTAACACATAAATAAAAGCAGAAAGGGAAGGGAAAAAATACAAAAAATATTTTGATTAAGAATAAATCATATTTATTTTATCAAGTCATTTATTCCTTTATTTATTTTCCTATTATCAAATGTATCTTTTTTTTACTTATTAACTTTTAATTTCTGCAGGTTTGGTCCTCCTATATTGTAATTAATATCACACACATTACATTTAAATTATGAACAAAGATATGTGTGCAATTTAACATTTTTAATTAGTTAAACTTGTTAACTTTTTATATAAATGCATACATTTCTGCATATATATTTTTATATATTATTTTATTTATTTATTTTATAGTAATTATTTATTTTATAGTAATGGAGGAGGATGAAGAACTGCTGAGTTTTTCTCCAACAAAATATCTCAGCTGAGTAAGTAAATCAATTATCTTGTCATGTGTGTTATATACCCATGTCAAATTCTTATAAAATTGGAATAAAAATTGAACATACTGGAGAGAAACCATTCAAATTATAATGCATAATTTTTATGCTCATCTGCAGCCACAGGATCCACAGTCTTATCTACTGTACAACAGGTTACTTTACACATCAGTTTTGGAGGCTTATTCAATTACATACAGACTTATCCTCCATGTTCTTTTGTTCTAACTACTGTTAAGGTTTGAATATACCAGTGGTGAAGGTGGGTGCACTTCATGAATTGTATGCATGCTAAACTGTTATTTGTTGTGAAAAAAATGACTATTTACTTACAAGCATTTGAACATTATCAGAATTTGCATTACTAGAATAAATAACAGAATAAATAGAATAAAAGAATAAATAATGATTAGTCATTTAATGTAGTCAAGACAATCAAATACATATGCACATTCAGTTTTTAATTTCCTCCCTGTGCTTTTCCTTGCAGCTCTGCCGCAGCCTCCAAAAACATCGGCTCCTAGGCCTTCATCACAGGGTGAAGGCTTTGCACCATCTCGTGACGCAACACAATCAGCATCTAAACCTGCACCAATGCTGTCTGCACTCACTGAAACCCCTGTTCCCAGCTACTTGAACAAAAAAGTAAAGACGTGCATTACACACGTGTATTAAATGTGTTATTCGCGCACATACAATATTATACATATTATTGCACTTTTAATATATATATATATATATATATATATATATAGATGTTCATTAAAATTACAAAAGTATTGTATTTTATTTTATTGCATTGCATTCATTTATAGCAATATTTAATCTTGCTCAGATTTGAAAAAAAAAAACAACTAAATATTATATTGTTACTATTAAACACTGTACATAATTATTTAATTTTAAAAATGTTCTTGGTTTTTTTTTTTTTTCATTTTCTCCACAACCATATTATTATTGCTGTTATTTAATCTATAATTTTAAATTGTTAAATTTCTTTCCATTGTCCATTAAAATCAAACAGTTTAGTCCTTGTTTGCATTGCAATTTAGTGTGTTTTTAGAGTTAATTTTATTGACTTGCATTATTTTATCTTGGTCAGATGTGTAAACACTATTAATAACTGTTAATTAAACACTGTACATAATTATTTTTTATTTTTTTAATCTGTTTTTTCCCCAGCTTTATGTTATTATTATTGTTGTTGTTATTATTAATATTATTGTTGTTTAATCTATAAGTATTTAATACATTACCTTTTACAGTTTCACATAATAATATGTATATTATTGTATTATAAATAAAGTGATAAACTTACTATTTGGTGTTTACTGGTTATATTTCATATATATATTGGATTTCTGTGCATAGTTAAAGAAATATAATGTGAAAATCTCTAAAAAAAAATATATAAAGGTCTAAAACATTATCAAAATGTTCTTTACAATTATTCACATTCAAATATTTTCTATATTAAAAGAGAACTATACCCTATTATAATTCAAATGTTTATTGAGATAATTGGACATTTCGTACATCCTACACAAGAACAAATCTTATAAGTTTTTATTATATTTTCAGCACAAATTTAGTTAAAAAAATTATTACAAATTCATGTCAAGGACGATTTACATATAATAATCTAGATACACTGTATGCTATTTGTGGTCGAGACGGGACTCGAACCTATGATTTTGTGTATTTTTTCTGGCCCGCCTTCCTGAAATATCCTGCGTTCCTATTGGCTAGCAGCGCTCTACACCTACGTGCGACTGGCCTCTTCTTGTCATATATTCGTGTATTTAACGTTACTGTTGAAAATACAACTTATGTCACGCTGAGTACTTTAAATAAGTAGCTACTCCTCAGCGACTCTAGGGGTCGCTGTTTGACAAAAAAGGAATTCCCCCTGCACTGTAAAAAAATATGCTCATGATTTGTAATCACAACATTATGTATTTTGTCAAATCAACTTAAAATAATTTATGTTGTTCAGATAACATAATATTTTAAGTTTCTGATGATTAAATCAATCACCTTCATTGTCTTCAACTCAATTTTTCCATTTCAATGAACTTAATTTTTTAAGGCAGCCAAGTTACTTCATTTTTTAAGTTAAACCAACAATATTTTTTGTGTCCCTTTATCACCCTGACATTTATTTTTAGTTAAGCCTATATTTCCTCATTATTAATTCTATTTTAGCTTCATTTTTTACATTTTTTTTTGCCGATTACTAAATATTATGAACTTTGTTTTTCTTGTCCAATAAAAGATCACCAAATAAAAAACACTTAATTTTTTTCCAGAACACTTGTATCCAAAAAGGTTTGACCAGACTACATTGCCAAATACAATCTAGAAAAAGGTACTTGTTTCCAGCTAACGTGTTACATAGTTTACAATAGTACATTCATTTGGCCTTTACTGCGATAAGATCCATGTTTTTAGTGGTGAGAATTTTCATGTGATTATACATAGATCTGACAAGTGGAGACAGCCACGTTTCAGACAAGTGGAATAGTGGAGCCACTATTCAACATTTAAATAACTCTGAATCTGTTCAGTAAAGCTAAAAAATGCATATAATCCATTTAAAACTATAGATCATACATTTTCTGCAAATCACATAATGTTAAGGCAAAAATGTCTAAATCAAAGAAGCCAGTACAGTACATTATAGAAACAAATAGAACAAAACATTGTTCAAATGAAAATAGGCTAGCTGCTAGATTGTATTGTTCACTGTTAATGTGTGGATATGTGGGGTAAAATATTCAGAGGCTGTTCGAGAAAGTCAGTAGCCTATGTATAAGTATATGTTAAAAAAAATAAGGACAATAACTTATACTAAAAAATATGTGTACTGTATACAGGTAAACTCAAACTAAATATGAATAAATTGTGAAATATTTAAACTATTGAATTAATGTCTGAAATATTGTAATACACAATAATTATTTTCCGATTATTGTTTTCATTAAATAAATATAAGACTTCTTTCAATAAAATAATTAAAAACAACAACAACAACAACAACAACAAAAAACTTAATTTGTGCATTTTGGGAGAGTGTATCGTGTCATTATTAATTACTTATTTATTATATAAATTACACCATGATCCAATGTGATATAAAATACCACATTTAGTCTATGTGATATTCACTTACTAGTCGAAAAAACAGACATTTCTCCTTTAAGACAAAACGAAAGTAAAAGTGCCACACAGGCAAGCTGCGTGTGCCTTCCTTGACGCACCTTCAAATTTAACATTTATTTTTGTACTCTGTCGTCTATTTTTTGTCTAATCACATCCATTACGTGTCTAATACAATCATCTTACCAAGGATTGGTTTGTATTGGATTGTTTTTCGATTTATTAGGCTATTCAACTTTTTTCGACGAAACAGCTCGGAATCGCCCACAACAATGATTACCATCGCTGATTTACTCACGTAATTCTATAGGAGCTAAATAGATTAAGCATGGTAAGTGTGCTTGCCTTTGACTTTTTATTCTCTTATTTATTGTTACCTAAGGCAATTATACTAGTTATGAAACAGTAAAGTGTGATGATTATTTTTAGGCCTTGTGTAACGTGACTTCGTCATTAGAAACTCGATATGCTTCGACACTTCCCCCAAATCCATTCTTTTTGGAGTTTTCAGAGAGCAATATGTTTTTTAGATAAAAATTGTCTGGATACAATTTTATTTGCAATCTTTTCTTTCAATTGTGCTTAGGCAAAATGAATTTGACATCCTAGTAGGCCCAATGTAGGCCTACGTCCTTGTTTACAAATAGGCCTAACCATTTACAAACCCAGTTTTGCAGTTTAAGTTTTGCCTTTCAGTAGGCTGTACTCTGTAGTAAAAACTACGACGTATGAACTGGATTGCTAAATAAATATATACGATAGAAGTTTTTTTAAAATTGATTGTTTGTCTAAAATTCCATTGTTTGGTAAACTGTAAACTACCTATTTTTTGTAACTTAAAGGACAAGTTTGGTATTTTACACTTAAAGCCCAGTTTTAGGATTGTTTCTGATGAAATAGAACGGTTAAGATACAAATTTGGACACATGCTGCTGGGCCCAAGAATTTTCAGTTTCTGTGGGGTTCATTTCACCCCCATTAAACTTTAGTTTACAAAGACGTGAAACTCACCGAGTGGTCTGGGTTGTTCACTGATATGCTCACACAAAAATGGCTGCAAAAAATGCTTACCAACAGTTGAATCGTAACGTTGTTGTCCCATAATACTCTGGCCTTGTCTAAGCATTATTGTCTTAAAGACTGAGTTTTAAAGCTACACTACGTAGGCTCTCTGGCAGTTGCACATTGTTTTGGTAATTATGTGTGTTGGACTTTAGCGCTACAAATTCTGTTGATCATGTATTTAAAGTTTAAGGTGTTGCAGTGGTTGGTGATCATCTTATCATCAGAGTGAACTATTACATTCATCCACCCTCCCTCTCCAAAGAAAAAATGAAAAGGATGAATATGCTCACACCTTCCACCTACAGTAGCCAGTAACCATGTTTTTAATTCACATGTTGAAAAATGTGTGAAATATATCCTAAAATCTCTAATATATATATATAATTATTATAGAATACAGGAGGTATGGCAAAACACAGTTTGGAATTGTTTGTTGTTCTAACAAAACAAAATGTACATGACGTAGGCTATAGCTTTAAAGGTTCTATATGTAACTTTTTTTTATAAAATGAATCCTGTTTTATTGCCTGTGTTTGAAGAGGTTGTAATCACACATTGCAATGATCCATTTTTCGGGTTTTGCTATTACCTCTGAAGGCCAATATTCATATTTATATGTGAGGTCTCCGGGTCGGATTTTCTGCGAAATCCATCAAATGTGATGTGCATGCGCACTCCCGAGCCTCTCTATCCAGTCAACCATGTCTCTGTCCAGTCTCTATACAATCAACCATGCGACCGACGGCACTTCAGCTGACGACATGGAGTCTGATAACAGCCCAAAACGTCCTGCCTCCAGCACAACACAGACTCCAACACAAACTCCACATAAATATAAAAAACAAAAAAGTTTTATCTGCCCAAGCTCGTCAGGCAAAACGTGAATCTGATCGACTCCGGACGAAAACGCGGATCAACATAGTAAACTCTAGTGAAATAGCAAGGTAAACTACATGAAACATGACATGAACACAAAAGAATGTTCCAGGATAACAAAAAGTCGGTGCTTTAGGATGTAACTTATTTTATTTACTAGCTCTACTGACTAACGTCACTCATCCCACTACTATCATATTGTTTATAATACACATTTCCAGACACGTTCAGTACAGTAATGTTACTTCTTACGATCTTACTGATACACTGAAACTGTTCAGTTTAGTTCACTAACCGTTTTCGTTAGGCCTAAAAAAAAAAAGTTTGGTTCCGGTTGGTTGTCAGTTGAGGTCATGGGTCGGTAGGGAATTTTTTTTTTTTTTTTTTTTTTTTTCAGTGGCAGCAAGGGATGGGTAGGAAATTATTCAGGGCTCGACATTAAAGGGATAGTCAAACCTAAAAATATCAAAATTGAAACTACTGTGGAAACAAAGACACCTACATCTTGGATGCCCTTGAGTTAAGCTAAAACATATCAAAAATTAATTTCAAAGTGAACTATCCCCTTAAGCCTTTTCACGTGCTTGTCCTCCGGACAAGTAAGTAAATCTGTCAATCACTTGTCCGAGTAAAAAAGTTGCTTGTCCGGATTTTTTAAATTTATTTATTTTTTATTCTGAAGCAATATTCTCATCAGTGTTCAATCAGCTTTGATATTTAAAAAGGCAAATTGTAATATCTGCACCTTTAAGGGCATCCCCTCCACCAATATTATTAAATGCCCTATGTCTTATTATTCTAAATAATTGAATTTATTGATCAAATTTAGGAATTTAAAATGAAAGATGAAGCATACTGTTACCCTAGGTAGGGCTGATGAAATTAAATCATTTACACTGAAAAACTACAATTTCATAAAATAATGTTATGAAATTGATTTAAATGTGCAAATAAGAAATATTGGAAAGAATTATACTAGGCTACTTATAAACATAACACTAAACTGCCATAGGTGGCGGCAGGCGGCCGTATAAATGAGTGAGTTATTGATTCATTAATTCAAACGATTCGTTCAAACGGTTGATTCATTCAAGAATGAGACAGATGTTGATGTTTATGAATGGGTCATTGAATCCTTGACTCAACCGATTCGTTCAAAATGCTGAATCATCCAGTAATGAAAACAGGATGAGTTCCTGTGAGATGCGTCGTGGTTCTGCTGTGACTTTTCTTTGGAACTATTTTCGCTGCTGAAATGGAACAAAAACACCCAATATTGCTTATAAACAGTAAGTGACTTAATCTGTTTATTGAACTGTTGTAGGAAATCAATGTCACTTTTTCAATCGTGATGGTATTCAGGAAAAATAATTGAGGCTGCTTAGTGCTTAACATTATGTTAAAATATAAAAACTCCACATTTAGATTTTTTATAGGCAGAGTATGTTGTTAACTGTGTGTGTGTGTGCTCCGCTCATGTGTGTAGATTTCTCGTCAACAGCGCAACTTTACAATCAGTAATACAGTAGGCCTGCTACATTTATTATCCACAATCGATCGCAACTTGCAATAAATGTAAAATCAGAATAATTCTCTCGGTTTAGTGATTCCCTAGTTATTTTTTTGTTTGTTATTGATGTTCTAATCAGGCTACTTGTCCGTTGGGGCGAGTAAAATTCTCTTTTACTTGTCCTTCAAAAATCTATTTGTCCCGGAAAAGCGGACAAGTTAGACGGGCTCTAGAGATACGAACCGCGGCAGGTTAGAGTGTTTTGGATTGCATAAAATAATGAAAGAAACGAACAAATACATGGCGAAAGAAGTGCTAGACAGCAGAAGATGGGATTGGGATCATGATTGGATCATGATAGGATGATTTTTTAATAAAACTAGGCGGATGGAGGTATTAGTATGTGGTGTGTGCATGCCTATGAATGCATGTATTTGTATGTGTGCTAATATGAATAAAAATATCCTAAATTACAAAAAAAGACTTGTATAGTATGTATTATAGTTCAGTTTGACGAACGATATCTGCCTCGTTTGTTAATAGATTGCTGGAGGACAAGATGCATCTTACATCGCGTGCTATAAAAAGACGGAGCTGTACAAAAACGTAAATTAATAGTTCGCCTCAGAGTTTTTTATTTGTGTATTTATTTAATTTTTATTATTTCTTCCCCAAGCTCATAAAATAATTTTGGGTCGCACATAAATTGACAGGGTCGGTCGGAAACCGGAAACAAACAATTTTTTTTTTTTTTACGCCTTATCATATTATACATTCACCTGTGTTGACATTGCTGATTGTGAAAGATACACGAAAATAGTTAGTGAAATGGCTTATAACATCGCATGTCGGCTAAATGCAGTTTATAACATTATCATGGTATGAGCACAGAGCATTAGTTCAACGTCAAGCTGATAAAAGTAGGCTATTATTGTACCTGCAGTGGGAGTTTACATTAGTTTCCAGCCTGTTGTGTGATTATTTCGCCGTTGCGTTGAAAGTCTCCGTGTGGCCGCTAGTGATTGCTCGCTCTTGAGATCTAGCACGCACACGAGCACGAGCGCTCTTGTTGCATTCTGAAATATCACCGCTAGAGGCCGCTAAAAATCGCATACAGCACCTTTAAATGCCAGAAAAATGCTAGTTTATGAATAGATGTTTTTTTAGTGTATGTAGACGATTTGTAGAACCTTCAATTACAATAATATGTATGTTTGCAATTTGCTTTTATCGGACTATTACATATTATTAGAACATATTATTAATTCAACTTTTACAAGACACTTTTGTCTCCATGTACGACAGGGTGAGACCAGATGAAGCAGCATCTCCAGCACCCTCACACCTTTCTATGGAAGTCATCAGTCAATGGATCGGCCAGTTGTGTTCAGAAATGCAGGAGAAAGTTATATTGGAGAGAAGTATGAGAATTTACTTTGTCAGGAGGTTTAAAATAGTGTGCTTAATGTATAATTAAGAAAACTTTAATATCTACAATACTGTTTGTTTGGCATTGGGTATATTGTGCATTGTTAATCTGGTTTTATGTCACCTTCTGCTTTCTAGGCAGTTAGAATCTTTAATAATTAATAACAATCTCTCATTATTCTCATTATTATTACAGCTAAAACAAACTTTGCTGCAATAGTTTCCTGTTATCATTGTAAAGGTGTTTTGAATCAATCTGTAGTGTAAAAAAGCACTATATAAATAAAGGTGACTTGACTTGTCTTCTCCATGTCCCACAGGGCGAGACCAGATGAAGCCGCATCTCCAGCACTCTCACTCCTGTCTGTAAAGAGTGATCAGTCAATGGATAGACCCATTGTGTTCAGAAATGGACTGCAAAGTTATATGGGAGAGAAGCATGAGGACCACATGTCCCACAGGGCGAGACCAGCCGAAGCAGCATCTCCAGCACTCTCACACCTGTCTGTAAAGAGTGATCAGTCAATGGATAGACCCATTGTGTTCAGAAATGGAGCGCAAAGTTATATGGGAGAAAAGCATGAGGACCACATGTCCCACAGGGCGAGACCAGATGAAGCCGCATCTCCAGCACTCTCACTCCTGTCTGTAAAGAGTGATCAGTCAATGGATAGACCCATTGTGTTCAGAAATGGACTGCAAAGTTATATGGGAGAGAAGCATGAGGACCACATGTCCCAGAGGGCGAGACCAGCCGAAGCAGCATCTCCAGCACTCTCACACCTGTCTGCAAAGAGTGATCAGTCAATGGATAGACCCATTGTGTTCAAAAATGGAGCGCAAAGTTATGTGGGAGATAAGTATGAGGACCAGATGTACCACAGGAAGAGACCAGCCGAAGCAGCATCTCCAGCACTCTCACACCTGTCTGTAAAGAGTGATCAGTCAATGGATAGACCCATTGTGTTCAAAAATGCAACAGAAATTTACATTGGGTATGAAAAGTATGATTATTTATATGTTTAAATGGTGTGTTTTTGCATAATGAAGACAAAACAAACAAACAATTTATTAGACATACAACTATCTTTTTCTTGAATATATTGTATGTCTCTTTTACATTATTAAACTTGAATTTTCTGTGTCATCCTGACAGTCAAAGACCAGATGAAGCAGCATCTCCGGTAACTTCATACTTCTCTTTAAAAAGCAACCAATCCATGGATCGACCGATCGTATTCAAAAACAGAACTCAGACTTATCACACTGAACGGTATGCAAATTTGCATTATTTTATCAGATATGCATGTAATTGTAGTGTGGTTGCAATATAAAAATTCAGTAGTCACTACCAATACCAGTAAAATGTAATGATTCTCTACTAATTTTAATCAAATGGTGTGATCAGCTCCAACTGAACCTGCCTAGAAGTTTCTATGAATCGTTTACACCTTGATTACCTGGATCAGCTGAGTGTGTTTTTTGGGGGGTTGGAGCTGGGGGAGTGGCCCTCCATGAACTAAGGCTATCTTTGAAATTGCTTTTTATACCCTCATTCACTATTCCCTAAATTAGTCCACTTGAAGGAGTCAATGAAAACGAGTGAGTGAATTACAACACTGAGTGTGCAGGAAGGTAACAACTTGTTCACCGAAACTGGCAGCTCCAGTAGTAAGCCGAAAATTGTAATATTTTATATAATTCTGTCATGGAAACTAGCATGCATAAGCCTTAATTAAACAATTTAATAATTTAAAATGGTTTCGAAAATGTATGGATGGATGAATGAGCTGTGGGCGCCACTATGGTTTTGGACACCACTACAAATGACTGTCCCAAAAAGTACTGACTTTAGTACCAAACCGGTACTGAAATTTAAAAAATGTGACGCTTTGAGTGCTGTTGAGTGGAATCGTAAACACCTGCTTGTCCTTTGTACTCAAACGTGTGATTACGCTCATCAGATATGTCTGTAACCACTGTTTGAAACAACTGATATAGCAGAATCAAAAAAATATTCATATAAAAATTAAATTTGGTTGTCAACTCCCTAAACTTTGCTGTGCATCTGCAACATGACATCATGACTTTTGCGTAAACATACACGCCACTTTCAAGTGAAGTGGCGTGTTATCTATGCGCATTTTGAGCTATTCGCATGTATCCACGTGTATGCCTAACGTCCGAGTGATTCCGCATGTATGTACATGCTGTTAAATGTACGAGCGAAACGAAGCAAAATGTAGATCTACATCTGGGGAGTGATATTTTTTTCCTAGTATGGTAGGGGAAGACTCATAAATGCGATTAACCCCAGTGACGGGTTTAGGGACGGGGTTGGGGTTGGTCAATTATGATCAATATTTACCGCATTGAGTTTAACTGTTTTAAGGGGAACATAGGAATTAAGTTGTGCAGGCTATGGCTTTTTAATAGACAGATTAGCATCATGCTACTTCGCTATGATGACTAAGTTACTTTTCCATTGATTGCACTTAAGCAAACGTCACCAAACCAACCCCACGTCAATCGGATCGTACACCTCCAGTGATTTCCAGGCTTGGAATTGCTCACATGTGTAAAAACTCCTCAACAATACCAGATAATGATACACATGAAAATACTGTATCTGAGGCAAAGTTGCATAATCAGTGCTCAGTTCTTCCTTCGTTACTGCATACGGATCCACACCGCTGTTAAATGTACGAGCGAAACGAAGCAAAATGTAGATCTAAATCTGGGGAGTAATATTTTTTTCCTAGTATGGTAGGGGAAGACTCATGAATGCCATTAACCCCAGTGACGGGTTTAGGGACGGGGTTGGGGTTGGTCAATTATGATCAATATTTACCGCATTGAGACTTCTTCCTAACCTCTGAAATTCACTCTGGCAGGCTAGATAACAGCTTCTGGGCCAAATCCTGACTGTTGGTGATCCATTCTTGCCTTATCAGTGCTCAGAATTGATCACATATATGATATGACATATATGATATGTTCCCTTCGCCGTAGCCTGACGCACAGCTCCTCAAAAATGTAACTACACGTCGCGACGACGCAGATCGCAAGATCTGTGAGTGGTCGGCTTGGTAACATCACATTTCCTCCTACGCATTTCCGCATGTACCATCTCCTCCGACGTCTTCTCTCGTTTCTGCCTTTTAGTTTTAGTAATTTCACTAAAATTAACTGTTTTTCCACCTCAATAAGCTCCAACTCCAACATGATCAGCTCCCTTTCAGTCGCCATTGCTTGTAGTAACATAACCGAGAGGAATCTAAACACAGTGGAACATTAAAACCCTCCGCCACCAACTAGCGTTTCGGAGCAGTACTGCAGAGCAACCAAGACCTGAACGTAGAAGTATAAATGCTCACGACGGCGTCGCCTATGTGCATAGCCTACGGCGTACCCTCGACACAGAAGTATAAATTGGCCTTTAGCGCACTAAGAAAACTCAAAACATACATCTTACCAAAGTTGTTTATGTTCCTAAGTGTGTTCCCCGAAGTATCCCTTAGGAAGCTTCTTAACACGCTGCCTCTTATGTTCGACGTTACAGAGGTGTTGTCCCAAGTGAAGGTGCTGAATCAGTTGGCATTGATTGCTCAGGAATCGATTTTCCACTTCACGCGAAGGTGCATTACGGTGTTAAGAAAGACAACACGTTCTATGCAAATGAAACATTCCTCAAATTATTCCAGTAACATTTATTTTAACATAGTTTAAATTAACAGTAAAATATAGACTATTAATTAAATTATCAAATTGTCAGTAATATGTTCACACGATATGTTCGTGTATGTGACGGGTAGACGAACCGGTTATCCCTCACTAATTATCCACCCTCCTTACACCGTTGTGCCACTTATGCCGCTTCTTGACATGGGTTTAACGACTTCTAAAAGTTATGTAAAACACTTTTATATTAATGGTTGTAATCAGAATTGATTGGCAAGTTTCTACAGTTAATTCTGTTTAATGCGGTATTAATTGCCATTGGTTAAAGGCTTAAGGGCTTAAAGCAAAGTTCCGGCTCGTTAGCCTGGAAGGTCCAGCAGCTCCATAATGAGTTGTCTTGGGAGGCGAATTTTTTTTAATATACATAGTTCCCACATGACGTCATAACATACGGGCATTTGCCGACCCGGCGCCATTGCTGAGGGCAAAACATTAGAAGAAGCAATATGAGTTGAACGAAGTGAAATGAGTTTCGTGCTATAAAGTGAAAATGGTCATCTCCTGCTGGGTCAATGGATGATAAAATCGTGCCGGAGGTTCAGTTAAATCGGGATTTTGAGAAGACTAAGCTTTTGTCCGAACAACGACGGAGATTATGGCTGGCGAGCATAAACAGGAAAGAAACTCACTCAAAACACGCAAGAATTTGTTTGACAAAAGCACAATGTTGTGTTTTATTGCGAGTGTAAACAAATGTAAGTTAACAGATTGCAGTTTGACACGTCCCCCCCACATTTCAAAATCTAAGTTTTGTACCCCCCACTATTTCCCAATGTAGGATTTTGTTTGGCATTGCTTGCCTATCTCTGCCAATTTTGGAGTCTCCCAATTAATCCATTGTGCAACTTTTAAACACATAATTCAATTTTGAAAAACGACCGATATTTTTCAGCTGTCGTCAGTTGACCATGATCGCGGCATCGCGCACCGCTCGCGCATGCCCATCTAGGTGACACGAATAAATGTACGCATCAATATGTTCCTGGGAGATCTGTAGTTGCATGGGATGTGGAAGCGCGCAAAAGTTCTAAAAATGTACAAAGTGCCCTGGCCTTGAATGACAAGGTAAGGAAAATAAGACTAATCTATTCAGTCAGCATATTTGTGTTTGATCTGTGTGAAAAACGTGAAATATAATTGCTAGACCTACTTTTATCTACCAAGCAACCTTCCCACAAGGGATAGATTGATTTTATTTTATAGTATTTTATAGTTAATGGAAATCAAATCAACCATTTATTTGAGTTAATCAGTACATAACTGATTAACACTAATGTAAATGTAATGTAAAATTTTCGCATTGTAGGCCTACTTCTCTCTGTCTTGTTTTAATAGTCTCTTTATAATCTATTTCACTTTGTCTTTTCATGATTTGCATAACAATATAAACAGAAATAAATATTTGTTTGTAAAACGGCATTCTCAGATAAAACTTTGTAAATGCCTATGGTAAACACAGCGGTTTTGCCCTCAAAGATGGCGTCTCCGGGGAGGTCACGTGACATTAATTCGCCTGTGGGAACTATGTATAGCCATGTCAGGCAAAATGTCAAAAGGCTAGCCGAATAAAAAAAAAAAATGACATGGACTAAATGGCTCTGCGCCACTAAATGGCGCTTGCCTATTTATAGATGTTAGCCATTTAGAGCCAAATTGTTTGCCAGATTTTATTATCAAAAGTGATTGCCAATTGAAACGCTTTACAGCATAGGCTACTTACCACCATATTAGTTCTGATACCAAATAAAGTAAAAAAAAATGAAAGTATGAAAGTGTGACTTACAGAAGATATACTCAGCGTACGAACGTGTCGGGAATCGTGCCATACTATTCTTTATAATAGTAGTGTTTGTGGGCAGAATTGGGAGAGATCCACTCTCTTTGATTAAAAGCAACCCCACATATGGATGGTCTCAGGATGCTTCACTGTTGGCTTGTCACAATACAGGACTCATAGCGTTCACCTTTTCAGTTGATTTTCCAGGTGTCCCAATCAGTCGGAAGGGGGCGTCATTAGAAATAATATCTTTGCACCACCCTTCTGCAGTCCAAATATTGTACTTCCTGCAGAATTTCAGGATGTCCTTGATGTTTTTCTTGGAGAGAAGTGGCTTCTTTCCTGCCTTTTTTGACGCCAGACCGTTGTCCAAAAGTCTTTGCCCCACTGTCATCCAGATGCATAGCCAAGAGAGAATATAAGTCTGAATCTCCTACGTTGGGCTTTGATTATGAGGCGTGTCGTAACCGAACCAGGAAAAAAAAAACCCTCTGCACTCAATTGGATAGTCCGTAGACCTACAACCAATCAGAGCAACGCAGTAAGTCAACTCCTTTGCATAGCGCAGTTTTCAAATACAGAACGTAGCCTAACTTTACTTATTTTAGTAGTTAAATAACGAGTGTTGCTTCTTTTACTTACTCCTCCATGAGTGCCACCAAAGGAGAAACCACAACGACCACAGGCTTTTCATCACGTCCCATCTTCTTAATGACCGTCAGAGCCAGCTGATAAGTTACACTTTTCCCGAATCATGTAGGAAGGACGGCAAAAATATCTTTCTGATCGACAAATGCCTTGATTGCAGTTTTCTGTTTGTCTATTAAAATGAATGCGCTGTCGGTTTATTTCACAACAGACGCGACAGCGGAATCTATACATCTCAATTCTCCAGCTGCTGTCATCT